>JASVER010000007.1:18229629-18410524 GCA_030449065.1 Oceanodroma leucorhoa
AGCGTTACCCCGCTGCAGCAGGGATGAGGCACACGCAGGGAAGGAGGGAGGGAGGGCGGGAGGAAAGCTGATCCTGAAGTTTCCATCATGTGAAATTGAAGCGCATGTGCCTATAATGAAATATTTCCTCCCATTTCATGGCAGCTCAGTAATTCCTGATGGCAGGGAGCCTGGGAAAACAGATCCCCCCGCTCCCACCCACAGCGCCTGACCGCACGGGCAGGGACAAACAAGGGCTTCGTTTTGCCGGGCCGCGGCGGCTCCCCACCTCCCGCCTGGACACCTTATAGCATCCTCCAAATGCGTCCCCACGGGGAGCCCTTCGCCCCCTTCCCCCTCCTCCAGCAAAGGGAAATCTGCATTTCCAAGGGTATTTCGGTGCAGGGCTGCAGCAGCTTGGCCCCCCCCCCTGCCCAGCAGCACCCGGGTCCCCCCCGTGTCCCCAGGGCCAGGCAGGCTGCCTGCAGTGCTGTGACCGGGGATGACGCCGGGGGCTGCCACCCCCGGCAATAGCCACTGCTTTCATTTACTTCTGAATTATGTGGTTTTTCCAGCTCTTCTAAATTTAATTAAACTTTGACCAAAATTCTAAGCAGGGAAAGAGAATAGAAAAGGGGTTTTGTGCCAGAACAAGCACAGTAATAATATTAATAATAACAAAAAGCAACAACAAGCCCTTAAACACGGGCTGGGTTGTAGGAGTTCAGGCTACTGGGCTGCGTCAGGCAGAGCCCTGGGAGTCTGCAGGCCCCTTTGAAATGCTCCTGACACAGGATTGATGCAGCTGAGGACACCAGAAAGCTGCTGCAGCACCAGATTTCCTTTTGAAATTAAGTTTTCCTAGCAAAGGTAAGTAAAGCACCGGTAAACTGGTGGCACAGAAATAGGCAGAGATGAGGGTCAGATGGAAATGCAGCTCGTGCCCGGGAGGAGGAGGCTTTGATGGGGAGCTGGACCAGCTCTTGCGCTATGCTGGGAGAGAGCATGCCATGMAGGAGGAATTCAATGGGAGGATGCAAGACTTCAGCAGCAGCCACCCTCAAGACCTAATTATTTGTTGTCCCTATTTGTGTTATAGCAACACCCCAGACCTGGACACAACCCCTGTCGTGCTGGGCATTGCATCCCTTGTGTGTGGACCCCGCGCTCACCTCGGCGAGCGTCTGATCTGGTGTCCTGACAGAGGGATTTACACTCATTTTAAGGCAATGCAAACCTGCTCTGCCCCCGCCATAGGCGCCTTGCTCAGCTGGAGCCRGTGAATGGGTCTTGCTATGCAAGTTTATACCTCCTAACAATCCACTCGCCRCCATTGAATGTAAAAGCAGTGTTTTTTTAAAAGCACAGATGCTTGAGCCCTTGAGGAAAAATAATAATTTTCTCCCTCCTGCTCTCATTCTGTTCCCTACTAGTTTGATAAAGGGATGGTCAAAGTGTTTTTCAGGCTTAGCTCCTAAGATGCTGCCAACAGGATGAAGTTAGGATCATATAAATTCCTCAGCCAGATAAATGTCCTGGGTAATCCYGTATCTGTCCCTGACAGTAGCCAGTACCAGATGCTTCCCAGGATGTGACAAAAAAGCTTCGCCGCATCTGCAGATGGAACTACCTGCCCACGAAGAAACCATACTCCTGGTGCCTATCACTTAGTGGCTGGTTTAATGGACTTAAAAAAAAAGTCCAGAAGGTGAGGGCTTTATTAATTTTATTAATTATTTTATTAATTCTACCTTTTTGGGATCAATAGCAGAGCAGCCTCAAGGCTGTAACTCACCTCTGGCTGCACATGAGGAGGCRTGTGGGTGTCGCAGTGGTGACTCCCGAATCCAGAGGCTCTGTGGTCCTTCCACACGTGGGCTTTGCTTTGTTTCCCGCGTGCTTAATGCGTCGCAGGAGTGGGAGGCAGGACCTTGGAAGTGTCCCGCTAACATGAGTTTGTAATGAACATTACTCATTTCTTGGTACAAAACTTAATTGGGGGATTTCAGGACCTGATGCAGAAAGACCAACAAGGAAAATTCCCGTATCCAGCATTTTACATGGCTGCTTAGGATTGCGGAGGCTCACACTTATTAATGCTCTGGCATTGATTAGATCTAAGTTTGATTAAACGACRTCGGAAAAACAAGGCATCCTAGATTAGAAGCAGAAGTGAGCCGACACAGTGCAAAGGAGTGCAAAACACAAAGTACAAGCCCTGTCCAGCAAATGGAGTCCAACACATTTGTGCTTGCAATGCTCRGAGTCGCTACTTAAGGGACGACCCGCTAAGTTGTTCTGGAATTCAAAGAACTGCAATAAAACGTGTATAGTGTGAGTGCACCAGGGCGAGCTCCTTTTAGTAACYTCAGGTGGAGAAAATCCCGGTGCGTTCCCTTTAGCAAACAGCTCTTCTCCTTTTGCTGCAGGATACCCTCTGTAGAGCACCCCGACAATATCCCCAGCCAGCACCAGTCATGGAGCCCCTTCTTCTAAGGAGAAGGAGCYTGTTTAATAGCTATTTGCATGCATGGAGACACACACATTTACTCTTGTGTTCAGCTGGACCCCCACCAAGCTACATTCATGTCAAACCTATCAGCACCACCATCGGCCCTCCAGTCATGTTCCTTGGCACCGTATARCTCTCTTCCATCTCCCGCTCTCTTCCTTTTTGGCAGCACAAAGCTCCCCGTCATCTCCAGCTCGCTTCCTTCTGTCAGCAAGGAGCACGCACCGCGGTGCAGCGAGACCAAAGGGGATGGTGATCCCACGGTGCGGAGCCGTCTACCTCCGCTTTCTGGGGGCTGGGAAAAGCCCACACTAGAAATATTAACTGCACACAGGCATGCACGCATGCTCCTGCCTGCTCGCTGGAGCCTTGGTCTCTCCCGTGCTCATCAAGTGCACTGAGGAAGGATGATGTTAGATCAGGTTTGCTCCCTACCCCAGAAATTCAGTCTGTTCATCCTCCTCTTTCTGGCCACAAACTGCTTTGTTTTTTGAGGATGAGGCAGCACCTAAAAGCCTATCTGGGAAGCAGCAGGAAAACATCCTCCCCACCAGCTCTTCATGGGAAGTCTTGGCAGGGCAGCAAAGTTCCCCGGTGGTATCCTGCAGGCTGGGAGCTGGTGGCCRTGGAGGGCTGGGGAAGGGCTGGAAGGCAGCCCCTGCCTTGAACATTACTGGGGGATCCTCCCAGATCTTCTCTGGATCCCATCCCATTCCCAGGTCCATCCTTCCCAGTAAAATGTTGCTTTTCCTGGAGCATCTTCCCTTTTCCCACACCACAGGAAAGTTGGACGACCATCAGCTCAGAGCAGACCCCTGGCTCCGAACGCCAAGGAGAGGCAAAGGCACCCCTGGCACGGGGGACAGACACGGGTGTCTGCGGGCATCACCGTAACTCTCTTAACGAAGGAAAAATAGCTGGGCTGGCCTTCTTTATGTCAAAAATTGAGCTTGTAGAAAAGCTGCTCCCTCCTCTCCTTCCATTCACTGAGAAGACCTCGAGGTGAGACACCGGAGAAAGGGTAACCAGAGAGCTCATGTAAATGCCAGGCAAGTAAAAACCCTGAAAGAAGCCTCTAGGTATTATACTTTGCATTTCTCCTTTCTCAACTCATGGTCTGTCTTTGTAAATATAAATACTTGAAGGATTGGGTAATCAGTACTAATTTTCTTCATGTATGAGCAGAGGTGTTTATGGTGCTTAGTTTGCCATAACTCATACCTTTCTTTATCCTTTTTTTTTAAAAAAATATAGATTCAAATTTTGCCTTTACAGCAGCCGCCTCTTGCTTTTTTTTTTCCTACAGTGTTTGCTCATCTTCTTATGTAAATGCATTTACAAGCTCAAAAGGAGGCAAAGAGCAGCTTTCTGAAAGCACACTTTTTGCCTCCGTGGAGCATCACCCCTTTTCCCCTCTGGCTTCGGGGGTGGGTGATGCCATGTCTGCAATGCGCGCATTTTGACTCACTCCTATCTCTCGTTCAGGAAATACTCTCAAAAGTCATGTTCTTTATTTCTTTTTTTTTTTTTTTTAACAATCCGAAGTTTCTCTGAGCCCAGTTGCTTTCCTAACCACCCTGTTTTCAGACTTTCTGAGTTTGAAGAACCTCTCTATTTGGTGGTTTACTGGAAAAGCTGTTCACATTTATAAACAAAGCTTACTCTTCCTGATTTTATCTTTCTCCATTTTATTGTTTCCGGTTGTTACTCATTTTGGCCGATACTTCTACGGGGACTTTCCAAAGAAGAGGATCCAAAGTGGTATAAAAATGCATCTGAATAACGTCCAGGAATAAAAGTGGGGACTGATTATAAATACGAAGCATGACTACCTTTTACTGGAAGAAGTGAAACACGCAGGAAGAAATTCAGGCTGGATGTAATCAGCCTGGGAGAACTCACCCTGAGGGTGATCAGCTACTGTGCTTGGGTGTTTTGACGTCAGAGTGAGACGCAAGGAGAAAAGCRTCAATCCCAATAATGCTTAAAAGTCCCCTACAAAGAACTTGCAAGCCTGAAAGTTTACCTGCTTCTCCCCTCCAGCCCTAGCAGTTGGCCTGATGAGAGAGATTCCTCTGTGCTACAAACACTGCTTCATTCAACCCTTGGTATGGCACTTTCTTTTCTTCCATGCTCCATCATTATCATCATTTTAAAGCACAATTTGGCTGCTCACCGAGAGCCCAGTCAACCTCAATGCAGTCCTGTATGGGGGAAARGAAATGCGTTCAATCAGTTTGGAAACTTGTAAGCATCCCTCTGATTATGAATCCCTTGGCCAAACCCTATAGATTCAGATACAACTTCCCCTGTAGTTTTTGCTTCCCCATCCCCTCTTCCTGATTCCCCGTTTAAGGAAAATTCATCCGATTTCTGTAGTCTGTGACCACTATTTTCTCCCTCTTTTTAAAACCCTTTCAAACAAAAGAGCTCATGTCATTTACTTATCAGATGGGATGGCACAGCCTMATTTCCAGCAGGAACTAACCCCGCGCCAACGAGAAGTGGTGCAATTCGAGGAACGGGATGGATTGGGAGCCTCCGCGAGATGCAGACCAGGCGGGATGAGCCCGCGAGCCTCCGAGCAGCAGCCCCCCACCCAAAGCACCCAACACGATTCCTTGCTTTCTCCCTCTGCCGTAGCTCCTGGCAGCATCCCTGCTCAGCCCGTAACGCCGCGAACGGGCAGCCCTTGCGCTGGAGCCCTTCCAGTCCCGTCCGACACGATCAGGCAAACATCTGAAGAGGCAGCAGCCGTTGCACGGTGGCGTRTGACCAAACCTCGTCGCAGCTCTCTGCTTTTCCAACGGAGCTGGGTTGCAGGCTTGTTTTCCTTTTCTTTGATTTCTCCGCAGGAAAAGAGCTCACATCCACCAGGAGTGGGGTGCAATAAATCTGCCTAAAGCAAGAGCAATCCAGCCCAGTAAATAACTGCATGTCTATAAACTTGCAGGGGAGGAAAGAAGTATCCAGGTTTATAACATACACTCCRGCAAGGTTTCGGTGCTGTTAAGTGCAGCCCTCGTCTCGCTCCCCAGGACAGCAGTGGATCAGCCCCTCACATCTGAACCGTGTTTTGGCGTTTCTGCTCCTCATCTGACCAATTTGGGATCCTACACTTCATCCCCAGCACCACCGACTATGTGCGTCTACCTTAGATGCYAGGGCTTAGAAGTCATGGCTTGAAAACCTGGTTGGGTTTCATTGTGTTCAAAATTGCTGATATTTATAGCAGAAGTTTATGGGCAAACAGGATGGTTTAGCTGTCCGTGTAAATTCTTACACACCYGATATATTAGCCTTTACAGAGACATGGTTAAACTCTAGGATTATCAATAATCCAATTATACTAAACAATACAAGTTATAAAGGTGAGAAGGGGGAAATAGATCTGGAAGRGGGGTATTGGGTTACACAAGGGCACTCCAGAACCTGTCTGGATGTCAGCGACGATAAAATTGATCTCAATTTATGGCTTGTCAGTGGTTTATTAGGTCCCTGCTTGAAGGCTGTAGACAGCCAGGCAGCCCCAGTTCCTGAGCAACATATAAGAAGTAAAATACGGATGGCATGCAGGGACACTGGGACGTTTCCCAGCTGCAGTCCATGGTGGCAGTCCCCGGGAAGGGCTTGTGCTTGAACACAGAGGTCTGCACCGCGTGTGATGGATGCAAAACCCCACACTAACCTGGGCAAGCCAGCTCTTCTGCAACTCATTACACGGCTGAGATCATGCATGGTGCAGAGCTATTTTCCAAGCCTTCAGGTAAATAAAGCCTTCAAAAGCACCGAAACCCAGCCGCTCTTCCTTCCTCACATCCCAGGGCTTTCTTTAATAAATCCCATACCAGGGAATTGGAAAGTGGTGGTGTTTTCTGCTTTTGGAGCATTTCAGCTACACTCTTTTCACTATTTTTTCCCGAAGACTACAAGGGCCAGCAGCCAGGTCTTCTCCTGCCTCTTCCGCAAAGAGGAAGGGATCCCTCATGGGAGGGACTTTAAAGACGTGACCCCCCCCCGAAGGGATGGCCACGTCGGGAGGACAGGACTGAGACAGGAAAGGGCAGTGGTCCTTTTGCTTGCAGGAAGCCACCGGCTGCTTTGGGAGGCTGTGTTTTGGAGGGGGGGTTCTGCAGAGCTCCCTGACCCCTAATGTCACCCCTTTCGATGGCAGCGGTGCCAGTTCAAGTCAATCTCCGCCCTCGGTCTTGGCTCTCCCTCTGAGCGCGCCAGGTCCGTGGCAAAACGACCCATTTGCTCGAGGGAAGGCATTAGGATTTCTATAAACAGGGATTAAATACACTTCTCACTGACAAATGGGTTTTACTGCCCGTGTCAGGCATCGGCTGCCAAGTGCCAAACTGGCAACCTCCCTCTGGCAATGCACATGTATAAGGCATCCGCGCTCGTGGAATTGCTGTACTTTTATGGTCATGGATACGGGAGGCTTTAAACACTCTGGATTTCTGTGCATTAAGACGTGTTGGCTCAGACATCCCTCGGCAGCTCGTAGGTGCTCCGGCGAGGGACGCGTGGGGCTGGCACAAAGCAGAGGCTCTGCAGCGTGCCTGCCCTCGGCTGTGCCATCCGTCACCGAGGAGCTGTGCTCTGCCTGCTAATGGCTCTTCTCACATGTCTCTGCTCATTTATCCAAAAAAAAAAAAAATAAAATACTGCCTTTAGTTTCAGGCCTGCATCCTTAGGTGGTCGTGGTAATGACGGTGATGCCCTGGGCTTGTGTAGAAAATGGTAGGAAATGGGCTCTTACGGGACAAAGGAAGAAATTCCCGGGAGGAAACTGCAAAACCATGGAAAAACTCGCATGGCTTTGAACGTCACCACTTTCCACCGCTGCGGTAAAACCAGGGATTGAATCAAAAAAGCAAAACCCAAACTACCGCCAAAAAAGTGGCTGAGAACTATTGGAAAATAGGACTGCGTTTGCTTTCTGTTCTCCAGAAATATATATTTTAATGCAAGGAAAAGCTCTACTTTTTGAGCAAAATTTCAGCGAGCAGAGCGCCGTATTGCACCGCACAGGATTTGGATGGGATYGTGACAACCCTTAAAATACACAGAYTRCCAGAAAACTTTGCATGTCTCGCACTCACTTCCCYAAGGAATATCGTGATTCCGTAGGTGTCCGTGCCTGCTTTCTTTGAAGGGAATGGCAAAACTTGCATTGACATAACTAAAAGYAAAATTGAGCCCATTAACTGTAAAAGCTCACAGGAAAACCCATATGCACTCCTCTGTGCTTTCCCGGCCAAAATTCTTTCAGTGCGCACCTGCTTTCTGTTTGTTTTGGTGAAAACATGGAAAAGTTCTAACTTTACTGAAGAACAGTTCTGATTTCTCTAAAAAAAAAAATAAAAAAATTCAAGTAACGCATCGGTTGCTGATTTATTTCTCTCCTTTGGGTTTTAGTGGGGTCCCTATAAAATCCTCTGGTTGAGCCAGCTCCATTTATTGCCAGTATTGTGCTCGACTGAATGAAGGTCCTGCATGTTTTGTTTGTTATTCTGAGTCATATCACAAACATTTTAGCAAAAGGTCCAAAGACTTACAGGGAACATAGAGAAGCCAAAATCGCCAGATGGAGAAAAGCACATCTTAAGGGGATGACATTTGGCATGAGAAGCAGGAGAGAATTAGAGTTTGGTTTGATCTGCCCCGTATTATATCACCGCTCGTACTTTGCAGGAAATTGTTGAGGTTGAACCAAAATAAAGATTGAGTTTTAGAGCATTTTCTCTTTACACGTTCTTTTGGGACCCCACATCTTTCAGTATGCAACCTATTAATTACAAATACATACACACACTCACATCCAATTTTATTATTTGGGCTTCATCTGACCCTTCAGAGGGAACCAGATGAAAGTAATAATCAGTTAATTCAGCTACAAAGCACAAAGAAAAAAATCAAAGCTAGATAAACATATCGTGTTCTCATGAAAAACAACAACAAAAAGGGCTGAACTGGCAGGCAAATTAACAGAGCTCTTCCACACCTCTGTCAAAACGGGTTGCCGTCATCCACCGATGACGAACGACGTTGAGTAGGGACCACGCCATCCCTGCTGTCCCTTGGGGCGTGCGGGAGGCCGASCATCCCAGCTTGGCGCTGGCATGGGAACAAGGCGAGGATGCCCAGGGCAGTTTGGGTTGTTTTCTGCCTAACGGGAGCTGCCAGCCCTCAAAATCGGGTTGTTGATGCTGGAGCCTTCCCCGAGGCTTTCATGTCTTTTCCCCAGGGGCAGCGGAGCCGGAGGAGAGCTAAGGGCAGAGAGCTAAGGGCAGAGACCCGTTTGCTGATAGTGGCTGGCGATTTCCAAGATGCCTCTCTGGAGATGAAGACATCATATCCCGAGTGTCACGGGGCTCGCTTCTCACCCCTGCACTGATCCAAAATGGGAGGAGAAACAGGCAAAGGGAAGAGGATGGGACTTGCTGGAAGGCTCCTGATTTAACGTTTTTTTTCTGTTCCCACAGCAAGCAGAGATGGGACATCCTTTCCTAAAGACAATTCACAGCACTTACACCAGACCAAGAAGATTTTCTGGCTATTTTAGACAGCAAAATCAAGTTATTCCATTGGTTGGTGTAAAAGTCTTCCCCTAGCCCTAAAAATTTCAGCCTTTTCCTTGCTACAGGGGGCTACAAATCACATTTGTGGTTATTTCATCGTATCAGGTATGATTATTAAAACAACCAGGGATGTTATACCAGCAAAGCTTTAGTGCTTGGGGGAGAGACCATACTTCCCACTCAGTTGTGGGGCCACGAAGGTATCACRTCCCCTAAAAAAATAAATGATTGCACTGGACTTGACTGCCTATCATCTAAAAAAAGTAATAACTACAAGGGGACCACCTGAGAGCTGGGCAAATCCAGAGTTTTCCTAAGGATGGGGAATTACAGCAGCTGCAGAGCTGGGCCAACACGCTTTGAAATTACGTGCATAAATGACTGCGGAGAGTTGTTATTAAGCTGAAAACTGTTCTCACCATAAACTCCAGTGAATGCAGGAGCGCCTGGAAGGGAAGAGCTGAGGACAGCACGTATCCCGTTACATTCTTAACCGCCCGGATTCAATTTTGAACTCAACATGAAACCCACAAAGAGAAGCCAGGAAAAATTAGCCTTTCCGAATCAAGAGAAATGTGCAAGTGAAACAAAAAGTATCCACCTCCAGTAAAATCCCAAATTAAGCAACAGCCTAATGCTCTGTGAAGTTATTTCCCCTTCAGTCATGTACGCTTGGCCCTCGCTGAGCAGTTTTGCTGCAGTCTCAGGTCAGGATCACTATGTGCTAATCTCCAAGGTTTGCAGCCAGTTAAAGTGCACTTGAGTTGCACACAACAGGGCACGAAGCAGGGCTGGATCGCAGCTCACGTCATAAACTGTTGCTCTCGGTGGCTTTATTATTCTGCAGCAACAACCTTTTCAAGGATGAGCCTTGACGTTGTGCAGAAGCACATCTGCGAGTGGATGTGGCTGATGCTTTCCATTACATGGGAGTCTGCTAGTGAAAATGGGACCTTGTGCGTTGAAACTAGACCCAACAGGCAACAGTCTTCGGCCAGGGCTGTGTTGCTTGGGGAAGGGTGGTGGTTTTATGCGTTGTAAAAATCCCGGCACAAATCAGGACTCAAGCATGCTACGTATTGTATGAATGTTTGGCAAGAGTCTTCCCTGCCAACATTCGTGGTGCAAGACCCCAGCTGCAGAAATGCGTGCATGTACTAAATCAATGGACCTGTGCGTACTTGGAGGCACAAATACACATTTTGGGGGTATTTGGATCCTCCTCCTTGGGTAGAAGCACCTTCCTTGGCTGAGATATCTTCAGCCAAGAACCTGAAGTTTAAAAAAATGCAATGACTTTCCACTTCACCAGCTCTAGGCAAGTCCATCAGGTGAGAAACCCATGTTTGCTTTGGAAACCCCAGTTCTGCAGAAATCCCACACAAGGCAACCAACAGCGTTTGCAAATCTGACCCTTGGCTTACAGGGAGGGATCACAACCATTCCCATGGACCAGAACGGCCCTGGGCCTCGAATGCTGCAATGGGTCATGAAGGGGTTTGGAGGAGAAGCAGAAGGCATCGTTTTTGGTCAAGAAACCAGCAAGCTGATTATTTCTGCCCCTCTTTGAGACTGACTGAAGATGAGATACACAAACAACAACAAAAAATGTTTTCAATCTGGACTGTCAAGTATAGAAGGATATTTGTGGTAACGGAGAAATTTGCCACCCACTGCTGTTGCTTTGGTGTACTATTTCTGCGGTTGCTCTTTATTCGGAATTGGTCACTGAAAGAAACTAACACAAAAACAAATTCCAAACTATAAAGTGGGATTTCCAGATAATGCACCATTTCTTAAGGGAAGAAAAAAAAAACACAAAACCTTTTTGAATCACTCTTTTTCCCTGCTTCGTTGGCTTTTTCATATTTTCCAGCATTTTTGCAGGATCCTYTATCATTTGCAGCTATTACTGAGAAATCTCCGATCCTCTTAGCTGTCCTCACATACGTCCACACAGCAGGATCAGGTCATTATTTAGTAGCGCTGCAGGCCTAAAGCAAAACAAAAACAAAAGCAAAGATTGTTGCTAGCGATACACAAACCTCAATGGCTTGTCTCAAGGCTTGGTTCAGCAACCAAAAATTTGAACTCTGGCTTACGCAAACTAGCCAAAAGCCTCCTAAATTTGTGAAATTCAGCTGGAGTTTCTGGAACTCTTGGAAGGAAGCAGGGATGGGGAGATTTTGCTTTTTTTCTGGAATTTTCCACGGTCCCAGGAGTAGACAAGGCCCCGATGGCGGTGCAGCAAGAAGGGGTGGAGGAGCTGCACGGCCACAGTTTTGGGAGATGATGCAAGACCACGCATCGCGGTGGCAGGAACGTTGATGCTCTCTTTGCCCTGACCTGTCCCCGCTAATTTTACCCCTTCATTTAGTCCTAGAAAGAGGATTAAATGCCAAGGTTTGCTGTAGAGTTTGGAGGCTCAGGCGTTATTTGATTTGCGCTTCTGGTGCAGGAACCCTGAATATTCCAAAGTCATGGTGCTGCTCTCCAAAGCCAGCAC
The DNA here is from genome assembly GCA_030449065.1 of Oceanodroma leucorhoa. Lineage (NCBI taxonomy): Eukaryota > Metazoa > Chordata > Aves > Procellariiformes > Oceanodroma > Oceanodroma leucorhoa. The sequence continues at coordinate 18,241,217 of JASVER010000007.1, forward strand.
TATGTCATGTGCCTCYAAACCCCATCCAAAAGCTCAACTGGACTTTCCTCTGGGTCCYGTCTCAGCCTAAAATACCCCAAAAAATCCATGCAAGGAGCACGAACCAAACCCTGACCTCACCTGCATGCCTTCGAGGAGAGAGCTGTGAATTGCAAAGTCTACTTCTTTCCACCCATGCCACCGCAGATTCCTCATGCCCCGCTGTGCCTGAACATTTTGAAGACCCTTTCATTGCCCCTTTTGTCCCCCMAAAAGGAGGACACTAAACCCATGGCCTCATCCTCAGAGCACTCAAAACGGGCAGTGCTCAGAGGTCGAATTATTTCTCGGTGAGAATTAGGAGGCTTGTAAAAGAGCATTCACATATGCTGCGAGCAAAATTTCCTTCCAGAGGGTTGCATGAGGTTTCTGACCACTGTATCTGTGTGTTCTTGAAGATGACGTATCGTGTTACTAATTCCCCTAATTGCATGTCTGGGCTAAAAGCAGACTGAGTTTTCCTAAGAAGTTACATTCTTAATAACATTACTTAAAACACTGTGGTAAATTCAAGTAAATTTTTAACTGATGCACGTACATTATAAATCAGGATATACATGCAGATAATGTTTACCTTAAGCTTGTTTATCTGACTCTGCCGCTCATTTGTTCTGTGTTTTGCCAAAATGCAGCGATACAAGATAGAGCGACTGGAAGAGATTCAAGCCTTCCTTCTTCAGGCTCCTACTGCGTGGAGCATTTCCAGGAGTGCAATGCCCCCAAAATAACCACATGCTATACTCTCTTCCCCGAAAAACTCTAGCAGCAAAATGGACAACTAGAAGCAGCTTCTCCTTCTCTTCAAGAGCCCAAATATTGTGCCACAGTGAGGCAGATTTGCTCCCGACTGAGTGCACATTTGAAGAAGGACCAGGAGCAAAGAGCCTCAGGGTAATCTTGAATGCAGGAGGACTCTAACTGATGCGCCTATGTGCATGGTGTGTCAGGGATACACGGCCCTGCCTAGATGTATTTTGATAATTTAGAGATTTTTTTTTAGGTTAAGACTTTGTTGTCGCACTAAAAACAATTCCCTGGAGATCTCGAGTGAGATGCTGAGCACAGGAGGTGGGCACCAGCCCCAGGCTAGGGGTGGCTGCGGTTCCTCCGGGGGCTGTGAGACATCCCTGACCCACCGCCACGCCGGCTCCTGTCCCCTCCCAYGGGGACCAGCGGGACGACGTGGGGCTGAGTCATTTGAGGGGAGGACACAGCCTTGGCAGTGGAGAGCAAGATGAGCGGGGGCACTTGACATAGAAATGAAGCAATCTGGAGGGTGGAGTCTTTGTGGGGGGTGGGTGTTGATTTTCCAAATAATTTTTTTTTCAGCCGCGAATATCAATCCTGCAATTTCCACAGAGATCAGGAAATGACACACATGTGCATTGTTGTCACCTCCAGAAGGAGTGGGGAGGCTGCTTTTGGCCATGGCCCAGCAGCAGTGAACACGCACTTTTGGGAAGATCATTATCTCACCGCTGAAAGGCCACTTGCAGAGGGAAGCAACTTGCTTTTCTCCTTTTAATGCCAGCATCTTCACTAGAGCACCAGGAAAACAGTGGTAAACACTCGTCATGGAGAAACTCTCCTTTGGAAACACAGAAAGGCGAAAGAAAATACTGCTGAGGAGGCAGCCAGCCCAGGAGTGGTATTCTGGGGGAGATGTCCCCTGCATTTCAGAGAGTTGCCCCATTTTCTCTTTCCCCATCAGCACCACTTTGGGATGTCCTGCGGCATGGGTAGCAACAGCCAAGGTAAATTCTCTGGTGGATGCCATCCTCTTCTTCCARTGATGGGTGAGTCAAAGGATCACCAGTCACCGGTAAACATGACAGATCACCAAATGTTTGCACGTCGTCCCAAGCACAAGGATTAGCTCTGGCTCCGGTGCCGAATATTCGTTATTCACAGGCGACCAGTTGCGATTTCCACCAGCAAAGTTTATTTTGCTGGTCCGAGTCTGTAGCAGAAGTGCCCAGCTCTGTCCAACATCTAACACCAACCCTCCCACTGGSTCCCATCCAGAGACCCCCAGTACCAGGGCACTGTTGGCTGGGGTGGCAAGGACAAGGTCAGGGCTTTGCAAGCTGCGTGCTGGAAGCTCCAACCATTGACCCATCTTCCCCTGCCCTCATTGTCGAAACCGGGGACGGTCCACGGGCTACACAAGTGGCCGGCTTGCAGAGCTCTTTTTCCTCTTGGACAGCTTAGGAGGCAGCAGAGGAGAGAAGGAAAATATTCAAGTTTTACATATTTGAAGTGCATCARGTGTGATGCCCCCGGAGGGGCTCCTGCCATGCCGGAGTAATGAGCTTATTGCAGCACATGGGGAGAAAGGTGCTTGCATCATTTCCCAGCAGCGCATGGGGTTTCCTCTCCTGGGTGTTGAACACTTCAAACCTGAAAACAGTGCATTTTTACCATTTTTCAAGAGGTGAAGCTAAGATATCTTGCATTTCCAGAGACCGGTCCTAAAACCGATAGTGATACTTTCTATCATTTTCCTTCTCCTTTCATTTATCTCATCCTATTAAGATGAGCTAGACCCGCATTAGCTGAAATGTCTTCAAGAGCACTGTTTTGCCATTAAGATCATGATAGGKCAAGGGAGTTATTACGAACGTGTCTCAGGCCAGAGGCAGTGATGCTCAGCCGGGAGAGGAGCCCTTTTCCACCCCGCAACACGCAGCCGGAGCAGCCGTAGAGTATATGTTTGCACCTCGCCGTTACTTTGCCATGAATAATGGATTTCCTGTTTGTTGGGACTGATGAGCTGGAGCAAATAATGACAATTAAAAAAAAAATATTGGATGGCTGGCCAGAAATCAAGTGTAATGTGCTTTTTAAGGACAGCAAGCTTGAGTGGTAAATAAAATTGGAGCCCAGACTAYTTTTTTTTTTTTCAGAGCCAAGTGAGTTCAGCTCTGGACAGTGTCCAGGGAACCTTTCTTGTTTGAGAGAGAAACAAGGAGGAGACTTCGATGGGACTYTCCCTCCCGCAGGTAAGAAGGGAGAGGCTGGATGCAGGCAACAGCCTCCTGCTCCCATCTGCGGCACCTCAGCTTTGTGCTGAGTCAACTGGTGGTGGCCAGGTCCAGAAAATCCCCTAGAAAACTTCAGGAGGATTATTTTTTTCCCCATATCCAAGAAAAAAGAAAGACAAACAAGCTTTTGAATTGTTCTCTACGGAGAAATCCAAGCTCTGTTCTTCATGAACCAAGCTTGAGCCTCTCTGACCGTGCAGGTTAAAATTGAAGACCCCAGCATCTCCACCTGGCACCCCCTGATTTACATGTTCCTCCCCAAAACCTCCCCATCGTACGGGCTGCTCTGGATGCTGGTGGAGAGATGCCATCCTCTGCAGGCAGCACTTTTCAGACCCAGCCGGCTTGGCACGCCGAAAAGCAGCCTTGAAGGTGTTTGCCTGATCTTCCTCAATTGCTCAGCGCAAGGGAGTCTTTAGCGGGATAAATTAATGCATATTTGGAAGTTGGCAGTTCATTTACAGGCCTCAGATGGTCAAAACCAAGGAATTTCTCCTGGCCTTGGTTTGTGTTTTGTGGGCAGTGTCGCCGTTGGGGAGAGTTTCCCTCCACCGCAAGCCCGATCCTGCTTTGCCGAGCTCTGGCAGGCAACCTCGTAAAGTTGTGAAACACTCTCATCCCGTGTGCCCTTAATTAATCACATGCATCTTTAATGAATTACGCGCCCCTTTTTTCCCAGCTTTGCCTCTCCTCGCCCGCTCTGGGCTGCAGCGAGCCCTTGGCTCGTTTTCCAGCAACGACCCAGGGCGAAGTGGCAGCCGTGGCACGTGGTCCCAGCAAGGGGGKGGCCGAGTAGGTGCTAAAATTTACCTGTACATCCCCCCGCCTTCCCCTGCCACCGCTGGAAGCAGCTGGGTTGCGGCATCTCCCAAAGCAGCTCCYAAAACACGGAAGGGATATTGATACCAGATGGGCGACTGTGGGAGGTATTCTGCGGTCTGGAGATGCTTCCTTGAGATGCACAGTGTCTTCCCCATTTGCCTGCCTCTAGTTCTAAAGTAAGAGATGCTAAACCCTAAGAGAAAGCCTCCTGGTCACACTTCTCGGTTTGTTTCCCTTCCCGCTCTCCTGGTTCCTTCTCTGCTCCATTTTCCCCTAAATTCAGCCCGTTCTTCTAGCTCCCGTCGCATGGTGGGAACAGAGTTCCCCCAGACCTCTGACCAGGGCTGAATTCCTCTCTCTGCCATTTGAAGGTGTCTTTCCCTTCTTCTCTGCCCCACTTTAGCAGAYATTTTTCTTCCTGCTGAACCGCTGTTTGTGATATTTGACATCGTCCTGAAAAGCCTACCACGTTAGCTTGCCAACCCTGCTCATCTTGAGACCCTCGGCTGTCCCAGAAGTACAGAGAGTTCTTTTCTAACTCTAGTTTTAATCAGCGTTGCACAATATTTAATAAAAGGGCACTTTTTCCTGTAAGTGATAGCATTGGGGTAACAACTCTCCAGGAGACAAGTTTTGCAGTGTGAGGTCAGATATTTTATCAAACAGAATCTCGTAGATGCTGAACAAAACTCAGATGGCTTTAAGGTTCAGGGTCCTTTCAAACTCCTTTTTTTTTTCCAGTCAAGGCAGAGAAAAAGAGCCATTTGTTAGAAAAACAGTGTCAGGGAAGTTACATATGACATTTGCCAACGTTACATCATCAAAGCTAAATCTCTGACAGATCTGTAAACAATAACTTTTCATATAAATGTCTACAGAGCCTAGAGTATGTGCCTTTCAGCACGGTGTTTCTACATTTGCAGCGAGGAGAAAATGCATGTAACAGGATGAGGTCTCCTCACACTGATGCTGGTTTTAAACCTGCATGAATTTTCATAGAAAACCCTAAACTGAGGATTTCAGATTGTTCTTTACAGGTTTTGAATTTGCATCATAAAGTTGAGGCTTTCCTTTAAAATCAGAATAAAATACTCCAGGCTAGGGCAAGTTTCCATAGCACGTTGAGAGCATGSATACTCCTCAATACCAGATCTTGGGCAGTAAGGCAGGATTTGGCTGTGAAAGGCAATCTCCCTTCCAAAATAGGGTAAGGAGGTGTCCTGGGAATAACACTTTTGAGATGTCRAGGAGCACCCATGAGATGTGGGGTGAAATAGTCACACCTTTCCCCAGTGCTCCGATGGATCTCAGGGACAGAGGCTGCAAAACAGGGCTGGAGGGTGCAAAAGTGGGTTAAAGCCACCCATTWCCTCTCCCAGCACTTCCCCACGGCTCTGCCAACCCTTCATCAATACGGGACCCAAACCAGGTCCCTGCTCCGCACGTGCCGGTCCTGCTGGCAAGGGCAGGGCTTGGCTTGTTATCCAAGGATCAGGTACATTTTAATTCGAATAAACAAGAGCTTAAGATATTACAAAAGTCTTCCAGCAAGCTGAGCGCAAGCGGCTTACCTTTATTTTCCGTTTTTGCTTTCCTAACAGTCTACTCTTCCTACTTATCTTTTGTGTTCTCGGCTCATTTAAATAGTAGTTAAGAAAAATACTTCCAGTCCGAGCTCTTACACCAGAACGAATACCTAAATGCATTGCATGTGCACCTGCACTGTAATTAAATGGACGTTGCTGAAAACACCACTCTGTGCCATCTTTTTGATTTTTTCGCTGCTATTTTTTCCCTCTCTGCAGGACGCACAGTCTCAGCCTGCTTTGAAGAAGAGGTGAGATTTTATTCTTTTTTTTTTTTTTTTTTCCCAAGAGATAGTAAATATAGGCTCCCACCGATTTGCAGAGGTATGAAAAGGATGTGATGCCTTGCAGGATTGGGCCCAGCATCCCCGGAATGATTTTCCGTGGGCTGGAGAGGCCGTATGAGAAATTCTGCTAAACTGCTGTTGAAGTGACAGGCCCTACACAACAGCAGATTTTCACTTCATCTATATTTATAGCAAAATGGAAACAAAATGTGCTTTAAAGTAAACAATAGTATTTCCAGAGTCCGGCTGATTTTCTTGCTTTGGTAAGCTCCCAACCAAAGCTTTTCACACTGCAGGCAATGATGAAAAGGTAAAGCAGGGAGAGTGAAATCCCAGCCTGACTGAAGTCAGTGGGAAAATTGCCACTGATTTTAACAGGGCCAAGTTTTACCCAAAAACCTCTACAAATTGAGGCAAGGATCATGTGGGAACTGCAAAAGCAAGCAAAGCTGGTTGCTGAGATCTCTGCTCTTCCCTTTTCTATCTAAGCCGGTGGCATAATCACTGAGGAGCCTGGGGGTAAAAAACACACCAGCATCTATTAAACCATCTATTGCAAAAAYCTAAAACACTAAAAACACTGGATTATAGGAGGAAACTTGATGTCAAGAGGAACCACATACTTGCACAGTTTGTAGTCYGGTGTTTGCATCCTTATACTATTTGCACAGGCTTAAGAAGGGACAATTTGCCCTGGTGAGCATGAGCTGAAGAACATATTTACCAAGAACCAGTTAAATCAACAATGTCTGACGTCATTGTGGAGCGTTGTTGGGTTTTTTCTCCTCGTCATATGAGGAAGGTGATAAAGCATTTGTGACCACAAACTGCGTCATCGGGACTATTTGGTTAGCGTGCATTTTGGTTGCAGCAATACAGCGAGCACCCCAAGGGCAAGAGAGAGGCCAACGCCGGCACCGTGGGACCGGCTCACAGAAGGCACAGAGCCCTGGAGAAGAGATGAACCAAGAAGAAAGGACAAAATGGAGATGTTGGCCTGTTGCTCGATGGAAATGTCCCCTCTCGCCACCAGCAGAAACGCAGCAGGCAAAACAGGATGGGTGGTTATAATGGAAGGGCTTTCCCCAGCTAACAGAAAACAGCATCTGCTTTTACTGGGTTTGATTAATAGTATTGATAATATCTTCAACTCCCATCGCAGCTTCCATCAGAGGCTCTCAGCAGGTTTTGCAAACATTTATCTGCCAGTGCTGCTCGATCACACGGAGGAGTTCTGGCAGACATCTGTCCCACGTCTTAGACAGGTAGGAACTGCTGTACGCAGTTCAAGGCTATGCACAATGATCTAAGCAAGGTTTAGTTCCTGCACACCTGTATTTAAATCCTATGAACCATCAGGATTTACCAAAATCACTTCAAAATTCAGTTGTCATCCTAAGATGAGCATGCAGTYAGTGTGACTGTGCCAGCAAGTCAAGTCACGAGCATCATGCTGAGCACGTGCTGGTGTGTGACTTGGACACCTTGGCATAACATTCTGGAAGAGATTTTGGTGGCTTCTTGACATCAGAAAAAATTGAAGGAATAGATCCTTGACAGAAAATCCTTGGTAGCAGGAAGGACCCAGAACATCTCCTCGGTTTTGAATCTCATTTGACCCTAGTGAGCCTCATTCCTCGTCCTGATCAGGAGGCAGAAATTTCCGTGGGAAAAACCCTGTCTATATAGATGCCAAGGAAGCCAAGAGAAAGAAATAATAATAGTAGTAATAATAATAATAAAGGAAACGAGCAAATAAGCAAAGCTAAATCCGCCCACTGCAAGGGTGCTGGGGGCTGGCCACCAGCAGCACCTGCAGAAGGAAAGGTGCTGGGGATGACACCCCAAAGCAGGGTCGGGCTCTGCAGGAACCCRTCTGCCCTATTGCTTCATGATACCCCCTAATTACTCATCCCTCTGATGCTTCAACGCATCCTGCGCCCTGGACTTTCCAGCGTGGCTTCRGATGGGGCGTAGGTTGGGGTACGGGACAGAGCATCACCTACGTGACCCCAAAYATCATCTCCCCCTTGCTGGAGGCTTTTGGGGAAACATGCCTAAGGCCGTGTGCCTGCTGACGAGCGTGTGGGACAAGCGCAAGGATGAGCAGACGGGCCGTATCCTGCAGTTTTGTTGCTTGAGGTCATAAGATGAGAAATCAGCACAGCCGGTGCCTGCTTTCGYATGCGGGGGAAGAGCCGCCCCGAGCAATTTGGGCTTTCCAGCCAAAGGAGACACGTCTTCATCCCCCGCCACGTCCCAAACCCTGCAGCCCTCCCTCCCCGGCAGCACCCTTACTCGAGTGAGTAATCAGCCTGGGCTCGCTTTTTGCGTTCAACTTTGGCCAGCCGAGCTTCAGGGCATGCTAAATTCAGATATGCATTTATTATCCTAAAAAATGTGGGAAATAGGAAGGGTTGTAATTTCCCAAATTACTTTTCTTCTCGCTAACAGAAGCTGGCAGCAAATATATTTAAAATGTAAATATTTAAATACTTACTTGCAAGCGCAATTACCTTTTTTTTTTGTTCGTGACTTGATTCATTCAGAAGCTATAAATACCTACTCAGGAAGCAAACGTCTACGCTGGGTTTTGGGGAGCAATTTTAAAACCCTCGTCGGCCGACTGGCTTAGTAATTATAACAAGTAGGTGTACAAAGTGTGCATATGTGCAGGTATTTCCCTGCGTATTTTAAATCAGCCAACACACATGGATATGAAATAAAGTGCATTGGTTTGTGACGCGCAAAAATATTGCTGTGTCCAAAAAGGACAATACTTGTTTATAAGATACAGATTAGCGCTGCGAGGTTCATTTAGCCTTCAGCTTTCCCCTTGGCTTATTCTGAGTGTGAAATAATTTCCCCGAATGTCTGAGAAATGAACGTTTTTATTTATTTTGATGAGCAGAAAGCAAGGCAAAAAGTTCCTGCCTGCTATCAAGGCAGAAAAATCGCTGTCGCTTTTTTTCCCAGCACTGGCCGTAAAATGTACAGAAATGTAAAGCAATAAAAATTTTATTAGGGGTTGTTTTTATAATGTTTACCAACCTCATGCCTCTATGACGCTTTCCAGAAGATAGCATTTTAATAGGGCTTCTTTCAGTCGACCGAGATAACCATAAGGGAAAAACCCAGTTTTCATTTTTTCAGCGCAGCAAAAGCAGCAGCCTGGTCCTGCCGTCTTTTCGCTTTGCAATGCTTTTTTTTCAGCAATCTGCTCTCCAAATTTCTTCTTCTGTCCCTTTTGCTTCACTGCAACCCTTTGCTAATGTAAATGCAAAATATAACATAGATGTAAAATATAACCTTTGCATCTTATCGACAATTGAAAAGCTTAAGGGGGGAAATAAATGCCTGAAAATGTTTCTAAGAAAAAAGCTAAATTATTGATAGTGTTATTAGTTTTGCTGCTAATTTAAACAAAGCACGAAGCAAAATGAGCTTGATCTTGAGAGTTCCTCTGAGTAGCAATTTTTTTAAAGAATCACGTTATTGGAAACGACCTCCTGTATTTTTTTAAACGTAACAAATCCATCTTTTGCTGGTTCGCCGTTGGGCTGCAGGGGCAGAGAATATCTCCTTTTCATAAAAGAACTGTTTATTAGTCTAAGGTTCATCCCCTGATTTATCGATTCGGATTTCCAAAGCCCGATGGGCTGGGTGCACAGCAACCCAGTGTGCCTGTCGTATGTTCCCAGCTGACGTGTTTACAATATTTTTGATTTACACCTTCCAGGTGTTCTTTTGGAAAATATCACTGCCTTTGGTTTACACATTTTTACAATATATTTGTGGTCATCAGCAAGCTTCCACATTCGTTACAGGGGATGTGCCAAGAAGAAGGTTGKTTTTTTTTTTCCTTCAATTTGCTGGCGAGATATGGATTTTTGGCTTTTAGAAAAAACAGATAATTGATTGATTGAATTAGCAAAATTCCCAAAGTACACATTTTAGATTAAATGAGGTTATTTTCTCGAAGAACTGGGTGTCAGGCTGGTGCTTCTGGTGTGCCTCTCTCAATTGCGATGTAAAGCAGCCAAGATTTACCCTAACATGGGRGATAAATGTCTTCTGTAGTTCTGCATCTTCACCTTTTTTTGAAGAACACAAATTACCATCCCACAGAAAATTTATGCTACATATGCTGTCTTAAAGTAATTTATACATGCGATAGCATTCTGCAGCGCAAGGCTTTTCATGTAACCAAGTCAAAATTAACCAGATATGATGTATTCTGTGTTGCCAAAGTGGTGTAAATAAAGCCCTTTTTTCTTTTTAGTTTATTTTTTTTAGTACCGTGTATGTTTAGCACAGATTTTTAACGGTGGATTATCGCCGCCTTTTAATTTCAGGTCAGAAGTCAGGCTTTGTTGCTAGAAGGCTTAGAAAGAAAAACTGTCATTAATTAGATCGTAGAAAGTAAGTTCAAAAGTTGTTTTTTTTATTCAGAAGGAATACATTTTTATCCTTTGGTGCTCAGATCACTTCTCTCTCAGCGCAGTCAGTAAATTTCACGTTTTCTCACTGCTTGCCTTTTACCTACATCAAGTAAATCGTTACTAAAATTGCATACGCACAGTTCAGCAATATTCTCAAAAATAATAGGTTTTAACAGAAAATTAGCTCCATCCTTCAGTATTTTTCCAGATAAATCTGCATGAGAATCCACAGGATCTTTACCTGCAACGGAAGATAACCCAGATATTTTATCGGTTATTTTTATAATTTTTGTTAATGAAGAACTTCACTAATTTAATTTTATTCTCATGCGCTTAGAACACCATTAACTGGTTTCGGGCTCCATGTGATGCGCAAAAATCTGGTGCGCATTTGAGATGAGAAATGGGAATAAAATGCACATCAGAAACGTGAATAACATGTGACAAGCTGTTGGGAAAAAAAGCATCGTGGCTGCTGCCGTGGCAAATCCCTGCCAGAAGTCGTGGGCARTGCCGAGCCCACGTTGCTCGGTGTCTCGGGTATCTTCTGCAGCGCCCGCCGGGGTATTCCTGCTCTAGAGAATATTAGTGGAATATGTTTTTTCTGCATGGGCTAAAATGAAGGAAATAAAAAAAGGGATCATTTAAATCTCTTTTTAAGTGCGCAGTGCTAACAGCAGAAAGGAAATCTAGAAACGCCGGTGAATTTATCTATTTATCACCAGTCACTCGCAAGTTGAAAGTTGCAGCGTCTCGTGTGCCCGCTGCATCCCTCAGACACAAGCACCATCTGCAAACACCACCGAAGCCGCAGTTCTTGGAACTGGTCTCCAAACTCCCCCCCTTGAAGAGTTCATCCCAATAAGCGTAACAGCTTGGGGTTCACTGTRTGGTAAACGCTGGATTACTCTTTCCGAGGCAGCTTTGCTTGCCGTTAGCAAGCAAATCCAGACAGCGAGCGATTGCATGATAGGGGTTATTTTGCCGATTTAAAAAAAAAAAAAATATTAAGCAAATACTTAACTCAAAAGCCAGTAATGTAAAGAGAAATGATTTGACAGTTGTCAATGCCTGTTAAATGGGTAGGCAGATTAGCAGCCTTACTTTTTAACATATAAACATCTGAAACCCGTTTCCTGTTTAAAACAAAAAAATCTAGGTGGATGACCTCAGGCAGAATTTTTTTTTTTTTATTAACAAACGCGAATTGTACATCATCGTGGAAAAAAAAAAATGGGCCACTCTTGGTGGTCTTGATACATTCTGTATATGGGAGAGTGAGCGAGAGAAAGGGGAGAAAAAAAAAATAGAAAAAATAAACTTTACCTTCTCACTTTCAGGGTGGGCAATGCCATTCCAGCGTCGGGGTCCTCGGCTCTGGGAAGTGTTAACGCTGTCACCGCAGCCCCGGTCCCACCGTCAGCGCTTCGACAGCGCTCCGAGGAAAAACATTCCCTGAATTCCTCCTCCTTCCTCCTATCTTTGCTTCAGATCCATGCGCTGCAGGTTCATGTCGCTACTGTCAAATTGCACGGGACATGGTTAATCTAAACCAGCGCCGACCCATAGTCCGACTCAGCAGCAAGGAAAAACATTGACAAATTTGCTGTTTAAAATGCTTTCTACTCTTTCCAGTGTGTGTTGGCTGTTGTGTTGCTTTTTTTTTTTTTTTTGCCTTCTCTAAATCTATAAATACACAGCACCAGCTGCAACATGTTGCTGAAACCCGCTTTATAGATCTAGCCATATTCTGACATAACATGTTTTACTGGCTTTGGGTTAAAATTTGATATTGGAAGTTAACATTCTGATTTTTTCTGTCTTTAATGGTAACAATGGCAGCTGGCTGCCGTGAGCTGCGTACTTCTCTCCCCCCGTGAGGATGCTCTAAAAGCTCATAAAAGGCACCGTATAAAGGTAACACATGCTCAAGCATCCATTTAGTTATTATATCATGAAAAAAAAAAAAAAGACAGCTATCTTTTTAAAGCAGTGCATATTTCATATTTATAGGCCGATTCAAGGCAAGGTCCTTGGCAAACCACAAAATCATTAAATTTGCCTTTTTTTCCCATCTCTGGAAGCGGGGTTACAAGATTTCATTGAACTGGGACACATTCAGGTTTCTGTAATTCTGTTGTGAGGTTTGAGGTCTTTGCATTGAAAAAAAATGCAGACCTTGACCTCAAAAAGAGGGAACAGAAGCTAGATATGATCTAGATAGTTAACGCTGGCAAAACTCAAGGTTTTTTGCCCAGCTAAGCCTGAATCCACCAGTATTTCTGGGGAATTGCAGGTCTGAGAAGCGCACCGGTGTTAGTTCATAATTTAATATATCATTAAAATGTATAGATAAAAGGTCCGCTCTATAGACTGCGCAAGCCAACTCGCACCGCCCACTGGTGTCACTGGGCTGTGGATCAGACCCAGAATTTATAATAATGCATTTATAATTTCATGTTATTATAAATAATTTGCCCTTTATTATAAATAAATTGCCCTTCTTCACCCAAAAAGCTATTTCTAGGATACCGCTTGGAGAGGGGCATTACGGKGTGCCCTGACACCCATTCCCCACAAACACCAGCAGTTATTTTTCTAATGAGCGATTGCTCTAACATTAAGTAAATCAATTAATCTTCTGTGCGCTCTTGCAAATGAATCCTCATATTATCTGTGTATGCCGTCAGCCGGGATAGTTTAGAAAATACCAGCTCCTATCTTATCTTGTCAGTTCATACGCTGATGGGGGGGAAAAATAATGGCTGARAGAGCCACAGGGTAGGATAATTAGTAAAATCAAGTGACTTGCTGTTTGTTTGCTTTGCAAAATGAACTTTTACCCCTCCACCGCCACTCCTCCCCCCAATTTTCACCATCTTATCATACAGCATTTGACATGACAGGTTAATGAGAAAACCCCCAAATTGGGCTTCTGCAGCTAATTGTGGCAGTGGTGGCTCTTTGCTGGGACGGCTCAATGATCCGGCTTCTTCCCTCGTGAAATCTGAGCTCTCGGGGGATGCAAAGGCTGTGATTGCAAACGTATAGAAACACTCATGTATAGACAATAAGTTTCTCTTATCCCCCTCGTTTCGAATTCTGGGAGAAGGAAGTCTGCAGATTTTGCAAGATCTTGTCTTGCACAGTATACAGCAGTTTTAACTTCTTTTTTTTTCATGCATTTGATAATTATTTTTTAATATAACCTGCTATTAAAGTGACTTAAGCATGCCCTCAGTCTCCTCCCCGGTGCACTCCTTCAGAAATTGCAATTTTTAGACCGCCATGAATTGAACAATTTGGACAACAGAAGACAAACAGTTGCCGTCGGCGTGAGTGGAAAAAGAACCACATGGYGTGCTCTCGCTATTAATAATCCAACATCGACATGAAGATCTGTCCACGCCGGCCTGCCACCACACAYTGCTACCTCCCAGCTTCTCCCATCGCTCGGGCTCTCTGCTATTAATTGACTTTTCCAGGGAGSGTGTTTTGGGGGAGTTGATTTTTTTTTAGGTATGAGTAGGGATAATGCAAAGTTTGGGGCTTTTCGGGCAAAAAAGCCCTTTTGCTGGTCGTGTTCAAAAGTGAAACGCCGGTGATGGGTGAGCCACGGCTGCGCCRGACCCACCGTGCATCCCGCCCCGACCCCCCCTGCTCTCTGCAGGGCATCCCCCCCCTCGCAGCCGCGCGGCGGCCGTTTTCTCCCCGTCTGATTTATTTCTTCTCTTCTCCCTCTCTTCTTCCCTCGCCAGCACCTCCGTGTGCCGAGATCGGCACAAAACAGACGCTTTCCACTGAAATCTCATGTCAGGAGGAAAATCAGCTTCTGTCCGTGTCCCACAGGGAGCCCTCGCGGACATGGAGGTGAGTGGAGAAAAATCCCTTCCTGCGGCTGCCTTTTCTCTGTGCAAACCTCGATACCATTAAATGGCCACTCTTTGGTGATATCCCATTTTAAAAGCTACTGCCTAGACTTTTTCTCCAGAAATAATCGCTTTTAGACTGTATGAGGCTACTCAACGCTGTCCACCGAAATCCCATGACCAAGGCACATGGTCAAACTCTCAGGAACAAACCACTCAGCCCCGTTCTGCATCAAATTTCATTTCCAGTCACTGGATTTATTGACATTATAATGGCCAGCCCACACAAACTGCAGCCATACAGCCAATTAACAGGACAGACAACAACAGACATTTGAGAAGTTGCTAAACTTCGTCTTGAAAACGATCTAGCTTTCTCCCTGTAAAAGGATCTTGTTCTGTCATCGTGTATTAAACTGGAAAGCTTCACGTTGGAGAGAAGTACAAAATCATATCCTGATAAGGCCTCACATAGTATTTCAACAGATCATATCTTTTGCGGCTTAATTTCATAACTGCAATGTGAATGCGAGAGTGATTTGCCGAGACAAAAGCTTCCACACACGCTGTTATAAATTTCTCGGTGCGTTGCATTTAAGAGAGCTTTCTGCCAATAACCACGGGCCTCCCACCCAGCGCTGCAGAGAAGTCCCTTCTCAATGAGGGTATGAAATGGGACCTCAGGGCTCATTTCAACCACCAGCTCCGAGATGACGTGCATTTAAAAGCAATATTATGGTCGCCTTCCTAAACAAGATACGAGTGCGTACGTATATCTGGAGATCAATCAATGTATCATTAGTGTGAAGTCCACCCCGGCAAGTCCATGATCTGTTTTTTCATAAACATAACAGCAAAACTACCTCAACCATGTTTTTTTTCCCCCAAATTGAAATGCAGAGATTCAAATTGACCAAAATGTTTTGAAAAAATTGTGTTGATTTTGCTGAATTGTTCTTGCCATCAAAAGACTTTTGAAGGTCACCACCTTTCTTTTTGACATTAAATGAAGCATTGCAGATAATGCMACGTATTTCTTTATTTTAAAAAGTTCAAAGGTCCATTAAGGCCTTCCATGCTGTACAAAAGGCTTAATTCACCGGAAACCATTTTTCTCTCCCGATTGTTTGGAGCGGCAAGTGAACCAAACAATCCGTTATTCACACACATCTACYCAGAAACGTGTTTCCCGTGCCCAAGAGGTCTATGCTCCAACTTAACAAAAATAGCTTTCCATTGGGCTACTTTAAAACATTGTTTGTCCAGAAACAAGAGTTTTGCGAGGTGATCTGGGTAGCATTTRTAGGTACTTGCAGTAGGTGGGAACTAAATTGAGGTGATGGGGTACAGAAGAAAATACGTTGAATCTTTAGTGTCCAATATTCAAGTCCATACTTTGTCCCTTAAGCTCATAGCTCTAAGATGATGTTATCAAAAGATACAGTAAAATAACAGAATTGGTGTGGGCTGACCATTTTCTGGTGCARTTGTCCATTTTTAAGCGAAATCTCTACTTTCCCACCATCACTTTGGAAAATAACTGCTTTCGGCGCTTTTGAAGAGACCTGCCTGAGCATAGCTCGCTATTCCTACATCTAGGCTGTCCAAGTTGCCCTGTGTAATACCAATGTTATTTCCTTTATATTATAAATAGGATTTGGGTTGAATATGAATAAACTCATACCCATTGGTATGCTTTGTAACTCTAATCAGCGTTTTCCTGAAAAAAAAAAAAAAAAAGGAATGTTTATCTGAAAAATAAAGAGGTGCTAATTTTATCTTGTGAAAGTGGATATCTCCTTACGTCCCTCCAACTTCTAGGAAGATAACCAGAATGTATTATATCATCTAAATCCAGCATCCTATGAGATCAAACAGAATAATGTATACATATGCCAAAGCTGATTGAAGTATTGCTGGTGCTCACTTCCGCTTCACTAAGTATGTGTTTCATTGATATACGTAATTTGCCACCGCCATGAAAGAAATTCAAAGTCCTCTGTTTGTGCCAGTTGATTTCTATGATATCTGGAGGCTTTTAAAATAGGGATCCAAAATAGATGTGCCCTTGTCACCCCTGTGTTTAAGCTCTCTCCAACAGGAAATGGCATGGGTTCAAATTTTTTTATACTGGAAGCCACATGTAGATAGATAAGAATCATGTCTTGTCTATGACTAAGCATTGACATTTAAATGTTTAAAATATAGTCAAAATGATCCATGGTGAACCCACCTGAGACTGTTTTTCTTTGTCTAAAGTCCCACTTTCTAGCCTCTTGAAAGGGAAGGTGGAGCTCTCGGGGTTGTGACATGACGATGTTATGGTAAGGAAATGGAAGTTTGCTTTATTGTTGGTTTTCAAAGAGGAGAGGAGGTTTTGCTACTGGGCACTGCATCGTCTCCACCAGGAGAGGGTTTTATCCCTATCTTCTCCATCCCCACCGACAGGTTTAAAAGGCAGGATGGAGGAAAGACTTTCGCTTTTGCCAAATCACGGATGTCAGATTCAACACGCTTGGGAAAAAAAWAAATAAATTAAAAAAATGAGTGGTATTTCCTTCAAACTGCTGTTTCTCCTAGAGGAAGGGGGCAGCTGGAGGGGTGAGGAGGGCTGGGATGTTTATGAAGTGCGCGGGGACTTTTGAAGGAAGCTCACTGAAGGAGGACAGATGGTTGGGGGAACTGGCAACGTGATACTGAGCCTTTCACTTCTAGGTCGCCTGGTTCAAACGCAGCCTAGGTCAAGGATGGCACAGAGCCATCTCCAGCAAATTTTGATGCTGTATGAGAAAAATGGCTGGTGAGGCTCAGCTCCTCGCCGGCCGGGGKACAGGGCTGGCTTTTTTCCTTCCTGGTCCGTTAGCGGAGACGTATGGGAAAACRTGCAGGGATGTGCAGGTATGGTCCCAGTGGCATTGTCCAGGCACACGGCATCGCTTCTCCAAGCCAAGGCAAGGGGTCACCATGGGATGCGGGTGTTGCTGTGGCCAAGAGGCCATGTCCTCCAAAAAGGAGGCTGTGTGTCACCTGCCAGCGTCGTCCCCCAGCCACTGACTGCCAGACCCTGTAAAGCCAAAATCTCCTTTTACACAGGTCTAATTTCTCCTAATGTTCCCATGGACCAGCATCTTCTTTCTTTTCCTAGAAAACAAGGAGAAAATCACGTCTGGTCACTCAGATACAATCTCACTGGAACTGTGGCCTCCATAGAAATATCCATTGCATGGAGGGGGATTACTCTGTGGTATAGCCTCACTTTACCCTTACTCTTTACTTTCACTCTAAAATATCCAGGGCTTTGAGGAGTTTATTTGTTTGGGCTTTTTAAAGTTGCAAAATAATTGTTCTTATTGCCCTTTGGTTTTGGATTTTATTGAGTCAAGATAAGAAACTGTTTTATTAGCAATACTGTTATAGGGAAGGGCAAATCAGTTGGAAGGGAAGGGAAGGGAAGGGAAGGGAAGGGAAGGGAAGGGAAGGGAAGGGAACTAGGATTCCTTGAATAAAGAGGGGGGAAAAAATGCTACACAATTTTGTAAGCCACTGAACACTATATGAATATTCCCAGATTTTTAAAGCAAAGATAGCTGTTTACAGAAAAACTCTTTTCTGAGTAAATGTTACTCACATGCATCAATTAGGATCCTACACCAGTTCAGGTTCAGAAAAGTTCATTGTGCAGTCACTTTTACTGAGAGATTTGACATAATAAGTTTCTTATGACTTAAATATTATTTTATGAATTCAGGAACACAATGGCATCCCACAGTGGCTCATCCCAAATTAAACTGCCACAGGACAGCCACAGCCAAAGGTGATTACACAGGGCTTGGTGACTGGGGAGGGAAGGGATGCTGCTGGGCTTCTCCAGCTAAGAGACTGGGTTTTGGCTATTTAATATAGAAAATTATGAAGCTACTCATGAGTTTATAGCATTGCTGGCAGCCGGGTGGTGTCTGATGTGAACYGGTCTTCTCTTAGACGTCACTGGTGCCTAAGATGTTCAGGAATGTCTACATCCTTAAGCATAACTGGGCAGATATATTAAGAAATTAGGCTGCCAGGAATTTGTGTCTTTCCAAGTCTTGACCACGCCGAAGTCATTGACAAAAATATCTCGTAGAGGAAGGAGTGATCATCCAACAAAACGCAGGCAGAGAGATAAAGTTGATTCTGAAATAATGGGCAAGAAACGCAAAGCATGACTTCTCACAGTTCTGGACTCCATCGTTTYCACATGCAGCGTCGGGCTCAATACCAAAACCATTGAAGTTGATAAAAGATCCCTGTAACATTCAGCCAGCTTTAAAATGAGCCACAGAGCTCAAATACGTCTCACTGTGATAACAAGCTATGGGTGACAGACATGTGCCAATCTTCATACTTAGCGTATATATTTTTATTAAGGTCATCCCTTTGTTGGGAAGAAGTACATGTAAAGAGAAAGAAAAAAAAAGAGAAAGATCTCTTGTCTGGCCTTGCAGGGGAATTTTTCTGTGCAAAGCGGTCATCCCGCCAGCAGAAGGAGCTCCAGTTAAAATCCTGGCGCTGCGCATTTGATGCTGATGAAATACATACTCCTCATTAAAGAGTGAAGGAAAAAGRTGAAATAGCTGAGTTCGGGAGGAGAGAAAGGTGGGACGAAGCTCCAGGCAGAAGCAGGACCAGTGACAGACCCAGGGACCTACGTTCAGAGGAGCACAGATGATCCAGCTGGCGTGTCCTTGTCTGCAGGTACCACAACCTTCTGGACTGTGTTTTCCTTTGTCAAACTAGAAGCTAAACTTGCTGGTAGGAGTTCGGCAGGCTGCTGTCATTCAAGGTAGGTCCTGCCAGACAGCTGACTGGCGGTATCCTGCACTCAAGCAAGGACCAAGACCCAAGCTCCTGGTTTCCATTGACTTTGGGGATGCACTGCAAAGTGGCATGAAGGCAGCACCCGAGATGCCAGAGCTTTGGGGACCAGGACCCAGCCCCACCTTGTGTCCATGCCCACACTTCCAGTGGTCAGTCCCTGCCAACTAGTTACGGCAGCTCAGCTGATGGTTGTATGCATATTGCTCTCTTTTCGGTGGGAAAAGGTGTTCTCTGAAACATCTCTGTTGGCTTTAACATTTGGTTTTAAACAAAAGAGGAAAGATTAAAAAAAAAAAAAAAAAGAAAAAGAAGGATAAAGCTCCAGAGAAATGTTCCAGTTAGTATAAGCTCACAATTATTACTACAGAGTTGTTCTCAGGTTTAAGGAGAGAAAATAAAGCCACAGGACTCCAAGCCAAAAACCAAAATGCCTCCAGCAGGTCTTTACAATTAGCCAACATTTATGCTTGAACAAAACTAAGTAATAGGATATGGGAAATACAAAATATTGTCAAACAAAGAAACAAGAATGCCTGCAGTGATGAATTCCATAAATAAAATACACTCCTTTGTTTAAAGCTGATAAAGATGATCTCCTGCCACAAGCTGTTTTACAGGCTGCATTTTCCTGCAGAAAGTTATCCACACAAAGAATTAGCTTTCTTATCCTTTGTTTATATGTATTGATGATAGTGTAAAGGCACTAAAGAGCTTTGATAAGAGATTGTTACTTCTGAGTCGCAGAGACACTGCAAAAATCTCCCCCTAGAAGGAAGAGAAGAAAACTCCATTAATTGCACAGCACTTTTTCTGCAAGTTCATGCTAATTTGCTACTGCAACATTCATGCCTTCTTCAGTTACAAAATGGTCTGAGATGTCTTTAAAGAGGTATTTTTTTGTTAGAACTATTTAATGTATTACCAAAATAAATTCAAAAGGCAGGAGGGATATTCTTCATTATCTTATGGAGTTATAATACCAGAATCCTTTTCTCCCTTATTGAATCAATGCACAAGAAAAATGAAAAATAAGATACACATGAAAAGAAGCAACAACTTTTTGTAACGTTTTTCTGTTTAAAATACCTCTCATTTAAAAAAAATATATCATATATCCATATATATGTATATATTATATATATGCACATATCAGGAAAAGGGAAAATATCTCCTGGCTCTTTTCTTGTGTAGGAAAAAGAAGCAATTGGAAGAAGCAAGTCTTGCTGCTATTACCCTCTCTGCAACACTTCTAAGGTTAAAGGAATAAAAATCCATCAATTTGTACAGCCTGACCTTGCAGTGTTGGTTTTTAGCTGAATTCAGATGTGCAGGATTAACCCAGCAAAGTTTACATGACATTGATTTAAAAGCTGCGTTACAGGACCTTCCAGCAAGTTACATTAATCGGAATCTTTAATCGGGCCTTGGGATGAAGAAAAAAGTTGCTTATCAGAGGTGCAACATATGATAAACAGATGTCTCTGAGCATCAGATAAATAGAAATGCAGCATGCATTGCTAATCACTGCAAGCCCACAGCTTGAGCAGCACCAAGGCTGGGGCAGTGAGCAATTCTTTGGCCACGTTTTTGCTAAGATGAAGACAGGACATAGATATCTACATTGGAAATGTGATTTCTCACCTCCCAGTACACACTCGGGAGTCACCCAACAGCACCAGTTTGAGCAATAGRCTCCGGGTACCAACCCAGTTGCCATTCAGCAGCAGACTTGAGAAATGTCCACCTGCATGGTTGGACCCCCTAAAATAAGGCAGTGGTTGGGATTGATCAGCAGAGACCCTGAAGGGTTTTACGTGCCAGGCACACACCAAGCAGGGAGCATGGCCCTGGAGCCCGGTGGTTATGGCACTAGAGCAGGAGGGGAGGTGGCTCTGCCCCCAGCGTGGTCCTCGTTGATGAATTTTGCATTGAAGAGTTCTCCAGCAAAACACGTTGGGCCCCTGGAGCAGAAACTTCATTTCAACTCTGGATTTTAATTTTTTTTTTTTTTTAATACTAGTTGCTCTCACCCAATATCTCCTCTCCTCTTCAGTCTGCCATCAAATTTAAAATCCCATTTTTTAAATTTGTTTTTTTGTCTACCCATTTTTACCCTGTATCTTCTTCTAACGCAATTCCTACTTTTTCTTACACCTTCTACACACCAGCCAGGCCATCTCCTTTACCAGGGTGCTTGGGGCCAGACAAGGACCGAGAGATGCTGTCCTTGCTCTTGGGTCTCGTGCCCGTGTCCTCRGTCTCTTGGAAAGTCCCATCTGAGCTCCCACGACCCCAGCTGGAGCACACCCAGCGCAAACCAGTATCTCCAGGGAAGTTAGCTGTCAAATCCTAGCGGATCTCCCATGCAAAAGACAATTTTTCAACTGCTTATCGCCTTGTTCTGCTGGGGCAGCTCTCGGCAGGGACGGGAAAAGGGCAAACAGCCGCTAGGAAAGCCGGTGCCTGCCAAATCCCCGATCATTTCCACAGCGCGGYGGTGCCAGGATTTCACGCAGAGAAGCTAGCCACGGTTTTCAGAGGTGAGTTTGAAGACCCATTTCCTGAGTGATTAGGATTGAAATTCCCCAAAGGATTATAAGAATATTAAATCAGCCTGGGGTAAGAGATGCGTATATGGAAGGATGTCACCCAAGGAGGTAAAATTTCAACCAACTTCTGAATAACCTGATAAAAGGCCTTAGAGCAGGAGTTTTTATCAACTTAATAGCAGCATGGCTGCCTCATCCACCTAGRTTATACTCAACCCAACTGGTTTTAGTTTTAAATCTCCATGGATTTCTCTGGAAATCTCCATTGTCTGTCCACAGACCTCTCTCAGATACACCCTGAGCAGTGCTCCAGGATCTGTATAGCAAGGGTTTACACATGGGAGCCAACTTGCAGCTCTGAATTTGGCCCATTTCTTTGGAGGATATGCCAGGAGCAGCCTGTGATGTTGTTTAGTCTCTGGAGGCAGCCCAAATGAGAGCAGAACAAAGCTTTGATGCAAATGAAAACCTACCAGTGAGTAGAGCTAAATAAAGAAAAAAATGATTATTTGTTATGGAAACCAGTGGAGGAAATCTTGAATTAGTCAGTGCATCTTGACCTCTCGCTGCCCTCCTGAAAAATGTGCATCTTCTTAAAGCGTTTCGACTTTCGACTGCCAAAAAGGAGAAACTGTGTGACATTTCCAGCCACCTGGTGCAAACCCCAAACATTATTTAGCAGGAAAAAATCATCCCTATTGTACAATAGCTATTTAAAAAAAAATGAGTAAAAAGCACGACTTCTGCAAAGCTAGATAATTTTCAGTGGCTAAGTCCAATCACCGCACAAACAGGAAAAGCTTGAGTTGATATTGTGAATGAACCATGTGGTAATTGTTTCCGTACATCCTCGTTAAGATGAAAAGCTACACAAATAAACAACAACAAAAGCTGCTATGCGCCAATCAGAGAGTTATTCCAAAAAAAAAAAAAAAAAAACCCAAAGGGAAAAATCTGGCTCCGAATATTTCTTCCCATGCTTCCTACCAGAAGCATGAATCCGACTGAACTGGGGAAAAAAAAAAAAAAAAAAACCCAAAGGGAAAAATCTGGCTCCGAATATTTCTTCCCATGCTTCCTACCAGAAGCATGAATCCGACTGAACTGGGGCTACACGAGGTGGCAATTGCGCGTTTTGCTTCGCTCCTGGGTCACATTTAGGTACTGACTGTCTGGTACAAGTCTCGGCTCAGTATGAGTAAGCGGAAGGTGAGGAAGGACACGGAGAGGACCAGAAGTTACAGGGAAACACGACAATTAACACCGGAGAAACTGCCCTTGAGGGACTCAACAGAGTCATAATATCGAGAAACCTTCTCCGGAGAGGTGGAGAATGATGTTGCCACCCACCACGTTTTACCGACATGATGACGGGGCTCATCAGAAAGGTCTTTTTGAACTTTTGCAAGGGGCAGAACAAGGATGACCTCCATCTGAGAGCAGGACCAGCACCAGGATCCCTTACCACAGCATCACAAGAGCCCCGGGGCACGCTCCCCGACACAACCTTGTCCCCAGGATGGGGACCGCTCTAATTCGGAGCTGGAGACGATCCCCAGCTGACATCCACGGTACCCAGCCTGCTCCGCTGGCTGAGGGCCACACAAAAGGGTTGTGTATTCCCCATAATTGTCCTCCTTATCAGTGTTGGTGAGTGCGCAGTAGTCTAAATCACACAGTCATGACACTACACATGGCTGAGCAGGAAGAGCCCACTTGGCCTGGGTTAGATTAGTCTAATCCCACCTCCCTTGTTCTGTCATAATACCCCTCCATCCCTTCACTCCCTATAAAAATATCCAGCTGTTGATTAAAATTAGTGAACTGTTGGCTTTAGGAATAGGGTTGGCAGCTTATTCTATGTATTTCCTAGATATCTCTGGATGAATTCCCCATTTACTCGGCGGCCCGATCCTGTGAACTGCCGAGCACTCACGGCCGGGCGGTATCAACCCTTCGCTCCCTGAAGGCRCGTATAAATCAGGGATGAACGGCTTCCTCCTGTTCGGCCCCGGCAACCTGCTCTCAGCATTCACATCTTCCCTCCRCGGGTGTCAAGCTGCCTTTAGAAAGAGAAAAACAAACGCTCGCCCGTCAGCTGGTTGCTCTCAATAGTCCCACTCCTCTGAAAAGGTGACTAAAATAAGCTTCTGGCTTATTGCCCCCCGCCTCCAGCCTGGGACAGCCCGTGGGATGCTGGAGCAAGCCACCGCGCTCGGCACGTTGCAGCAATTCAGCTCCTCGGGAGCTGCAAAGCTCTCCTGTGCTGTATGTCTTGATAAGCGATCCCAAGCAGGCTGCAGAAAACCAGGATTTTGAGCAAGCTGCTGTGAAATGCTAAATATTTCCATGTCTGAGCACAGATTTATATTACAGAGCTTTTGCTGCGGCAGTGATAGCTTGTAAAAAAAAAAAAAAAAAAAATAGGGGGGGAAATAGCCCGTGCAGAAAGAAAACAGATAAAGTCATGGGTGCAGTTGGAGGAATGTTTTTGAGATGAGCATTCATTTTTTTATTGGTTTTCTTTCTGCAGCTTCTTTCTGGAGGGCTTGGAGAAATGCTGGGAATCCTCGGCTGGTGCACGCTGCTGCCTGGCTTTAGCGCTGCTGGATCTACTTTCCACCAGCAAAAGATCTGCCTCCACCTCTGGGGAGTCCTGGGACAGTCAGCGGGAGCATCTGACTGTTCCTAGCAGGACTGCGGGACTCGGGACACCACCACCAGCCGCAGAGCTGAACCCAAAAGTAGCCACAATCATGCATTTACCAGCTATTTGTGCCTCAAATCCAGCGGGCGGTGGGCATATAATCAACCTCCGTTACTCCATCCAGTCCTGAATGTGATCACTGGAGCCTAACAAAGGCAAAGCAAACAGGCGCTGCCCCGCACTTACCCTAAAGCAATACATCTCAATTAAAAACCACCGCACCGCTCACCGCTGTTAGGACCATCTTCCCTTCACACTTCACCCAACCCAAACACAGACTAATTGTTCCAAGAGAGTGTTGCTGGATTTTAACATCACTTTTGCATTTATCTGTCTTTCCATTAAAAAGGACCTTCCAGCTCTGGTTTGTCAGCAGCAGTGTTTGAAGCACGGTTTTCCTCACCGGGCATAGCTGGGTCCTCACCTACAGAGCTGGAGCTCCAGCAAGAGTGCAAGGAGGACCAAGAAGCATTTCACAGGTCAAACTGGTGGCCAGTTTTCCTGTCAGGTAGCCATGAAATCTTTCCTGAATTTTTAGGAAGGAAGCACAAATTCTGCCATGGTCTATGCAGGAATAAAATTGGTCTTCAGGAGAAGTTTTTGATGATTTCTTTGGGTATCTTGATCACTGTAACATGTTAAGAGCATAGCCCAGAGAGGATTTGTATACATGCATCAATCTACTGGAGCACCATGGAAAAAGCCAGGGCAGGAATAATTTGCAAAATATTTTCTTAGAGATGTTCTTCCCCAACATTCCACTTTCTTCATTCACCTTTAGGTGCCTGAGGCATGCAGGACAGGTGTGAAGGATGGGTCAGTGATGGAGCTGGATGCAACCCACCTGGAGGTACTTGTGTGGCTTGGTGCACTCCTTAGGTTCTCTAAGCCTCTGTTTCCCCAAGAGTAGCTCTGACCTCATGGGGTTATTGCCAGGACAAATCCATGGCAGAATAGTAATTGCTCAGTCTGGTAGAGAGGTGTAGGGTACCAGAGACTATAATYGTTTGCCAACAGAAAATAGGCATCRTATTTTAATCATGAAAGAGAGCAGGTGTGAGGAAGATGAGAATGAGTTTGAAAAGGAAGGGAAGTTGCATAAATTAGATGTCACAGAGAAGAAACACCAAAAAAGAGACATGAGACAGTCAAACAATCTTCTGAGTGAACACGAGGATGCGAGATCTCCCAGGATAGCAGCAGTGGAGACATGAGCTAAGGGGAGTCAAGAGAAAAGACCCAGCAGTACAGATGGATGGGGAAGGGCACATGTTGGAGAAATCAAGTGAGGAGAAATGGAGCCTTTCAGACACATCTGGGTGAAGAAGCCTAAAAAAGAGATTTCATCTAGGTGCTGCCAGCCACATCCCCACCGTGCATGGCTGCAGCATCTCCCTCCTTGCAGAGGGGAGCACAAAACATCAAAACATTTTGGGTTTTGTCAGGATTCCAGTATTCTGCTCATTGGCTGCTTATTATTTTAGACCTCAAGCAATCTGGTTTTGGTATGTCATTAACTTATCAGCTAAGCCTCTATTTATCTGCATTCACCAAGATCTGAAGTTGTGATGTTTATTCCCACCACTCTGTGGGCGGAGGGAGATCCGCTGTGAAGATTTTCCAGTAATTTCCTTTTTGTTCCGTTTTAACAAAAGCATTTGATGCAGCTGCACAACTGTCATCTGCTCTCTGGATAGGAGAGGAGGGACAGCTGATAGCCCAAGTCCCAGCATGAATCAGATTCAAGCATTAAAACAATCTGATGGGCACTGAAATAGTCATCGTTTCCAAAGGTCTCCTGGAATTTGGTGCCGACAAACTTTAGCCTCGAGTATGAGGCATGCATAGAAAATCGAACAGGCTTCTACCTCACACCCTTTCAAACCTGCTGTGAGCCCTGGAAGGTGGACATCATCTCAAATAATTGCTGTGATGTTACGTAGTATTTAAAAAAAAAGAAAAAGCCTCCTAAAACTGGAAGAGCACAACCTAAGTGTGGTTTCCAAGATTGAGAGTGGACATCTCAAAAGAAGGAGGTGGTAATTTCTCAAGGAAAGAGTGCCAAACAGTTGTGCTCATCAGTATGGACACCAGTAATAAAGGTGGGAAGGGAATAAGAAGCGATGGGGTAGCGCTGACTGCCACGAGATAGCAGGGATGAAAAGGAAACTCTATAGCCCMTGGGAGAGGTGTTTTTCCTTTCTGTTTCCCTCTCAGTTTTTCCTTTCTGTCTCCCTCTCTGTTTTTCCTTTCTGTCTTCCTCTCAACCTTCCTGGGTTTGGTGAAATCAACTGAAATTTCTGCTTGCCTCCAGCAAGGGCAGCATGACCTGCAATATTCCTGGCAAACAACAGCAAGCCACGCTGGGCARGAAGAACACAGCAAGGATTTGCAGAGTAAATGCGTGCTGCTGCCTCCAGATCCTATGACCAGTTCAGGTCCATCTTAAAACCCACAAAATAAAAGCGGAATGTACAAAGGAAAAAAAAAGTAAAAACTAAGGCCCATTTCAATGTAAATACTCATCTCTCTGTTCATCTCCTTCTACCTTACAGCAGAAGTGTGCTTGCAAACGCAACCCGCTGAAGAAGTGGAGACTATGGATGGCATTTGCAGAGCGAAGGATAAGAGCTTTGCAGTGCACTTCCGAGCTCAGGGCGGATTTGAAACGCGGTCGCTGGCACTCCCCCGAGATCTGCCTGAGCAGGAATGCACGGAGGAGCCGCAAGATTTCACTTAATGGATGCAAGGGTGTGCAATGCCCATCGCTTCTCATCGCTTCTGGCGTGTCTTTGTTCCTCCACTTTGGATTCAAAATGCCAAATGTAGCAACCATGTTACCATAAATCACCGTGTTTACCCCAAAACTTTCCTTTGGTGATCACCAGTGGGGAGAACATCGGCTATTTTGAGACTTTTTTGGCCAAGATAATGTGGATATTCAGCTTGGATTCGACAACCATGTGCAAGAGCAAGTCTAGAGTTGATTTAGACAGAGGGGGACAATCTAAACAGCTTGTATTTTATTACCCTGGTATGTTTAACTTTTTTCCACCCTTTTTTAAAGACTGGGACTGTAAGATTTGCCCTTTGCAGCTGTATGAACTGTATGTTAAGAGTAACGGAGCAGCCTCAAATCCCTTTGTGTTCTGGGGACATTTTTCCAAGGCATTTTGTCTTCGTAACAATACCCAGAGCTCCCTAAATTTTGGGAAGGTCATTTGTTTCCTAGCAGATAGATTCCCTTATCCAGAGCTTACTAGAGCCCAAACAACAATTTATAAACTCTAAGCTCCTTTCTCCTTCAAGATGAAGTGCTTTAGTGTTGAAGCCAAACTAAATCTTTAAATGGTATAAGAGGCATTTGGATTTTTTTTTTTCTACCCAGCTGACAGTAGGTTTACAGTTTATAATCTGGCCTTTGTAAAGGCATTTGTCAGCCTGTATATTTCATTTTAAAACGCGACCACCCATGAGGACGGACAGACAGGAAGCGTTTGTTCACTTGCACCAACAGCCCATTTCTACGTTGGCTGCAAAATAACAGAATTTAGTCACAAAGGCAAACTTTTTTTTTTTTTTTGGCATTATCTTGCTAGCATCTCATTTTAAAAAGCAGCCTTTGTTTATGGGAAGCTAGTCCTCCGCTCTAAATTTGGAAATTCTACGTATTCTCCTAATCCTCGCGTCCTAGCAGGGATGCTGGCTATGCATCTTTGGCCTCACAAAAGACAGATCTGCTTTTATCTTCTCTCACAGGGTCCCCAGTTTAACTGCCCCACCAAAGGAAGAAGAGTCTTAGCACTCAAGGGGCAGAGGGGAAACGTTCAACGTAAGTTAACAATTTCGCAGGAGGAGCCCAATCAGAAAGTGCTGCATCATCTTGCCTGTCATATTTTTTCGGATGGGTTTCCATGTTTAGCAGAGATTTGGAATGAGCGGYTGTGCCAAGTGTTGGTCGCTTTTGCAATTCAATAGAAACCTGTCCAACCCGAAAGAGAAAGCCAAGAAATAGGACTGCACGTTAAAAATGAGTGGCCTCCACCTCTTAAGTAGATGCGTGCGTGCGTGTGTCTCCATGCCTGGGGCTGAGAGGGGAGAAAGCAAGGCCAGATGATAGGGGCTCTTCCAGACAGTAACAGATAGAATATTGCATTCTTTCTCCCAGTATCACAAGTAACACTCACTTTTTATCTCTATTGCTCAAAGGTTTAAGGGGAGGAAATAGCACAGTTCCAGCAAGTGATAAAGCTTTCGGCTTTTTTTTTTACTTCAGTTGCAAAATAAAACAATAAATAATGATTACCTAAAACACCCATGGCCTGGGATTTAGCAGTGTGCCCTGACCGCTTGGGTAGACCCCTTTAGTACATCAGAAGATTTTATGAGTATTCTCAGCCTTGCGGCCCCAAAAATATTTGCAGTCTCCTTTTCTCCCTACTCTGCCCTTCCTACAGGGTCCCATCATTTGTTTGTCATGCCAGAAAGTTTTTGCAACCCCATTTTTATTCCTTGGCTGCTGCTACTAACTTTGATGCTCTAGAAATCAGCTTACAGGGGAAACTATGATGCAAGGGAGATGGGTTTCAGCAAATTCCCTAATTTCTCTAGCTAAGGCACAATAAATTGGTCACCCACCTCTACAGGGCACTAGCCAGTCCTGGTGGGGTGAGTTGCATGGGAACTTGYAGGAGAACAACGTTACGCACAAGAAAATCTGCGTAGGTCACTGCCTGAAAGCCCAATGAACCACCCATGTGCTATGAACATAGCGCAAGCAAACGCCTAGGGATTAATAAAGGAGCCATAAAACATGAGATTCAAGCACAGGGATATGCTCGGTTATGCTAAATGCATCAGGTATAAGGGCCTTGAGAAGGAGACTCAAGCAAGGACTAAGAACATAAGAAAAACTTGAAGTTTCTGGGTCTACCTCTGCTTTTTTGGACTCTTTTGGTCAGTGGAGGACAGAGCTTCCTCTCTTAGACCCGAGTCGCTGGGCTTTCCTACACATGGAGCACTATCAACTGAGTATTATGGATTTCACAAGAAAATTGCAAGATTTGGTGATACTGCTAGCACATCTTTGAGCAATGAGGATTTCAAGGGAATATGAAGGTTTGTAGAGAGACTCAAAGTGAAGACTGGGAAAAATAATGGGACAATRTTAAAAAGGCAAGAGGAGAATGCATGCACCRCGGGAGGGGAAAAATGCATCAGTCRGGATATTTTAAGTCCTCTCTTCATGTTGTAACAGCAAATGTCACCATTGTTTTGCCACAGGACAGCAGGTTTGACAGCAGTTTGTGCTGCTAACAGCCCCCCATGCATGCCAAAGGTAAACCTGCTCTGTGTCTGTCTGTCCTCCTGCTGAAAGCCTGACTTTATTCTGCATGGATCTGGCCGTCCACATCATTTTGTGATGCCTCCAGGCCTCAGTTTCTTGGCTGACAGCAGCAGTATTCCGAGGGCAGGACTGCAAAGCATGCCTGCAGTGCTAATGCTGTTTCTGGCCATACCTGATCCCCATCCTCCCTCCAAACTTGGGCTGTGAACATCTGCGGTCACCAGGTTGACTCTCCCGCTGGGCATAAGTCTTCCCAGGCATCCTASTGAACAAACACACTTTCCAAAACAGGCATCAGATTTCCCGTGGTGGCTAATAGCTTAAGCTATGCTTTTAGCGGCAGGGCTGGGTAATGTAACRTCAGCAGAAGGAAGATTGCCATATTCCTTTCTCATTCGGACATGTTCTGCTGATTTGCATTGTGCAGCGAGGGTAAAAATCACCCCTTTGCATTTCAAAGTAGGTGTCAAGGTCYTCAGAGAATTTACCTGGGCTTTTGCAAGGGAGGTAGGATTCAACCTTGCTATCGGAGATGCTCTCTTGCCCTACAGTGCCCAGCCCCAACACTGAAGCCAAAGAAAACATTTCTCGTAGATATTACACAGGTGTCTGTAAGTGAAATAAACTCTTGCTGAAGCACTGAGCTAGCTCCAGATCCAGGAAAGGACTCAACTTGAGAAATATAGGTAGGATATCTTGGACAGTGGTCATACCTACACCTATTTGTGTACACCTACAAATAGGTGTAGGTATGAGTTTAAAAACTCCACAAAAAGCAGAGAGGGTATAATCTGTGTATAAATTTCCCTTCACAAGTTTCCAGGCTCTTTGCATCCTCACTTAYAATTTTGTTTCAAGCACACTTGTATACTCCATAATAATGCCATGAATTTCCACAGCACCAGGACACTGATGAATTTTGAGCTTAATAAGATTAAAAGGTTAAAGATAAAGTAAGCCTGGCACAGTAACTGAAGAGCTGAGCTGTTCCCTAACCTCCCCAAGATCACAAAAGRAGTCCACAGCTAAAATAAAGCTGGTGCCCTGCTCTGGCAGCTTGTAGCCTTATCCTTCAGCTGAAGGATGACCTTTTCCATGAGATGTTTCTCTTCCACCGTGGACCTGCTCCTCTCCTCTGGTGCCCGGCAAGCTTTGCCGTCCTGTCCTCCCCTCTTTGCTCACTCATGGGAACCACCAGCATGGTGTCCCACCACCCTCGTGGCCATCCTCAGGCTGCATTTCTGCAGACATGGAAGCTTAGAGAGATAAAGAAACTGTATTTTCTCCTTATCCTTCTTGCGTGATGAAGGTCTTGCTGAGAGGGTGTAATTTCGAGGTAGACAAGGCAGGAGAAAGGGGCTCTGTTAGATCAAACCAGTGGTCTACGCATAACCGTGGCTGATGAGATCGCGTGGATAACTCATCCCTGAGCCAGGAGGACGGGGCTCGGCGGTGGGTTAGGAACAAACAATGCCCCACTTGTCCTTTCGCAGAGCGGCTTTTCTCTCTGCATGCATCTCAACCTAAATTTTCGGCTGGACAGAGAGGGGTTTTGTAAATAAAGAGAAGAGTATCACAGAACCAGCACGACACCRGCAAATGTTTAAATTGCTTGTTCCYTGTCCRTGCCCCTCCTGTTCCTCACATCCATTTGTCTTGTGTCTTCTAAGACAGGGACTGGCTTTAATTCTCCATTTTGGGGTTCCTGAGCTCTCCTATAAYGGCACAAGCCAATAATAAATGCTCCAACACCGGGATTGCTTCCCGAGTGGCCACAAGCGGTGGGTTTGGGCTCTGCTAACGCACAAGAAGAGCCACCCAGCTGAAATGTGGAACTATGCAAAATTTCAGGGCACCACAAATATAAACACTGAGCTGTCAGAAGCGGGGCTGGGGACGTCATTCATCTTCCCCATCCCGCACCCCTACCCTGCTCACCGCAACATCGCTCCCTATGATGCCTCCTCCAGCATTTCCATCTGCTGCTGAGACCACGCTGAACCCCAAGGTAAGGGGCTGGACCACAGCTTCTGCTCCAGTCCTGGGAGTTTTAAAAAGCATTAATCTTGCCTGCTAAATACAGGCAACACCTAGCATGCAATCTAGACTTCTTGCTTTGCACATCTGCCCCAGATCTTCTCTGTGGGAAGAGCAGCAGGGGTGTTCCAAAACCAGAGAGATACACTTTTTGTGTAGCCAGACAGTTACTTAAACCAGGATTAACCTATGGCAAATGTTGAGGTTTGTCTTTTCTTCCAGAACAACGTCATTCTAGAAATAGGAAGCACTAATTCCTCCAGAGCGGCAGCATCCCTTATTGCTGTGTGTTGGACTGATCGATGCTAGCCCTTGGATTCACTTACACATGTAATATCTGCTTTCCCCACATGTCTCTTTTAGTATCTTTTCTGCATTTCTTCCTAGTACATAGATTCCATAATCAATAACCTACRCAAACTTTGGAGATAGCTCAATATTTAAGTATTTCTTCCTTTTCTGAAGACTCGTACAAAGACAGTACATTTTGCTTTCTGTATCCTTCACTGAATTTGAACGTAAAGCATTATTTTGCTTTATTATCATGGAAGTATGGCAACACCACAAGGCAGGGGTCATTGTATTTTTCAGTGCCTGAAGCTGATACAAACAGTTATGCTAGAGGCTGTGCTATTAATTGGGAGCATGTACCCAGGCTCACCAGTGAGGATTTAAGGCTATGACCCGCTAAGCCTGGGAACATGCTGGGAAACCTGAGGAATATCTCTGCCTGCAAGAGATGCACTCGCTGCCCCTCGCAGCCCCTCGTTTAACAGCTCCAGATGTGCTGGCTGTTTKAGTCTGAATTGGGACATATTTTAAGGCACGTCTGGAGACGTGAATTCAAACCTAGCAATACCAGGCCAGTTCACCAACTCCCGTTCTCACCATTCGCTGTGTTTTGCCCGAAACTGAATTTTGCTCAGCCGTGCTGGAAATGCGGGCGGCTCTGCTGAGCTGTCTGGACCTCGCTGTGACTAACTATTAGGACCGCGTTTAAGTTTTCTAGGAAACCTGGAACAGCCCCACTGACCCACATCTTCAGCGTAGACGATAAAAATTATTTTATAACAACATCTAAACCACTCTACAGTGTTTTAGTAAACAGTAAATTTATTTTGGGATTTCATCCCAGTCATAAGACTTCTTCATTTTCCTCAATAAAGACTATTACGTTATTAGTTTTAGCCTTATGAATCCTATTCCCAACACTCAACCTTTATTTATTATTTGTGAGGGGCATATATCATCCTGCCTTTTAACTGTAAATATTCTACTTACACAGAGCACAGCACATCCTCTTTGTTTGAAATCTAAGCTGCGGTGTTTTACATAAATTTGTTTCCTTTCCAAGTTGAAAGGTCCGAAAGATAAACCCACGAGTATCCTAACATCGTGAACCTTAGCCTGAGCCCAGCCCGCACCCCAGCCCACCCGAGGGATCCCCTTCCAGCTCGGCCGGTTGCGGTGTCAACACCCGGAGACAAATAATAATCAGGCAAGAAAAATAATTGCCTTGAAAGCAGGCAGTTACTGAGCCTAACTGCAGCCAGGGAATAAGGAGGGACTCCTGGAATACATTCTTGGGAAAAATTATATTATTGACTTTCATGAAGGGTCAGAAGGCTACAAAGCATTTTATTGTAGGGCTGTAATGTAGGGATTAATATAGCATGAGTAAAACGGTAGGAGTATATCACCCACAGGCATATAAAATGGTTAATTCAAATAATTTAAAGGAGCAGCCTGGTAAAACAAAGGCAACAGAGCAGCTTTAAATGGTACCTGCACCATTTCTGAGTGATCAAATAAGCAAAAAGACTCATCGGGCAGTTTTTATACGGGCATGGCTTTGCAACCTGAGAATCACCTGCTCCCTCTGTCCGCAAAACCCCGTCTGCAGACACCACGACACATGGACCCTGTGCCAGTATTTCAGCTTTTGAAGATTAATTTGTTTTTATTTGCTTCATTTCCAGTAGAATGAAACGTGGGATTCTGCTGGCGGGCCCAGAGGGGGCTGATTTATTTTTCATTAGTTCAAAATTAGCCCAGCGATGAGACATCTTTTCAAAAGGAGAAGTCTGAAAGCAGTAACTTTCAGAAGAGAGTCAGAACGAAGCACTTTGTGGTTTGTTTGGTTTCTTAATGGTTTCTGTCCCCTCACTGCAGTCCTTCTGGCTGCTCAAGGCAAATTCACGATTAATATTAGTCCAGCCAAAGGTACGGTTGAACTATTAATTCACGTAAAATAGGAGACCAGAAAGCGGTGATGATAAAATGGTGTTTTTACATGCCTGGGGTCTAACTGGACTTGCGGTGAGGATGGACCATATGGGGATGCGAATGTCTTCCCTCGAGCCCTGGAGCAATAGCCCAGCTCCCAAACCCATGAGAAAGGAGCCTGTTGCCCCAGTGAATATTTCTTCTCCCAGTAGTCCCAATCCCAATCCCCACTGGAGCTGCTTTGAGCCGTCATGTCCTCACCCACTCCGCAAAGGGCTTTGGAACCCCTGAGCCCTAACAGCCCATCCGGCACCGTCTGCGATCCCCAAACCGGCAAAGGGGTTAATATCGCTGCCCCGACCCGGCAGGAAAGGGTTTGTCGTGAGCAGATCCGTGGCAAAAGTGAGTCACCGGCGCTCGGAGGTCACACCGGAGCGGTGGCCTGGCCCCCGTCCAACGCCAGAGGAAGAGCAACCGGGGCTGCAACGCCCCATGCAAGGTACCACCAAAACCCTGCGGGGAGGAGGTGGCCCCAGCCGGGTCCCCTGAACCACCATCAGCCATCCATGTATTGTTTGGAGCCCCCAAATGGGTCTTTTTTTTATGTTTTCCCCGCTTTTGCTTTCCTTTTGACACGGGGGAGAGCACTGCTCGGTCCGCACAGATGGAAAGAAGGGACGAGAGGGATGCTTCACCAGTGATATCACCAGCACTGAGTAAATTCTCTGACCAAAAGTTAAGACCAACAGAACAATTTGTGCTGCATCCTTTAAATGCCAGATCTCCATTTGCTAGCAGCATTACAGGAACAATCAGGGCACTTAATAGCCAGCTGCTAAGTCATCAGGTATAAATATTTACAGAGACTTATTGCAACATGGACATTCCTCCAGATGCAAGAGGATCCCAGCCATTTCACGGCATTTTCACCTTATACAAAAGAAGCCGGTTTTAGACACACTCAGCCATAAAACTACAGAAATAGCATTTTATGGAAAACACACACACGCACCCACTCCGTAGTAGCCRTTCCCTCTCTTCTCCTCTTACAGTAATTGTCAAATATCTCTATATTTGTGTACCCAAAGAAGATATTACAAAGCAAACGCAGAGSTGGCCATTCGATACATAGAGAGGCAGCGTCCTGCGGAGGGGAGGTAATTACTGAGAGCAATGCAAAGGGATTAAATGACGAGTAAAGGGGTGGAATTAAGCAAAGTAAAATCTCTCTCTTATGGCAAAGCCTATCCAAGCTTGTCCCAGCCTTCCGAGAGAAGGGATTGAAACCTTATTACTGAAGATGTCTAATACTCTACAAATCACAGCATTGGCAGAAGAGGCAGAGGACCTAATGAGTAATTTTTGTGGTTACTGATAGACCCCAGGACACAGAATCCAAATACAGCGCAGACTTTCAGCAAGTAAAATATAGACCTCCAGCACGTTTTGTGTATACGCTTCCTTTCCTTGCTGCTGTTATTAAAACCATGCCTCCTTTTCTGTTCACCTTCATCACCTTTTTCCTTATTCCACCAAGAATCCAGATGCAAATATTCATTCAATAAAAGATTGTGGTTAAGATCCCGAGAATTACAGCGGAAGACTCYGGATCTTTAAGAGCATTCCCTCTGTGTGTGTAACGTACAACTGATGATAAAGTAACTTCAAGGAGGAGTTTTTTCTTGGTGGTGAAACATGGTCTTGGGAACATGGTGATGCTTCAACCTGGTGAGATTGGCCATGGCCAACAAAGGCTCTACAGCTTTCCCAATTGTGTTATTTTTCTCCCCAGACACCTATTTTCACCCAATTTGTAGGACCTTGATTATCTATGGGGCTCCTGTGTGTTTATCAGCCAAAATAGGCTGCCAGGTTCAGAGGAGAAAGGTATACACCCCATTTCCCCGGGGAGCCAGGCTGAAGATGCGACAGCTCAGGAGGCGGCAAGACGGCAGTTCACATCRCCATTAGTAGCAATCGCTAAGCCAGCTCGCTAGGACCTAACACGGAGCAAATMCCAATTTAAAACCAGCCAGTTTTCTAATTTCTTAGGACCACCCTGCTCTCCTTCTCCACACACCTATTGCATTCCTCCGGCATCAGCTGTTGATGCTCCGGTTTGTATTGGCAAGCCCAGCTGGCCATTTCTGCTGGAGCGCTGATGTTTTCTCCTTTGATACGTTCGGAAACTCCCCCCTCGACTTTGGTGTGAAATGATTACAATGCAGTTCAGGYTGGAGCCAAGATCCAGGAAATATGGCAAGTTTTCAATGAAAATCCTATCGGTCGGTTTACAAAAAAATAATAAAAGGTGCCGATTTTGTGCTGGAAAGGGAACAGAAGTTAGCTTGCAGTATGCCTGACTGCCTCCTTTTACTGATTCCAGACGCCAGGCCAGGCAGGATCTGGCTATTTTCACTATCGTGTTATCACTCCGCAATATGTCAGCAAATTCTTGTACAAACATGATTTTTTTAAAAGCCACGYTTTATCACTTCTTTTACATAATCATGAATGATAGTGAATCTAATCTGAATTGGGCTTAAAGGAGGCACAAGAACAATGAAGTGCCGTTAGCAGTATGAGGGAGCACATCCCGTCCTTTTATTTTTAAAGCCGTGCATCACTTTATAACCAATTCCCCTCGATGCTGAAACAAGTGATAGGYTTGAGAGCAAAACACACATCTCTTTAGGCACCTGAAATTTGCAATAAATCAYCTCTGTGCTGTGCAGGGAAGTCAA
Source organism: Oceanodroma leucorhoa (assembly GCA_030449065.1). NCBI lineage: Eukaryota > Metazoa > Chordata > Aves > Procellariiformes > Oceanodroma > Oceanodroma leucorhoa. Next base: position 18,277,773 of record JASVER010000007.1, read on the forward strand.
CAAGCAGTATTATAATTTTGCATAGGCAYAAGCAGCCCGTTGGAGCCTGCTGTACCATCAGCTGAGCCGTCTGAGCAGAAAATATTGAGGTGAAATTCGAAGTGTAGCATGTTATGGATGGAAATGTGGAATGCTCAGGGTTGATCTGTGAAGCAGCTCCTGCGGCTCTCTGGAGGTCTCAGAGCTGATCCARCCATCACCAGCAAAGCCGCTGGGCAGCAGCATCCCAGCACGACGCTGTGAGTGGTGACCACTGTTTGCAGCGTGTTGGAGGGCACTGGAGGGATCGTCACCAGTGTCCCACGCTGCCACCCTCGCAGGGACAGTGCTCATGGGGGTGGGGGACAGCTCGTAAACCAGGRTCCTTCTGTGGACACATCCTTCAGTGGTCTGTCCCAGGGATCCCACTCTATAAAGTGATGAGTTTATCCATCCATCCTCTTCAGCTGATTAGCGTTTAATTGTTTCTTTCCTTTTTTCTTTTTTTTTTTTTTCCAGAATTCCCTTCATTTATGTGTTATTTTCCCGCTTTATTTAAAGAACAGCATTTTCACTCTGAGGCATTCCCTCCCATTTCGTCTTCACTTTTTTATTGGTTTTCTTTCTTAGGTCGAATAGGACAGAAATGTAAAAACTGCAGGTTTGCTTTATTTCAGAGGGAGCTGGCATTTGATGGATGGCAAAAGGCAAACCTGCTGCATGCATCATCCCAGAAGTTTACATTTTCTCTTGAAAATGAAATGTTAAAGAAAATCAAAGCTCTTCTAGGCTATATTYAACAAATACAGCGCAACACCCTGCTCTGTTGAACCCAGGGGCAGTCTCACTGATGACTCCAACAGATTTGAACCGTGCATTTCATTACCCAATCACTATTTTTGAGCCTAGCCCTTGACAGCCAAGAAGCATGACCTTTTCTCCCTAAAATACCATCTACCTGTAACGACAGCTTCCYTAATTAAGAGACATGACACCTTTCCAGGACTGAAGCCTAAACAAGCCCTCGGCAATCTGCTTTCTGCCGCATCTGCTGTGTTGACACGGATGTGAATAAACCTCATGCAAACGCCCGGTGACCGCAGCGGGCAGTTCCCTTCACCAGGGATGCATATTTTCTGACRATGTTGCAGGGTAAAGGGGAGGAAAAGCAGCGTTTTGGCAAACACAAACCTCTCCAAGCTGTCAAGCAAAATTAACCCCTCTCTTAATTTTTTCAGGCGCTCCCCCAGCCCTCCAAGTGGAGCAAGGCTCTTTGGAGGGGGAATGGGTTTCATGCTGTCACACTTGAGGGGTAACCGAGACTTTCAAGCGGCTGATCTGACTTAATCTTTCAAAAATGTGTCCAAATTGCACGAGCAAGGAAAACCCCGTCCGTCCCTGCCCTCTCACCAAATGGAGCTGTTCGCCGGGGAGATTCTTCAGAGCAACGCCTGCATACCAGAGGTAATAACCTCCAATACCTTAAGTCAAAAAGCCAAGTAAAACTCACTAGGTAATGCATTTGGGATTAAGTTTAAATAGGCTCCCGTCACTAATAATGCATCTGCTAGCGATGGGGAGATTTGGTAGGACTAACCCCGGCAATGAGGGATGGAGGTCTTGCACGGCTCACCAAACAAATCCGGGAGGGGAGGCAGCACCAGGGGTGCAAGAGGAGCACCCCAACCCCGCCGGATCCAGGGCAGCACACCCACTGCCCCCTTCTCGACTCCCACCCTGGCTTCGCAGGAGGGCAGAAAGGGGGGGRAAAAAAAGAAAGAAGCTGGACTCGGTCCATTTTTAACTCGCTCGATGTGTCTGGGATGTAGACAGATGCTGTTTAGACAGGCTGGTTTGGTGGGTGGCCGGACGAGGAGACCATGGCTGTACAGTTTATAGAAGGCTCCCGGCATAAATGAACTGTTGAAGACCATTGGAAGCCTCAGTGAAATCACAACATGYAGAAACACGGGGGAGGGAGGGGAAAAAAAGGCTCTTTTTGAAAAGGCAGAGAGAGAAAGGGATGTTTTGATGGAGTTTGTGAAAATTACAATGAGGTGGGTTTCACTAAAGCCTGCATTCATTAGCCCCCTGAACCTCCCCAAATAAAGTAAACACTCCTATGCGGCACTGAAAAAAAAAAAATAAAAAAATTAGCAGATTTAAATAGTTTCCCTGCATCAAGGATAAGAAACAGACGTGGCTTTTCCCTGCTCCTGTCTAGTCTTGCTAGGTGGAAAGCTAATATTTGAGTTCATGCTTCAGTGGGGAACATTTGTATATTAAAAAAAAAGCTATCCACACTGGTTTGCCCATTTGCCAGCCTGTGCGGGATGAAAAAAGGAACTGATTTTGAGTTTCCCGGGTTTATTTAGAGATAAGCCTAAGRTGACCTTTCACTCCCACACACACACCATTTGCCTAAAAATTGAACCGGTCCATCCTCAAGTCCTGTGTCCACAAAGCTCTGTAGTTTAATATGACAAATTGTGCCAAAATCCTTACATTTTGAGGCTGACGGGGTCTGTCATTGAAAAGAAAGTCGCCGAGACTGAACTCCAGGCTGTACTCCCCACCTATGTAATAGCAATCCGCATAAGCTGCTTGTTAAACCACACAGACCACAAATCAAGTCATCATTTCGCTCGTACGTGTCACTTCTCCGTTTCAAGACGAGGGCTAAGGACAGGAAAAACTGCCCAGGATGTCCCAGCTCCTCTCTCCTTTCCCTCCCCTGCTCTTAAAGAAAAGGGACATCCCGAAACCTTGACATTCAGGAAAAATCAGAGAATTATTTTGCATGGATGCAAAGCATCCATGTGAACGTTTTCCCTTCCCCACCGCAGGCTGGAGCTGCACATCAAACCGCTCGAAATCCCATGGGAAAGGAGCCTCCTGGTTTTATTCCTGAGCCGAGCGGYGAAAGGCAGCGAGCGGGGGGGCTCTGCAGAGCATCTGCAATCCTTGAGCAGGAGCATCTGGATGCTGAGCTGAGCCTAACCCCTCAACCCCAGCCTGGCGTTACAGTCATAAAAGAGCTTTCCTTCTCCCCTGCATCCACCCCTTGCAGATGCCAACAGCGCAGAGCAGCTAATAAATTCCTTTAGGAAGCCTTTTGGTAGACTGAAGATGTTTTCTTCACTTCCAAGGCAACCTCCTGCCTCCTTCGGTTGCCCGTGACCTCCTGCTCCTGCCCAGCAGCTCAATGTGAGCGTCTGGGTGGGTGGCTGAGCTGTGCCGGGGGCAACACCCAATGCTGGGCAGGGAAAGAAATGCCTGGACTGTAATGAAGGAGGGAAGGGCAAGGGGAAGGAAGCACGTGGAGATCAAGCCAAGAGCCCTGCAGCAGCTTTGGTGCCCAGACTTGGTCTCGGTGGGCTGGGAGCAGAGGGCTTTTGGAGTTCTTTTTTTGTGACTCTGCGGTGGGACAAAAACCCAGAAGATTAAACAAGTTTGATGTATAATATGTTAAAAAAAATACATGAATTGCCTATTTTGGGGGATTTCACTGGCTTTGGGACTTTTTCATCAGCGTGATAGGTGTAAYGTTCAGAGATGGATACTCCCAGCATGGAGAGGAGAATTTGGAGGAGGCACAAAGAGCCATCCGTAGGTCTAGATCCTGAGTGAGCTCTGGCAGAAACCCAGAGGCGTATCTCACCAAAATGGACTGAAATGGCACTTCCTAGCATGCACAGCCTCTTGATGGTGGCTCCTAGACAAAAAGACAACAAAAAGAAAAAAAAAAAATCAGTCATGAGAATCTGCAGCTAAACCATTGTCCATCCTGGAAGTTAAATGTTTCCAGGCCAGAAAAGAGGAGCTAAAATTAATCTTAAAATAATTTACTGTTCTGAACCAAGTCATGACAAATTTATCTCCAGAGTTTGGAGGATTTYTCTCTCTTCATTACCATTTCAAGTGTTATGATGAAAAATACAGACATAAAAAATAAACCCTGCTACYTTCTGTTTAAACCCATATGCGTCTCTGTACCCTGGACTTTCTGGACCTTCAAAAGAATTCATTCGCTTCCCAAGGTCACAAAATAAAACTGTCCAACTATTAAAAAATGTGCAGYCTCATACTAATTGGTGACTGATAAAGCAATGGAAACCGTATTTCTCCCGCTTTGGCCAAACAAAACTAAGATTAGAACATTTAACAATAAAAACTCCTCTTTATAGTTAAAAAAAGAAGAAATCAGAGCATATTTCATCTGGTAAAGGTCAGCTTACTTTAATTATGTGTGCCGCTGAGTATCAGAAACTACAATATTAAATGATATTAATGCTGAAGAGGTATCTTCACGGCCATACATTATGCACAGAAGCAACAGTTCAAACATGATCTCATTTAATTATTCTTATGTTTGAAATATCTCCAGCTCCCACCTTCCCCCCCCTTCCAAAAAAAAAACCCCTGCTTCATCATCCTGGGACCAATCCCGCTCCCATTTCTGCTAAGGGGAAAATGCCCGTCCCCTCTGATCTCCGTTGCCTCGTTTAAATTGCTTGCAAGAAAAAACGAGGCATATCATCAGCGATTTTTCTTCTGTCTCGCCCCTGCTGCTGGTATGATAAGGAGAGTACTCTCCTTGCGGGCGACTCCACATTTAATTAGCTCCAGATGCAGCCTAATTAGTCAGTCTGCAGGGCGAGCATTGTTCTGTTGTCACTTGAGCCTKCCCTCACGGCGAAGTAAAAGGGATGAGATTGAACATGAAAACCAGATGTCATGTGTGCGCCTTGCTCTGGGCTGTCCATCGGAGGATCCCCCTAATCTGGGGGGCGAAGGATAATAAATGTTGTGTTTAAAAGCCACGGGCACGGACAGAGCTTCGCATGGTTCAAGTAAGACAGTAGCATGTGCCGAGCAAAGGGGTCATAGCTTAAAACAACTGATTCCCACTAATTCTCCTTTGGAGGAAGGACTGTGCATCCTCCAGCAGGACCCGTGCCGGGGTTTCGGTACAAATTGCTTTGACATCTCGCACAATTTTGCACACAGGCTTTCAGACTGTACTTTTCTTCACCAGATTAAGCCCTTAATGCCTCTGCAGTGCCACAGAGATACCTATAATTTTAAGGCAGAGGTTTTCCATTCCTTTTTCTAATTTAAAAGGCAGGAGGTTTGCTCGCTGGATCGGCATTTCACGTCTGGGGTTAGGGATACGGTGAAATCAGCAGCAGGCAGAAAAATCAGATAGGCAAAGGGGCTTACCATAATGCCATCTGACACACTCATAAGCTTTACATGATTTGTACAAATCAGGAGTATGAAACTCTACCAGCAGCCTCGTTTCTGCTCTTGGAGCGAAAGGATGCAAGAGGGAGGGAATTTATGTCGATGCGGTTATAAAATTTGCGTTGTCTTAGAGCATCGACTGAGCAAAGCTGGAAACGGTTACTCAAATCACTGCCAGGTCGGTGTGCTGGTCTCTACCTGGTTTTATTTTTAATATATTATACTAAAATTAAGAAGAAAACAGTCTTGCTGGACAGTAGGTGTTTCAGCACCAACCTTGACTCAGCATGGCCTTCTTCCAGTCTGAACGCCGCTAAAATATGATGTTAGTGCCACAAGAAAAAGCAATTTCCCTATATTCTGGGGACACCCGCAGTATATAATCACAGGAAGAAATGACAGCTCCGACCCATGAAACTTGGTGACTTTGATCTGCCTGGGCTCGCGTTTTGCAATATGCCCGTGGACGTATGAATCGGAGTATTATGTAGGAGAYACAGTCAAGGCGACTGACCCCAAAGTAGAAGCAGAATATGGATGAGTTATTGAAGAAGAGCGTCTGAATGAAGGTTGCTTGAGCTCAAGAGAACAGCTATGTGGTATGCGTTGCCTGTTTATTATGATTTTGGATGAGGAGCTAGCCTGCATCTCAGTAAATGACATGAAACCCCAAATTGCTTCACCAGAAACCTCATCCAAACATCACGACTGTGTTATCACCCCAGCTGGGGAAAAAGCTATTTCCGTAAAAATGATATTTAGTTTAATTGGAAGTCAAAATTACTCAATGGACAAGTCCCATAGCAGGAAGGGGTACAGTCACAGAACAGGGTCCTTTCATTTCTCAGAGGTTTTGAAAGAAGGCCAATAAAATAAATAGGAAACGTTCCAGCTCCTCTCCACCCCCTCCCGTACCTGCCGACCACGCTGCTGAGCTGTCTCTGCAGACCTGAGCCCCACCGCTCCATCACCCCCACCACTCACATCCTCGTGCCAGCACCACCCCTACGGACACGACGGTGATCTCGAGGGAGTCCTCCACCACCACAGCTCCTCCTGCGCCGGGGCTGCCGATGAGAAGCGAGATCCGTGCGGTGCAACCGCCGACCCATTTCTGTAGACTTGGTGGACGTGGCTTTGCTGTCSCCGGTGGCTGTCTGTCCCTCCTCTCTTGTCGGCGGCAGGTTTGGTGCAGGTAACTCAATCCCAAGCAGTGTTTTTAAGCGCGATTACAGTTTTTGCGTGCTTTCCGCGTGCCTAATTACAGTGGAGCAGCGAGTAGCCAGGTGTACGTTTCAGGCTTTTAATAGCTTAGCGCGGCAGAGGGRTCACGTGCTCGTTTTTTGCAGGGAGCTGAATGGGGATCATCAGCTGCATTGGAGCACCAAGGGACTAAAGATAAAGCATCGTGTGGCCTTCAGTCCTCTTTCTCCACAGAAAGTCCGTCTTGCGATTCAGCTGAACTCACCCAAAGGAAAAGGAAATTACAGAAAATGACAGAGCTGCTATTTTTTCATAATTTTGGCTCCAGTCTTACCAACCACCCCAGCCTTCAAACCACAAAGCTGTTTAAGCCCCAAACTATTGCTGAAATCAATCAATGAGCGTCAGGCACCAAATCCTCTCTGTGGCTCCAGTCCTGGATGACTTCTTCTCCKACGCAACCAGGGGAGCTGGATGAGACAGGCTGTTCAGGAGGTTCTTAGGGGCGAGGACTCTTATTTAGCAGCTTTGGAGAATCCTTTTACACCCTTTTGAATTGAAATCACTCAATCATTAGCCATGCCCTTAGATCTGGAGACATCCTCTCTGCTTCAAAGCCACCCACTTGCAGCACAGAACGAGACATGGAGAGAGACATGGTTCTTCCCCAGCTGAGACCTGCATCCATATGATACCAGGTTTTTCCATGTTAATACATTTCCAAATTTCTTCTCATCAGATTCTGCAATGAATTCACCAGAGGAAACAAAGAGAGTGCAAAATCACTTTCATAAAGTCTGGAAAAAATAATCCATCGAACATCAGGTTAAGGAAAAGACATCTGGCTTTTATTACGTTTTATAAGGTTGATAGCAAATAAGGGTATTAGAGTTAATTTACTTATTTAGAGAGAAAYGACTCAATCACAGAAGCCATGATTGTGACTGCATGTTAAGAGAGCTCCAAAATTCTCTCCAATCTCCTCCAGGAGTGAAACAGTGCCAATGGTAAAGCAGCGTTTATTTTCCACAGAGGTATTCCCAAAGGGATGCAAAGATTAAAGTAAAAACACCAAGAATAAGTCCTTCCCAGACAGCCTGGCTGCATAGGAAGACATAGCAAAGTATTATTTAGTGGCATAGGTGTAACTGGAGGCTGAGAACAAGACTCGGTTATGGCAATGCCATAATTTATGCAAATGGAGATATCCTGCCGAAGAGGTTGAGATGTTAACAGGTGAGACAGAGGAAAAAGGGAAAAGAGACAATTGATTTGGAGGAATTATAGACTCAGAGATGTTGCTTGGAAGGGGCCTCTGGGGGTCTCGAGTCCAAAGCCATGACCTGCAGGAGGTCACGTTCACCTCTGAGGACAGGGCTTTCTTGGCCTCTCAGGGGTCTCTTCCAGAGCTGCATCACGCTCCTGGTGAAGAATTTGTTTCTAACGCCCATCCTGAAACAGTGGCCACTGTCCTTTGTGATTCTGCTATTTCCAAGCAGAGCTTGGCTCCATCATCTTCACAACTCCTCTTCAAGCTGCTGTAGGCTAGCAGCAAACCTGCTCACCTCTTTTTCATGCACCTGAAAAAGTTCAGCATCCCAACTTCTCCTCACAAGCCACACAAGCCCCATGTCCCTGGTCATGTCAGAAGACCTGTGCTGGATCCTCTCCAGGTTATCAACGTCCCTCTTGAAATGGGGGCCCAACGTTAGACAAAACTTCAAGATGTTACAAGAGTCTGTGGTGGCTTCCTATGCCGCCTGGCCTCCAGTTCCCCCAGACTGGAAAAGCAAAAATAAAAGAAAACCACGCCAAGCACACAAAGCAATTCCCTCAACTCAAGTCACGGAGCGGACCCCCTTTCAGAGATGCTCTGAAAGGACATGGACAGAGCACGGACAAAGCAAGTTGTCCACTGACAAACCATGATCGCCAAAGGCTTGATGAACCAGACATGGTTGCTTTCCATTCAGGAATGGTCCTTCTGGAGAATTTTGAAACAAGGAGAGGAGTCAGATTTGCATTATATCAGAGTTTACTTTTTTTCCTTTTCTTTTCTTTTTACTTTTGGGTCAGTTTTTCCACTTGCAGTGAAAAATGGGTGATGGAAAAGTGTAGTCCTCCCTCCTAAACCCTTGGACACAAAAACTTCTGACAGGCTACTGCAGAGGCCAAAGTGTCCTGCAAAGGGGATGCTGCCATGGAGAATAGGAGGGTCTAGAGGAAGGCACAAGCTTTTGAGAAACACATGGAATAAGGCAAGGGAAGGGGAAAAAGATGGTTTGAATATTCTGCCTAAGATGTTCCCTTCTTTCAGAGCTTGCCTACATAACAACTCGGAGGTGATGCACTGATTTATCTGAAGGAGGACAACAGCTCCAAACCTTTCAGTGCCCATCCGACATTTGCAGGTTTTCCTTGCCCTAGTTAAATACCTGCTTGCTTTTGTTAACCCTCACCACTTCCACCACTTCTGGACACTGCGGTGGAGGATTTCATCAGCCGTCCCCATCTCAGCCGCCCTGGGCCTCCTCCTCCGGCAGCGAGGAGCATCAGCGGTTTCGCGAAGGCTGCCATGCCTTTGGAAACACGAAGAGTACCCCCCGGCTGCAGCCAAAAACAGAGACGGGATATTTACATAGATATCAAGTACATCCAAAGGCGCTCTCATAAACAGAGATGATTTCGGAGGGGATAGCCAACCTTCTGCTTTGGACTGGGGCCAACCTCCAGTGACACCCCCCCCCCCTCTTTCTCCTGCTCTCTCCGTCTTCGCTGGGTCTCGCCAGGCATGGGCGCTGCTCTCGCTTCGGGTTTTTGCACATCATTTTGCTCCCTGCCTTTGGCCTTTTTGGAGGTCTGCTGCCTCCGGATGGGTTCACAGGGCACATGCCTCCATCAACCGCAGCCGATAGCCTGGGAGGAGGCTGGTCTCTGCTACCAGCACATGAATCACTCCCCGCCAGCCCGTCGAGCCGTGCGGTTTGGTGAGGATTGCGAGGTGGGATTGCACGCTCCCCAGAACGAGAGCGTTTCAATTACATAACTCATTACTATCTGTTCAGGGCCAGCTGAAAAACTGACAAAAATAAAGGCATCGCCTTCTCCAGAGAGGCTTTTCAGCCTAAAAGGAGCTAAGCTGCGCGCTGCAAAAGTGGAGAAAGGCAGCAATGATTTCTTTCACTGTCAACCCAGCATGAAAACAAAGAGAAAACTCCAAAATCTTTAGGGATAGCCACATGGGAAGCAAAGCACATGCCCACAGGCCACCCTCGGTAGCCTCCAGGCTCTTGGCAGAGCAAGGCTTACCCTGGGATGCTGGAGCACGCGTTGGGGCATCCTCACTGGGAGATGCCCCCCGCGGAGCTAGCACCTTGAGACCCCATCAGCATGGGTTTGCATTTCTCTCTGTCTCAGTCATCCTAGAAAAACCAGGTCTTGTTCTACCCGCAGAAAGGTTTTAGAGTATTACAAGGGAGGGAGCTGCTGTGGAAATCTGGTTCCCTTGGGGGTCATTACATCCCTAATGGCACCTGATAGCTCCAAGGAAGCTTTCAAGTGCCCTTTCAGCACACCTCCTCTCGACGGACACATCCATCCCAGGGCACGCTGTCATCAGGTCTCTCTGCTGTTAGTTTAAATGCAGCAGGGATTTTTTTTTCCCTCCATTTTAAGGAAGCAATAAATATTTTTTATCTCCTTTTTGAGCAACACACCTGAGATTTCCAGAACATTGCTTGTAGATATAATTTCTAGGGATTTTTTTTTTTCCCTTTTAGTTTTCTCTGTTTTACTTTTGGTGGAAAAAAAATTGCTGCTGCCACCAGCTGGAGCTTTTTGGAAATAGCATTAAAAACTTTTTGTGCATCCCACAGGGCACACCTTCAGCCACTCGTACCTTTATTCCTACTCATTGCAGTTAACTAAAAAACAAATTTAAACCCAGCTTGCTTCTTGGAGGCACAGAAGAAAAATTATATGAGATCTGATGAATTTTGACTGAGCTGGATCCTTCAGTGCCAGTAACTTAGCCAGAAGTTAAATAAAATCCATTCTCAGCCATAATTTCACCAGTTAAAACAGGAGCTATGAGCAAGGGGAAGTTTAGAGTCAAAAGTGGACTGAGGAATTTGCTCCTGTCCATAATTTAAAAAAAAAAAAAAATCAAACCTGGAGAAATAGGTTAAATAAAATGCAGGGTTGTCTCTGCCATGATTAATGTATTGATTGAAAGGGAAGAGCTGTGAATTTGAGAGAGATCAGCAATATAGTTGGGGATGGCAGAGGCTGAWATTGCTTTTCATGGAGCTGAGCAAGAGGTTTCTGGGTTTTTTAAGCCTTGCTTYTAGCCGCAGCCAGCGATGCCCCTGAAAAACCTGACCCAGCCAAAAAATCAAGCTTTCGTCTAACTCAGTGAATCTCACTTGRATTTTCTGCAATGGATTTACAACACCAATAACCGAGGAGCAGTGCTGGAAAAGGCAAGTCAGCCCCTCTGAAACCCAACCCAACCTCCAGGCGAGGTGATTTATGCTCGGAGCGGCTGGGCTTTCAGATGGATGTTCTTGGCTAGTTTGCAGTAATGCCACTCAAAGATAATTTTTGATTTAATCCATGCCACATGAGGCAGTGGCRGTGCTGACCCTTGGCTTTTAACCCCAAGACCTTCGCTGTTCTGGCTAAAGGAACTACTGTCTGTCCTCTGATAACCCCCCTGACATAACTCAGCTGGGTTTAATATCTCCTGCTGGTGTTTATTGATAAAGACGTGGAATCGGCAGGTCACGTTAGCGGCTAGAAATGAGCACCCGTGCAAAACCCCATGCAAGATTTTCACTGTTTTTTTGGCCTTGAAAGCATTCAGTTCAGGGAGACCCACAAACCCCAGCCACGCTCACCGCAGCGGATTAAAAGTTGACCCCGGAGAAGTGTTATCCCTATTCCTCCTATACTACCGCATTACCTGAGGCTTTTAAAAAAGCACGGGGTTGTCTCTGAAAGTATTCCTATGCCACAAACCCCTTTCCCGAACGACAGGATGCATATATCTTATTTGACTCAGTCCCAGTTCTGGTGTAGGCTGGATTTTGCCAGGCTGGGATTTAAGAAAACAGCCTCTATTTTAAATATGTTTCTTTTTCTACCAGCTCAAAGCAAATTTGGCTTTTCCAAGCCAGAGCCACCACTGTCACCTGTGCCAGGAGGGTCTGCTGTGCCGGCTTACCCTGTTAGCCAAAGTTTCTTGAAATAATGCCTTCTTGTAAGTATTTCTAAAGAACACTACAGCCCTGGTAGTCTGATTTCTGCCCTGTAAAATCTTCACCCATTTGCGATCCAGCAAGTTTGCTAAACCGCAGCGTTGCAAGGAGCATTGCACAGCTTAGCAGGAGAGGGGAGAGAAGCAGTTAAAAGCATAATGGGCACATCRATATGTGAAGCAAAAAGGGRAAAAAAAAAAGAAAAATAGATTAAATGACGGTCAGAAAGACCAGGAATCCCTCAAGAAAGAGAAATACYGCCTGGAAGAGGAGGCACGCATGCCGGCGGACATGCACTCCCCAGCGAGTGCGTGGTGGAGAAGAGTTTGGGTCTCACCTACCCCTCTCCTCGGCAGGATTTATCGCTCCCCTCCACAAAGCCCAGCAATGATGGATTCGGTGCGCTGATGGGAAAGCAGCAACACTCCCTGCGGTAACTGGCAACGGCCGGAGCCTGCGAAGCGCCGGGAGTGCGTGGGGGCTGGATGCGTTTGCTGATAAAGGGCCGGGTTTTATCTCAAACAGAATTTTAGACTAATCTGGGCTTTTAAAGAGAAATGTGTTTGGGAGAAGTCGTGGCTAAGCACGCAGGTGGCTGTGGGGCGGGGGGCGTTCGGCGGAGGGATGCTCGGCATTTTTCGGGGAGGTGGGGGCTGCCTGCTGCTGGCAGGAGCCGGCGGAGGTGGGCTCGGGGCGGAGGTGGGCTCGGGGCGGAGGTGGGCTCGGGGCGGAGGTCGGCGTTCCCGGATCCCGGTCGCAGGGTGGTCCTTGCAGGTCGCCGGGAGGGCAGCGGCGGGGATATGGCCGGCTCTGCCATACCTGGCCTGCAGATAACGCCCAACAGGAGACATCTGTGTGCAGAGCTGTCGGTCCTTCCCTGCTCCGAGCAGGGATGCATGCTCAGGAGCAGATTGGCAGGAGGGAGATAAGCTGCTGACACCCTTTTGAAAGGGAGCACAGGTAAAGMTTTCCAAAAATCAGTTTTTCCCAAGCCCGCAAAGAGCTGTCTTCCTCTAAGAGCTACGATGGTTTGAAGTCCGCTGACTCCTCATCCCTCCCTATCCCTCTTATTCCAGCTCAACCAACCTCTGAAGGAGGAACAGAGAGGAATGAAAGCGATAAAAAATTGCTATAAAATGTTTAATATCTATAAATCAAGTCTACAGCTTCAGCATTTGCCTTTCCCTCGCAAAGATGACACCTAACAGCCGTGTAAGAAAATAACTTGCAATCTCAGCCATCCTGCTTGCAATCAATAAGATCAGCAATTAATTYTGGAAATGAATGAGCACAGCTACATTTGAAGCAGGCAGGCAGGAGGCATTCCAGGATTAAACAACAAAATGAGCCTGAACTCAGTCACAGAAGGCAACGTACTTATTTATCCCCCCCCCATCCCCACTGCAGGTATAAATAAAACCATCAGTAAAAATAGGTCAGATCCCTGGACCCTTGGCAGTGAAGCGATAAGGAGATCAGCAGCTGACAACGGGACCTGAGCTATGGAAGCTTTCCAATATCCAAGAAGAGCCAGCCAGGCGGCTTACGTCTTCACGTATCTCCTGGCCATTGTGGGAACTATTGTATTAAGGTCTATAAACATCCAGAGCTTTATCTGGGGCTGCGGAGGGAAAGGCGGAGGAAGGGACTGAGGGAATCACGTGCAGTGATTGCCCTTGTCAGGATGCTCGGTGCCCGYGGCAAGGGAGTGTGCTTGTTCCCTTTGGGCACAGCCTCCTCCTGCTCTCGCCGCTCTCTCTGGCATTGCACAAGGTCCCAAGTTAAGATTTTGCCTTTTGACACAGGTGCTCTTTCCAGCTCGAGCTTTATGCAAGGAACAAAATTGTCCAGGGTCGAGCAAACCCCTTGCTTCAGTGCTGTTTCTCCAGCTAGTCCTGGTGGCAAGGACCTGCCTTTCCTCCAGCTCATCATCCCTATGTCTTCCCTCCCTGGGATGGTTTCCTCCAAGGTGCTGCTCCAGCAGCTCTCAGTGCCATTCCCAGTTAGCATCTTACATTGATGGGGAAGTGAGGAGGCTACAATCACCTTTCSCCTTCGCATCACCCCATGGGGGACCTTTGGGCTTTAATTGCAGCTCTTCGCTGCATCTTTTCGATCCACGGTTGTACCACACCCAGCACATTGGAGTCCGGAGTCTGGATTTGGGCTCCCAGACGCAACAGCGAGCTACACAAGTGCCCCAAGCTAACAACAGGAACTTGGATGTGGCCRCTGTGCCCAGCACTTGCCAAGTATTTATGTATACATGTTAAAAATAATAATAATCAAAAAAGCCTTTTTCTTTTGTAAAGGTAAGCACAGAAGAAAAATGCGAGGGAAGCATTTGGCGAAACATGGTGGCCAAGTTTTGCTGCTACGCTGGAGGATGCCGAAGAAAATCAAAACAACGGTCTGGGAGGGACAGCGGCAGGGGCGGAAGGATAAGGCTGCGGTTCTCCATGCCACAGGAAGGCTTTGGTTTAACTTAAGCAGGGATCTTTTGGAGACGAACCCRTAACTCCGCTTCTGTGAAGGCCTCTGAAGCTCAAGCATCTTCCTTTGGCATCAGTCCATGTCCCCTTGCGYGGTGGGTGACGTAGGAGACTTGACCCAACGTCTCCCTCTACGGACCAATTCACATCCCTGACCGCCATCGCGGGGTTTCGGTTTTTCATTGGTGGTTGGGATTTTTGTTGTGTTTTTGGATCTCTGACAATGTGAAGTTTGCATGTTAGTTTGCCTGTGCAAGTCTTTACTTGGGACTCATCCATCATTTTCCTAGTTAAAACAGAGCTGCTTGTCAAGAGGAAGTCATTTGTCTCTCACGAAAGAGTCACCCTCCCACCCCCGCCAACCACTCCGTCGCGGTGCAAGCGAATCCATTAGCTTCCCTGGAAAATGCATCATCTGACGTTGGGACTAAACTTTAGACTAACAAACCCCACGAGAGGACATGAAGGAGCCATCTCTGTCACCCTGCTCAGTGGTCGGGTCAAAGCCTGACCTCTCTTTCCATTAAATCCTCAGCRTCTACATTTAAGGGAAAATGTTGCGAATTGGCAGCAGCTCTACATTTGGCGACCAGAGTCAGCGCCCTGATTTCCAACTTCCCAAGCAGGCTCCTGGCTCTTTTTGAAGCCCATCTCTGGAGCCGCTACCTCTCCTCGCTCTCCTCTTGATCCTCGCAAGGGAAAGAGGGGAGGAAACGCCTTTCGGAGGTGAACGGCTGAAACAACCCAGAAATAAACTCTCCAAGCCGGAGGGAGCCCGTGCTAGGAAACAGCCTCTCATGCCTTCGTGTCCGGCAGCCCTGCAAGCTCCGYACCACGCAGGAGCAGTGCTAAGGGCAGGGCTCCAAAGAAAACACCCTAAACTCACGTCCAAGTTCATTTTCCCCGTGCTTAAGCCCATCTTCTAATATTAACACTTCTCCCACGGTCAGAGTGGAGTCGCACYCTCCCTATCCCAGACTTGCAAGCCTGGGAGGAGCACAGGAGATAACGTCTCCCACCCCGGTGCCCAAGCAGGACCCAGGATGATGTTTGCTCAGATGGGCCCAGCCACAACATTTACAAACATCTMCAACATCTTCCATTCGAGCAGGTGAGATGGGATCTCTGGGGGTCCCRAGGGGCAGGGCAAGACCAGGGCGCTGGGTCTTGGCTGGGAAGAGTGATGGTGGCAACGATGCCTTCTGGGAGGGTTCCCCCATCCCACAACCTCTTCATAGCTGGACCACAGTCTTCCTCGGTCATGTATGACAAATGGAAGGAGCTACCAACTGCCCCCCCTTCAAGGGGGAACACTCAAGTGCAGCCAGGAGAAACTATTTGTCAGCGTATTTCATCCTCCAAACAACAACATTTTGAAAGTTTGGTCTAGGAACTTTTCATTCACATCAATTTATTTTTCATACCAGTGGAAGAAGAGAACATTTACTCCGTTAACTCTCATTGAATGATAATTTTTTTATTATTTGGGAGTTTTTCTAAAATTTAACAGCCAAAGTGAGTTAAAATTATTAATAATCCAAAAAAAGCTAAAAAAAACAACAAAATAGGTGTTTTGCTCACCAAACTATTTCCTTTTATTTTTTTACTTTTGTTTGCTCAAGCAGCAAACCCCCAAAGGAATTATTAATATAGGTCTAAATTAAAGGGGGGAAAGAGAAACTTTTGCCCTCTATCTGGTTGGGAAGTGACTGACGCATAGGAAAAAATAAAAAAATAAAAGAAAAATAAAGAAGTTAAATGAAAAATAAAGAAGATAAATGAAAAATAAAGAAGATAAATATATCTCTAGCTAGTGTACCATGAGGCAATGTAACGAGTTTCTAAATCCGTGGTGAAAAATGAAGCATCTTTGAAAGTTCATTCCTGGACTTTCTGGGATAGAGCTGTGAAAGCAAATACAGCTGAACTCCAGCGAGGTGGAGAACATCGCTGCTTTGAGATAGAAGTTGTAACAGATTCAGCTTTAAAGACAACTGCTTTATTTTGCTATGGCCTTGAGGGGATTAAGATAGGAGAGGAGTCCTGCCTCGCCACTGGAGATATAAATCCTGGAGGGTCACTCTGTAGCCATCCGTCAAACGAGAGGAAGGGAGGAGGCAGAGTCATTTTCAGTAGTAAATTTTGGGAAGAACAAGCACTAATGGCCTAAAATTAAGAAAGAAAAACATCAGGCTAAATAGTAGGAAATGCTTTATAATGGTGAGGTCAGGCAGACAATGGAGAAACCTGTCAGGGGAGGTCAGGGGCTCTCCAATAACGGAGATGCTCGTGGCTGGACCGAGGAGCCACGAAACGGGGGCTCTGCTGAAACCATCATCCCTCGAGCCCTTCAGACAGGGCTACCCCTGCGGGGGTGGTGTGTGTCCCCCAGTTTGAGCTGATCCCCAAGGTGATGGAGCTTTGGGGGGAAATGCAAGGTTTCTCGCAAGCTTTCTCGCTCTCTCCCACCCGAGAGCAAGGTGCAGGGGAGGGCAGGGGGGCTCGGCTGCAGCCCGCTCCCCTCGGAGCAGCAGAGATCTGCCCCAGCTCTTCCCCTTTCCAAAGGAAAACTGAGGCTGCCCAAGGAGGTTGGATCATCCGCACGGGGAAGGAAGAAAGAAGCCTTTCAGCAGAGCCCTCACGCCAGGAAATCGGGAGAGCGATGCGGCAGGCGGAGGGTGAGCCCGGGCGCCCGGGGGTCCGTGCGGATGCCAGCACAAGCCGCTTTCTTAAGGTTGTCAGGTTGATTTCCTCCCGGCTCCCCGCACGGACACCTGCGGTCTGTTACGTGACACGTCATTATATTTTTGCAACTTATGGTSTCCATCATCACCCCCGGGCAATCACTGTGGAGCCGTGATAAATGATASACAGGCAGTTTATTATACACACTAAATCCTCTTCACTTGGTGGTCCAAGGGTAGCCCTAATATGTTTTATTCCTCTTCTGCTTGGATTTGTGTCTTCGATCCGTTTGATACCTTAGAGCAAATGCTTAATAGGTGCTACAAAACATGCATTGCACCAAGCGTAATTATTTCCTATCATCTCCTATCCSGTGAGAATCCAGTTAGCACTCTAATTTTTCTGCATTTCTAGAAAACCTGACCGGGTTAGAAGCATTAACTAGCAGAAGTGGGGAATGCCACTCTGACAGCCCAAAGCTCTCAGTAGAAAGCTGCTGGAGATCTGACAGCGACTGGAGGGGAAGGAAGGAAAGGCTGCGATAGCCAGCTGGGATCATAGGTGGCATTTAGGGAAAGCCAAAACAACTCACTCCCGTTGGAATATGACCATGCAGAGGCCAGCATGCTTGCTTTTTAAAATAGGGATAATTAACAACTCTAAGAAATTCAAATCCTGGCTATGGGTCTGGCCTGAAAGACAGCACAGGAACACCCGTCYGTGTCCCTACATCTGCCCTCTCCTCTGAGAGTCTTTCCTGCTTTGACGTGTTRTCCAAAACACGTCCTGAAGTGGACTGTTGAGGGCAAGGGAGCGTTTCTAATGTATAAGGTGTAATTAAGTGCTGGTAACACATAGCAGAGGGCACAAGGCAAAGAAACATAGACTTCTTCCTCYGAGTGCACCCTCCAGCACCATCAGAGCAGGTTTCCACCAGCCCACTGGAGACAGCATTCCACAAACATGTCCCTCCTTGCCAGGAAGTGAACAGGAAAGATTTTTCCCCAGCACTGCTGTCCCTCAGGCATTTGGAGAGGCTGTTCCCAATTTTCSCCCCTCCAGTACCAGGTCCTTGCTGCCAGGGTGGTCCAGGACAAAGCCTGTGAGAAGATGCCTGGTCGTGGTTTCTTGGCTGGAGAAGGCAGGGGTACTACGGAGAATGCTGAAGGAGGAGGACAAGGAATGCAGAATGATCGCAGGAGGTCATGGGAAGCCAGYGAGGGGAATCTGAAAAGGGTCGGATGGGATGTCAGGGAGGATTTTTGCAGCTGCATTTGGATAAATCAAGAACACGGAGGGGTGTCAGGGCACCGGTGCCTTCCGTTTGGGTGTAGGCATGGAAATGGCTGGTTTTGCAGATGATAGGAGGTGAAAAAACAAGAAGGGAGCACATTAACCAGGAGGCTGAGGAGAAAGGAAGAACTTCAGAGGAATGGCACAGTCTGCTGGACTAAAGGCCAGCTCTTTTCTCTCCAAGAGYTTTGTTTCTGTCCGGCTCCTGGGGGAGGAGAGTTGGCCTGCAGCTATAGCAGTAACTTTGAGTAACTTCTCAGGAAACAGCTTATTTAGATAGCACTGCCTATTCTTCAGAGGAGAGGATAGAAGAACATATTGCCTGTTACTAATGAATGGCTTTTCCACAACTAATGATGTTTACAGGGATGGATACTCCAAGGTCTCCACAGTATCTCCACTAATAGGATGGAGTTTGGCACCAAGAAAGCACGGCTTTTTCACACGCGCCCCCCGATAGGAGAGAGTTAAATATCTTCTCTGTTTTTAATGGAAAATTAAGCAGGCATGACGCATCTGTTTAGAAGACTTTTTTCTTATCTCCAGGATCGAAAAGAATTCCAGAGCTCGAAGACCAGAAACCGAGAGCAGTTCATTCACTGCCAACGCATGCAGACCGGAGGAGTTCAGGTTGAACACAAACTAAGGGTTGGAGTCTCTATCCACTGCAATAAATAGATTGTTTCCATTGGCTGCAGTAGGRACAACTTTGGACCTTGATTTCTCTACTCGAGTTTGCAGTAAATAAAAGCTTCGAGCAGAACCCATTAAAGCTGTTTCCATTTCCAGGCTCCAGTCCTTCCAAAAGTTAAGTCTTATAAAATTCAATATACACAAATGCTCTTTGGCTGGGTAGGAGAAGGATTCAAATCATCAGATGTCCATTGYAACCTTCTGGGTCAAGGATCTCCCACTAATGGGGTCTGTGAATTTGCCACCCAGTCTGGAAAAGGCTTAAGCAAAGCATTCCCAGAGACAATGAAGATTTTAAGGGGGAAAAAAAAAAAACCCAAAAAACTTTTCAAGAAGTTTGCCAAATTGTGGTGTCCAGATCCTGCTCAACTTTTGCACAACAGGAGCCGACCCTCAGCCTTGCATCCAGGTTCCCTTCGCAGCCTCGATCCACAAAGCCGTGCTGTTAGGAGCTGGTTTCACATGAGCAATGTTTGTAGGTGTGAACTGAGTTCAAACCAAAAACCCCGATCTCTGCAGGACCTGAGGGCTCTGAGTTAGGCTTCTCCTCTCAAGTGCACGGCTGCAAAGCAGAATTGAAGTCACCAGATCTCAACCACCCCTGCAAATGTACCTTTGGCAGAGTCCAGCCCCCACTGCCACTTACACAGTCCAGCTCAGGAAGCATCTTTCTGCTCAGTATTTTTATGCACAGCAATACTCAGCCAAGCCTCTTTTTTACAAAGCACAGTCACTCTGAAAGAAAACAAACAAAACTTAATAGCTACTACCTTGAAGCAGTCAACTCCATATTCCAAGACAGGGTAGGTCCGTAACTCAAAATTGTTGGCTCTGGGAATCTTTATCATGGCTGGATTTTTGCTGCATCTGGTTAAGCAAGTTTTTATAATGTCATTTCTGATCAAGGTAGTTTTCAGTAACAACTTTCAGCATATTACAGGTCAAGGTTAAGAGGGAAAGGGAAATTGCGAAGGGGAGGTGCTCTTGCTGCTCTTTGAGGTGGCAAGGGCTGCAAGAGAGAGGACTTGTTCAGAAATTAAAGGAGTTATTGTAATTCGGAGGAACTGTTACAAGGAAAGGAAAAAGTAGCGTTTGTGACACCGTTAGCAAATTACAACAATGTGCAGCTGCCTGGAAGTGAACCGAACGCCAGCTTTCAAGCCATCCGTGGTGAATTGATTTCAAATCATCAGCTATTTGGTCCAGCCTATTACAGTGAAGGCTGGTTGTCTCACGGAAACACACTGTGCATTTGGAAAGCAGTTTAACCGAGTCTGGATCTGGAAAATATCTTGCAAACCAGGAGCTGTCTCCCAGCAGAGTCAAAACTTATACAAACTTTTTGCTTGTGCTGGGCAGGTTGAGAACAGTCCTGCCATCCTAAATAATAACTCGAACCACATCCGCAGTTTGATTCTGCAGCATCATCCTCTCCAAGTTCAGGAGATCTGCGTGAAAAAGTCGAGTTTGCAGCCACCCATCGCGGTGGGGGGACTGAAAGGGACGACACAGGCTTTGCAAAGCAAAAAGACGCCTCCGATTTACTCACCCGCAACGACGTGGAACAAATGGATCTACCGAGCTACCTCCCCGGGCTAAGCTAGTGTGATGCATTTAGCTGCATTTACAATTTCTTGCCCTGCAATCCTGCAATGTTTCATGACCTCTGAAACGCTGAAGACCAGCTTAAGAAACCAAACAGACAGCATCTGTCTGATTCATTCTCCTGTTACAAAATATAAATAGAAATTGCGTTTCGGCTAGGCAGAGGCAGGATCCCATGATTTCCCAGGCTTGCATCCATCGGGCTGGAACCAGAGATTTAAAAAATCTGAGGGGTGAAAAGCACCATCTGCTTTTAGGTGCTGTTTTATTGGGTGTCTTGTTCAGGACACCTTGAAATTCATTTTTGAAGAGGTCAAGGACGCCCAGCTCCTGTTAACTTTATGCTGAGTTGTGACTGCTCATCACTTTGGAGGAAGATGACACTCTGGGGAGGCACCCTTGGGAGTTTGTGGGAGTTTTGCCATTATCTTCCATGTAACCAGGACTTTTGTCCTAAAACTCAGCTCTTCAAAACCAGGAAATTTTAGCACTCAATACCAACAGTGTTGCAGGGCAAAAATATTATAATGTAAGGCTATGCTCAGTCAGCATGGTCTTCCTCAGAGGTGTGGGATGGATTTAGTAGCTGAATTTGGAGCTGTAAAGTAAATCCAGCAATGGGGCATTTTGGCTGGGGGATATCCTCAAGGAGATTGCTTTCCTTGCCCTATGCTTATGACTCCATTTTTTCCATGTCCGGTCTTCCATGCACTTTGGGATATGCTCAATCCTAGGCAGTGAAAAGGATTTCATTAACATTTTGTATTTGCTTACTTCTATGCATCTGATTTCAGCTGGAATCCCCAAAACGTCCSAGAAAWGGGGAAAACTCCAAAGGCAGAAGTGCCAGAAGCAGAAGTATACAAAACCCGGACTTAATGGTGACACTCGTCTTTTATGAATGACAATAAAGAATTGATTAACCCCTTTTGCATTCAGCATGGAGAAGTCGTTCAAGTCAAAGCCGCTGCAGTCGCAGATGTGCCACCATCAGCTTCTTTCTAAACAGAAGCGAGGGTCTTCTGCTGGCCACGCACAGGTTATGCCACTATTTTGCTCCCTCTTAATTTGCACACTTGGCTAGTGGATTACTAGTGTTAAGAGGCAATTACCAGTTAACAGTGAAACCTGCTGAACATGTAAAGAGACAGTCATTGAAACAGAAAAGTTATCAGGGGAATAAAGGAATGAGATTTAGCTAGCAGGGGAAAACAGAATAACAGGTACAGCCCAAAGGAGCAAACCAGTAAGTTGTCAGTGTTTGATGTGATTTAATATAGATATATAATATTTAGAGATTATATTAGATATCTAGATCCAGATCTAGAATATTATAGATATATAATCTACATAGAGAGATATATAATCTATAATAATCTATAATATTTATAACTATTATTTATATATATAGGAAATATAATAAAATCTAATAAAATTAGAGCATTAAAGTGGAAGAGATTGCCTTCATTTCGAGGGGGACACCAGTCTGCAGAGACCGCAATGGGTTACATGAGAGAAATTCCCAATTCAGCACCCAGTACCTACATTTCCAATACGCTGGGTCGGCATCCAGTGCGCGTCGCTCACGCTTCAATGCACGCAGAGGTGATAAACGCCTGGTGCCACCTCATCCCCAAACGGACCCTGAAAATCATTTGGGCCTCCGTAACCAAGATGCCTTCCTTAACGGTCTGGTATTTGTGAACTGCCTTACAGTTGTAATCTTTCGGTTTCTGGGATCACCTTACAACCACAATTGGATTTCAGAAGCACGCTGCAACAGTCTGACTCCCAGCATTATACCAAGATGTTTTCTTAGCTGTATTTTCTGTTTAGTCTGAGTTCCACATAGTTTAGGGCTTAGAAAAAAAAAATACAAAAATAAAATAAAATAATCCTCAGGTAGTTCAAATAACCCCTGCGGCAGTATCCTCCGAGCAGGACCTGCCTTGCTCTCCGCTCTGCCAAATTTGGAGGATTATTTGTCTCTGCTAGCCAGCCAGCACGACGTTAGCAGCAGGGACTGCCGTGCTCAGTGCACGGCAGAGCCCTGGAAACCCTCCCCTCCGCCGTGTCCCCCGGGGCCACCAGTACCCACCAGCAGCTCCCAGGAGCTCTTACAGCAGATGTCTTTGAGACAGCCAGGAAAGGAGTATCTCTGCCCAAATAACCCCCGAGGCATCCTCCATGCCTTGGAGGGTGCCCTTTCTGTATCAGAGGCAGCTAACGGCCGGAGCACTGACCCGGCCCTGAACGGTGTCCCTTGGATGCCAGATGACCCTGGGGAAACATCCCCCTCCTGCTCCGTGACCTGGTTTCCCTGGGTGTAAAAGGCAGAGCTGACATTTAACCTTCTGTAAAGTGCCTGAAGTTCCGCTGCGGAAAAACGCCTCCTCGCTGCTTTAGCACCGCGTTGCAAACCAGGGGCACGGCTGCCCATCGGTCCCCTGCATCCTCGGCCGTGCCCATGGATGCTGCTGCCGGCCCAAAGCAAGACGGTGCCAAACGTTTCTTCGTCACCGACCAAGAAGTACCATACACACACCGGTTCGTGCGACAGAGTTAACGGAAGGTACAGCGTAAACGTCTTGCGCAGGGAGGCACTTCAGATACCAGCTGGTTTGAATTTCGTGTGTGCTTGCGAAAATCAATCTTTAATGCCTTCTGCTGCCTGCAGCAGCTCTGATTTTTAAGAGGAAAAGCAAGCCCAAAGTTAAAACTCCTCTCCAACAACTTGCAGGTACGCAGAGAATTTCCAGCCAGCGGGCTGGAAATAGCACACAGAGAGCACAAAATGACCATTTCTGTCACCAAGGCAGAAATGCCACAGCCAGGCCTCCATGGAAAGCCCCAACCCAGGCTAATCAATCCCTACCACAATCAGCCAAGGAAGACGTTAAGTCTTCAGGCTGCCAGGGAATTGCCGGAAGCCGGGAACGCTGGCATCAGCTATAAAGACTAATTGACAACGGCAGCAAAATTTGACGATATCCTTTCAAATTCTCCCTGTCAGCCCTGATGTGATTTAGGGATCCCTGAAGTGCCGAGGACGAGCTCCCTCTGCCGAGGCTGTGGCCGATGGGATGCGGAGGGCAGGGTGCTCCTCGGCAAAGGGGACACAGCTTCTCCCCTGCCAGCATCTCCGGCTCCATCCTTACACGGGCATCTTTCATAGGGCAAGGCTGAGCTGGAACAGAAAAAATGGGTCATAGGATTAATTTGTACATACTGAGGCTATTGGAGAGGTAAGAGGCTGTCCCCACTTGGTTTTGGTGAAAAAAATCAAAACCTTTTGGATTTGGGTCCATCTTCCCCTGGGTAGTACCTCTGTAGCGTGCAGAAGCAGATGTCGGTTTTGTAACTGGAGTAAATGCAGACCCGGCTGCTGGCAAGCTTGCGATCCCAACCACTCTGGTGGAAAAAATCCCTTGCAGACTCCCAGAGAGTCCACGAGCAGCCACAGACCTCACCCGCACGGCCTGTGAACCTCGCAGGACCCTCCTGGGCTCCTGAGAACAGAGAGACGCTTTCTGCTCCAAGGAGCTTCCACTGATTGAAAATTCAGCTGCTGTCAGAGAAACAGGTCCAAAGTCTTTGAATCCAGCCGAGGCAATGGGAAGAAAAGGCACTTTTAAGAGCAGAAAGGACAGGCAAGAGGGAGGATTCAGCTAGGAAGAGATCCTTCACACAGCTGCTGCCTCCGTCTTCAACATTGAGGTTGGTATCACCTTGCTGCACCTCTTTACCTGCCCCCCCGAAGTGCCACAAGATCTGGGACAAGAGCAATGAGCAGACACCTTCAGCATCCCCAACACGCACCCCCATGCTTCGAAACAGCGTCCTACAGACCTGGGGGAACAAATTTGAACAAGCCCTGGGAGATGGTTTGGAGGCTAGTTTCGACCCATGATTTCATGCCTCCCCACTTTCCCTTCAGCAGCTGCCACCCAGCCAGCTCGGACCAAGCCTGTGGACAAAGCTGGGATGTTCAGAGCATGGGCTGCGTCTCCAGCTACTTACGCAGCCAAAGCACATCGCTGCTCCTTCTGCGTCATCTCCCCCCTTGCTCACCCATCCTCCCCAAAGTGCCCCCTGCTTTTCTCTCCCACAACCCTGAAAATGTTGTAGTTTTTTTTTTTTTTTTAAGAGCTGCCTCATTGTTCCTGGCAGGATGGGCAGAGCAGCAGGCCACACAATGCAAGTACCCTTTTCTCAGGATGTACGTTGGTCATCCCAGGGCAGGAAAATGCTTACGGTGGGGCTTCCTCAGCAAGCTGCCTTTGGCTCCTCACTTTCCCTCCCCCTTCCCAGCAGACTCTCACGCTGACCCCGGTTGTCTGGTTACCAGCCACCCTTGGTAGAAACTCACTCTAGGCAACCGAAACGTTGTGCATCACGCACAGCTTCATGCGAGATCCCACGAATGTTCAACACCCACCGAGCTCTGTCACTCTCTCCAGGTAATTGCACCTCTCTCCCAAGACCGGCGCCGGAAGAGTAACCCCACCACATCAAGAGTCTTGTGTCCACCTCATCCGACGGCAGCAGCCTCCATCCTCGCCGACGTAACGCGTGTAGACACCGGTGCAGTAAATGAGTGCAGGAGTCCTTTCATCGCTTGCCAGCCTTTGTCCTTGGGTATGCATGAAACTCCTGGGCATCCTGAGAACTGGTCTCCATCTGCTCGGCGGCCTGTGGAACAAAGGGCTTTCTGGGTGTGCAACCCCACGCCCACGCTGGGCTCTGCAAATGACATTAAGTGGACATATATAATTAGTTATTAGTACTGCATGATTCAGAACAGTGTGTACCACTGCTGAGCCTCATGTCATAGGCATCCTCCCCGGGGGCTTGTACAATGCAAGGCACTCACCCTCACTCTCCTCCCAGACATCAGTGCTCCTCATAAACCCACATCTGAAGCACTTTTTTGCATCTGTCAGGCCTGAGTTCACATCCTAAAATAGCTTGTGGTAAATCAGGTACCTGCTGCAGTCATGATACCAAAGCCCAGGCTATACTTCATGGTGGGCTTCTGCCATAGCACTCCCAAGTAAATCCCAGACACCAGGTTTCTACTAAGCAGAGCAAATCTTGCACCTTGAGCAGCTCAGGGTAAAATTCAGGCCATGTTTTCTTGGGACAGTCAATTCTGTTTCAGCACTAAAGATCTCTTCAAGAACTAGCTGTCAATGCAGGCCACATCAGCCTCTCCAAAGGCCAGAAGCATCTTCATGGCCAGGACCCAGCCCACTTGCAGCAGTGAGTGGTACTGGTGTGTAGCAATGTGAATTGCAAGATCTCATGGAGCTTGGCTGCAAGCATCGAGATCGAATCTGTCATAGAGAGACCACAAAAATGCAGTGACTGCCTCACCACAGACTTTATTCACGCCTTCACTGCTCTTCTTCACACTCATCCAGGATGCATTTCCTGGGGAGGATTCAATTCCACATCAGGACTCGTCCTTCTTCCCCCCAACAACCGATCTCTTGTTCACATCTCACCCCACCTTCACCTCACTGCTGCTGATGGCCACATGGACGTCCTGTGAGAAGCCCATGAGATGACTGAGGCTTGATCCTTGTTTGGGGTAGGGAATTGCAAGCATGGGTGAGACCACACAGTTCCCAGAAGTTCTCATTCTCTTTATACAATCAAGTAACTTCTGTGGGTCTTCGCAGAAGCTCAGCATCCAAGACCTTCCTTCATTTCATATCAAGTTACAGACCAGAAGACCTACAGGGATGATGTCTCAGCAGAACGTCTAAGCCTGCCCCCACCACTGGAAAAGAATTGGTTAAAAATACCAAAGAGGTTTGAATCCTTTTTCCTCTGAGGCCTGAATGAGCCTTCGAGAGGAAAGTGCTTCTCAGCGTCCTGACATCTGAATGTGTTGTTAAGGAAGAGGTGTGTATCACATACGCAGTAATTCATTTGGGCTTGAAAGCCACGAGTGGCGTTTTGAATGACAATTTGCTCACAGAGTCCATAAATACATGACATGATTTATCAGGCTTTGGTTAACATGGGAAACCACCCAAGAAAGGGATTTTGTAATTGTGGCTTTGCATTACGCATTTAATATATGTTCTGTCCAATTCATAAGCCTGAGGAAGAGGAGGTGTTCAGGGAGAGGTGAGCGTACGTCCCAGCAGTGAAAAGCGAGATAACTTTTTGAGTGCAATTAGCAACTGAACTTGCCGTCTGTGGTTACGTTTATTTGATTAAGTGGGTGCAACTGCCTGGTGGAGTTCCCAGATTTTTGGGAGGAGGAGATGTTGGAGAGATGGGAGAAGGGAACAGGGAAAGCAATTCATTATCTCAAGTGTGTTCAAAGCCTGAAGTAACCCAGAGAAGCCCTGTTTCACTGGATGGTGCAGGAGGCCAGCAGACATACTCATACCTTCACGAGAAGGTGCATCCAACCGAGGATGGAAATTATCAGCTCAGCAGTGTCCAAGATGCTCCTCAGGTTTCCCTGCATAAAATTGCTTAGAAAGCAGAAAATATCCACTCAGAGGGGACAATTCATGACAAGCATTGGTGGAAACATTATAGCCAGGTCCCAAAACCAGGGGACATTTTCCAGTGTTGTCCATGCACCAGTTTGGACAGGCTGGAGAAACCTTCTCCCACCCAGAAGAGTGGGAGCTCACCAGGTAACTCCTACTTTTCACCATGCCCTTGAACCTCGGTCTTTTACACCCCAGCTAAGCACAAACAGCTTGCTTGCAAAGCTACCAAAAAAAAAAAAAAAGTTATAGTTTTAGTTTGTCCATTTAACCATCCAAAATCATTTCACTGCTTCACGGTTTTGTGCTCGCAGAGCAGAATGGATGCGAGAGGACATAGCAAAGAGGCTCGCTTGGAGGCTTCCCTGGGTTGCTCCATCACTGATAAGAGATTAGACACACGGACATCCTTTGTGGTGTCTCAGACAAGCGCTGTAGCTGCTGGACCTCGGCTAAGCCGAGGAAGACAACAGCTTTGCAGGGATCTCGTCCAAGGTTTTTTTCTCAGAGCAAAACAAGAATGTTTTCTGGAAGCATCAAAGACTTTTGCAAGGAGAAATAAAAGTGTCCAACTTGCGTTTGGTCGGAGCCAAACCCGCGTCCTTGTCCAGTGGGGGCTGGTGAGGGGCAAGGGTTAGAAGGGAAACGCACTCGGCTCTGGAGGAAAGCAAGGGGAGAAATCAAATGGCTACCCGCAGAAATAATAATAAAAAAAAAAAAAAAACAACAAAAGGAAGTTTCAGATCCCTCCTCATGACTCATGTCTGCAGCGTTATTCACCAGAAATGATTCAAAACGTCTCTCCTGGCCCGCGTCGCTCTTCCCCACCTCTGGAATTCTCGCTCATCCTGCCCGACGGAGCGGCCGCGGCAGTGTGGACCCCCGGCACCCGCCTTGCTTCGGCCTTCTCTAGAGCACCGACCCCTCCAAAACCAAAATAACCCAGAAAAAAAACCCTCTCTGCCAGCTCTATAAGGAGAAAAACAGGGTACCCTTGTTTTTAGTATCTATTCAGCTGCTTAAAAGAGCAGGAAATTTGGGCCATTTGCTTTAACCATTGTATCTTCTGTTATTCATCAATTTTGGAAAACAGCCTCTAAAATTGTTTCCGGCTCCCCTTTCCCATGTAAATCACTCCAAGGTTTTGTGTTTTTGTTTAAAAAAAAAAAAAAAGGCTAAACATTCTGTTGTTCACAGCAATATTTTTTCACTTCATTCTAATTTAGCAACTCCGTTGAGCTCTCCTTTCCCTGAAAGCCTGCAAACAGAGGAAGCAGTTCCTGCCTGCGGCTGCACGCAACCAGCAAATGCCACAGCTGAATGTTTTTTTCCTGTCCCCTTTTAATGCTCCATCAGCTCCCTCCAGTAACGAAGGGGCATCGGTCAGTCCAGGGAATAGCCCAGGGAATAACCCACCTCCTGGAGATTTTTCCAAGTGCTGACTCTGCTTCGGACCTTTTGGAGGGCATCTGGGTGATAGAAAAGGCTCTTTGAGGCCAGAGAGTGATATTGCAGTTTGGAAATTGCAAGGCAGGTATTGCAATGCTCATGTTCAAGTTTGGGGAGAAAACCTGGATTTTTATTTTTTTTTTTCCAAACTCGAAGAAATTCCCTAGGTTTTGGGGAGACGTGTAAAGGCAAGTGAAATTGGGATGTGACCATAATCACTCCTGGCAGAGCGACACGCTCATGAGACCCAGTCTCAGATGTTTGCCGAGGGGAAGAGCCAAGGTCGGTATAGATCAGGTTTAACAGAGAATCCCTTTGTGTTTACAGGTCCTGCCCTGCCCTGCAGACCGGGCTCTGCTCACAGCGTGTAGATGTTTCTGTAGATATTTCACTTGCCATTTCCCTTGAAGCCCCAACTTCAAGAGTCATCTGAAAATATCAAAAAATATGTTGTTGGGTTTTTTAAGCACCATTTAACTGCACACCTATTGCATCTCCCCCATTTCCCTTACCCAAGGTGCAAGAAGACACCATATGCATCCATGAGGAACCTGGACCTTCTCTAACCTTTCCCAGAAGGAACAGAAGGAAGCTGGAATATCTCAGCTGAGCACTGCCAGGCTGTGTAGAATCAGGCCAGCCAGTTTTCAGAGGGTTCAAAAAAAAAAAAAAAAAAAAAAAAAAAAAAAAAAAAAGAAAGAAAAAAAAAAAGAAATATTCCCATTGCAGCTTTTGCTTCTGGAAATCCCTGGTTTGGTCCTGAGGGAGTCAGCCAAAATGGTGACCTTGGAAGTACGATGGGAATATTGTCGGACGTAAAAGGAACGCGGAGCAGCCCAGCTGCAGCACGGAGCAGCACGGCGGGCCAGGAGCTGATGAGAACAAAGGTCCAACCGTGCTGCAAACGCTCCAGTAAGAGAGAACTGCTGTTTTCCAGCAGAAAGGTGCAGCCAAGGCTCCTGCAGGAAAATAGTTCCTCAGTGGCTGCGACCTGCAAGGAAGCAGCCCATCAAACCCAACATCCATAGGGATGGATAAGAAGCAGGTTGACTGAATGCTTTGGGAAAGTATTTCCATTTTCAGCAGAATTTTTCAAGGTTTTAAGGAAGCTAGCCTGACACTTTGAAGCAAATAGAGAAAGAAAATCTAGTCGATAATTTTTTTGGCCAGAAAAAGTTTCTCAGAAAAATGTCCTGGCAAAACAGAGCTCATTTTTGGACCAACTCCACCCACAGAAGCAGGTGCGTAAGCACGCTATTAATGAATTTATATCGGAGTTGTTGCCAAAGGGATGAGATACATAGGAAAGGAAGGTGGACCTTAGTCTCTATTGGGAGAGAAAGGTCAGACCCTGCAAACACACATCCTAAATTGGTTACCCACACAGAGCCCAGCTGTTGAAATACGGGCTGGTTGGGTACACGTTTCCTCCAGGTTTGCAAGCCTTCACCGGGTGATGACCTGTGGATTGCAGGTTGCCCTTCCTTCCTTTTAGACTGAAAAATCCCCTGCTTTCTTGGAAGGCATAGCAAGAATGGGAGGCCGGGAGCAAGCAAAAATTGGGAGGAAACAGCAATGATTTTTTTGCCTTAAAAGATTTCTTGGGTTGCTATAGGGAAAATCCAAGCCAAACCTCGGTCAACACCGAGAAATTACATTATGGATGTACCCTAGAAGTTATCACTATTGCATCTGATGTTCAGCAGTTCCCTAACCACACGGTGGAGCATGACTTCTTGCTGGAAAACCCCACTGATTACAGCGACACTGGAATAAGGCATCGAGTACCTCCAGGGCTTGGCATTAACGGATGAGGCCAGTCTCCAGCTGAGGATGCAGCCGAGCACGTTGCTGCAAGAGAACGCTAGTGTCAGCGCGTTTACCCCAGTTTGTCAATACACATTTTTTATTTGACTCCTGATTTCCCAGGAAAGCAGAGGCTGGGCTGCATACTTCGGAGAGATAAGGGCAAAAAGGAGCCCGTATAATCTCACGCTGACCTCAGCAACAGTGTCTCACTTATAACTTCTCTTTAAAGGATATATGCATGTTGCAACTGGCTGCCTGGTCTGCCCCGTACCTCCTCCGCTCCAACTCTGTCTTCCTTAAGAGCAGGAGCAGGAGATAAGTGCTTAATGAATTAGCAGAGCACATAGTTTCCCTGCAGAAGCATCCCTCCGGGTTCCTGCCAGATGCCGTGCCTCTCCCCCGCGCAGACCGCCCTCGGAGCCAGCCCGGAATTATCGGGGGATTTCAGAGACTTCCCACCGCGGCACCAGCCCTGCAGACGAGGAACCTGCAACCTCTCCACCTCCCAAACGCAAGTGCAGCTTCTCACCCCTATTTGCAAGGAGAAGGGGTGATGGTCTGGGGGGAAAAGGCCCCGGAGACCCCCTGTAACCCCAGACCATGCACATAAAGGGCTCCATTGAGTTTAGGGCTCTAACGAGGGGCCGGGTTCGTTAATGCTCTGAGCAGAGGAAGGCATTGGCCTGTATTCCTTAGGTCACAGCAACAGCAGAGGAAGTCTGGCAGGGCCATGATGTGGGATGGAGATTGCTCTCCAGGGTGACTCCAAAAGGCAATAAAAAAGACAATAAGGAGAAAGATAATAAAACCCTCCAGCTTTTTATTTTCTCCCCGCAATGTCAGGCTTTTCAGGAAGGCCTAATGTTTGCCTACAGATTTACTATCCCCCAGGCGCAGGGTGCAAAGGGACAGCTGACGTTACTTGGCAGCTCCCACGAAGGGCTGCGTAGCCGTCACCGACCCGCTCACTGGCAGCAAGGACCAGCCAAGGCGGCTTTATCAACCAGCTGATGAAAAATAGGCCACCGAATAGAAACAGGGTTAGAAGTGTCCTTTCCCTGAAGAGCCCTAAGAGAGGATCAGCTTGCACAGGACCTTAAATCAGAGTTATTCCTGCTGGAGGCTGCTTTTTCTCCCTACAACAAACACAGGCTTGTTCTGCTGGGAGTAGGAAGGGCCCTGGACAAACAATGTCACAACCTCGGGGCATCCAGCTGGCACATCACCGAGCATCCTTGGGATGATAAAAGCTGACGCTGGCTTCTCCAGGGGCCAAGAGCAGCTCCAGTAGTTCTCCTTGGCCTCAACCATGTCAAAGGCTCCAGCCCTTGACGCACCCACCACCCAGACCCCAGCTTTGTCCCACGAGCTCATGCTGAGCACATACAGGGGGTAAAAAGCCTAAATCCCAAGCCAGCACACAGGAGGATGGCTGATACGCCTTGCTTGATGACCATCGCTCCTTGGAGGTCTTGGCTGGTCCCATGAGGATGCCGTTAGTGGGAACCAGGAAAGCAGGACCTGATCTGCAGGGTTGCTCTGCAAGCCTCACCCACGTCCCCAGCAGTTTTGAAATTGCAAAGCAAACCTGTGGGTGAGGAGGGACAACAACAAACCCCTCCCGCGGAAGCATCCTTAAGCACACCGTGTCACCCCGACAGCAGGCGTGGAGGTGACAGTCCCATCAAGGCACCGTGATAACAGTAACTCCAGCGGCTTCTCTGTCAGAGTGTTGAATTAATACCCTTTGAACCAGCCTCAGCTATTGCAACTCCTGGCAGGACCCGCGACAGTCAGCGTAATTTATTGTTTCTGTTGCATGCTCGTTTGTATTCCCAAGCAGCCTCGGGGAGTAATTTCTCAATGAGTGGACAGCTGCCGGGGGAGAGGAGCAGAGCCAGGAGCCTGAGATTGGGGAGAGGACGTGGGGACGCCTGGACAGGAGGGCTGCAGCAGGACCCACGGACACGGAGAAGCCGCTGGCAGAAGCCCCAGGAGCATCATGAGACAAGGCATTACTGAGCAGCCAAATTTTCAGTGGTGGCATCCACCCAATTGCTTGAAGCTCTGCCTCTCTGCCAGGGCCACCTGGCTTTTATGGGGCAGGAGGGTCCAGCAAGTAGAAACCCTCAAAAACAGGGCAGAAGCTGGACTGGATGAGACCATATAGACCAATATTGTCTCCAACAAAGCAGGGAATAGGGCAATCATACGATACCTGTCCCTAACACTGTCCTAGCCTTCAACTATCTCAACCCACTTGAGATGGTGCATCCCAGCGGTTCAGAAACCACATGGCAAAGGCATAAGCAGCTCTGTAAGCCGGGAAGCCAATGAAGCATGGCCCTCCGTCGCTTTCAGTCTCACGGCTGGCTTCTCTGGTGGCTAGCATGATCCATATTTTGGGCAAAGCCTTTTCCACGCTGGGCTCTTCGCACTCCTCCTTCCCCTGCAGGGTCTCTGGTATCTCGCAGGGGTTCTGCTCAGCCCGGCTCCCTGTGCAGGAGATAAAGGTGATGCTCTTCTCTACCCACTCACCCACTTTCAAAACGGCACAAGAACCTCTGGTCTCCAAAATCTCCATTAAACCCCACTCAAACTGGGTACCAGATCTGGAAGTGGTGAGGGAGGGTGGGAGGGTTGAGTCAAGCCTGGACACGAGTGCTGCACCAGGACAATGAATTTCTCTCATCTTTCCAAGCCCAGGCTGTCTGAACCCGGGTGCTACACATCCCTGTGGGATGCTCCTGGAGGAGAACCAAGCTTGTGGCTCCAACCCTTTGATGATGATGCTCCGAGGCCAGCAACATGGAGGGATGGGCTGGGATACGGGATGCAGAAAGAAAAAAACATCTTCTGAGAGGAGTTTCTGAGTTTTGCTTTCACCCTGAGGCAATCTGAACAGTTGGCACTTCACTTCCTTTTCTTTTTTCCCCTTGGAACAAGAATGCCTAAATATATATATTAGGAACCATTGGAATGTTTTGTTCCAGGGCGATTGAAATATTATACTAATATTAGAGGTACCGTGTGATTATAGAATTACATGAACATCAATATGAAATAAGAAGGTTCAAACGGGTCTCTCTTTCATATTCTTCTCTCGACATTTTTCAGTGAAACGAAGGCATTTCCTGCAAAGGATTTGATTGCGGCAAAGCTATTTCCAATGGAAAGCTGCTCTGCCTGGCTAGCTCCAGCGACAGAGAACACAGAATTAGGTGGATAATGGCCAATATCATGACTGCTGGTGAAAACACAGCACATGGACTGACCAAGCTGTGCCTTACTGACTGCTCTGGAGGAAACTCCTCAAATAGCTAAACAGCAAACATTTGTCCTCACTCAAGACAAAGAGAAGAATTCCTGGTTTTATTCCCTTTTGTTGTTTTGTGGGGGTTTTTGGTTGGTTTTTTGGTTGGTGCTCTCCAATCGGTGACTAACTAGAAAGCCAAAATCCTTCCCCACCTTCCTTGCAAAGCACGGACACATCAGACACCTTGACCGTGTTTGCTGGCTGTCCCACAGCGAGGTGCCAGAAGTGGTCTCATTAACACACTCCAGAAACGCTGCCAGAAATGCTTTATAGCACTGAATATTGGGAAATTGGTAAAAGACACCCAAGAAAAAATAAAAATCCGTCCTTTTTAAAAAGCTATATGGTCCTGTCCACAGTTGAAAAACACATTAATCTTACAGAACATGGCCAGCAGACAGGAGCCAAAAGGTTGACACTGGGGTGTGGTGAAGGGGAGACATATTTACATGCTATTGCTCAGCAGGTCACAGCAACAGGATGCTGATAACATCCTGCAAACTTCCTCCCTCAGCTGGCGTGGAAAAAAAAAAAAAAAAATGATGGCCCCGAGGCACATAATGACCAGCCAACCATTCACAAATTCACCTTCTGGGAACCTTGCATTTCAGAGCAGACTGGCAGACGCGTCGCTTTTCTCTCGTTATAAAGAAGACAACTTGAAAGCGAGGAAAAGAGGGCAGAGGCGGCAGCGAGCTCTGTGTGCTCAGCGAGCGCGGGGCTGGCACGGTCACTCCTTTTATTGTTCCAGATGTATTTTAAATTGACCAGCACTAGAAGAGAGGCTTTTTAATAGCTGGGTTTACACGCTTTCCTTGTCCTCTAGACAACAGGGTTCAAAGAGGTTCAGAGCCGCGTTATGCTGTCAATGACACCGATATAAATCCAGATGAAGTCAAAGCAACAGGCTTAGCAGCAGAGGCACTGTGGACGTCCACAAAAGGCAGGGAGAGGAGCAGATTTTCACCGCCTCCATTATCTTTAGAATCCATAAAATTAATTTAATTTAGACTTTGAAAAGAGATGTGCAGGATTTCTGCAATGGGGTAAGGCTCGGGGTGTGGGGCAGCAAGAGGAAAATTGTTTACTGAGGGTACCAGGGGGATTTTTTTCTCCCTATCCAAATGGAAAGACAAAGGCATCCTCAGAAAGAGAAACAAAACCTGCCTGCAAAGAAAAATGGCTGAGAATAGAAACCTAAATTTATCTTGGTTTGAGCAAAATAATTTCCTCCGACAAAGGCACTAAATTATAATCCACTCCAATCATGACACTTGCTTGGTTTTCAAACCAAGGGAGGATGTAACAAGGATCTCCGAGAGATGCCGGCGGCATTCACAGACCCTGGGGAAGGGGCTTTTGCCTCCATGCGTGACTCATTTCCCCCAGAGTGTGCACAGCCCATTTCCAACCATTTCTTCTCCGTATTTAACTCTCCCCCACAAAATCCTAAGTATCAGTTACAAGAAATCTCCAGTTGCAAGAGCTCCTATTCAAATAAATAATCTGTCTTCTGGGCAGGTAGGAAAGCCAGAACAGGGACTGTAGACGTTTTGGTTATGCTCCCACTAATTTCAATCATCAAGGGTTGCTCTTCACCCCCGAGCAGAGCCCTGCTGAGCTGCTCTGATTACACCTCTGCCGCGGGCTCTGCTTTCATTTATTTGCTCTGATGATATGATCACCGGGGTGGGATGGGATGGGATGGTGATGCGAAGCCGGTGGGACCACCACTACATGTAACGCAACACGGGGGACTGCCCCATGAGTTGAAGTCTGGGAAGGAGGAAGGGGTTGCTCCGGCCAGCCAGGACCCCGCGCACCAGCCCGCAGCCCTTTGGCCTCGGCTCACGCATCTGCACCGAGCCCCAGCAAACCTCCGCTCCCTAAGGCAAAATAAAAGCTCATTTGTAAATATGCATTCTTAGAGTCTCGTTCTCAATTCTGGTCTATTTTGCCAAATTCTGGAGGAATGAAACATAACCACACCTCTTTGTCATGCACATAATATATACGCCTATATGCGTGCCTGTATATGTGTTTCCTTTCAATAGTAAAGCTGCATTTTGGAGCAGATCCAGCATGCCCCCCCACACACACTTTTGGAGGGGGTGCCTGCAGCACTGCAGCATCTCACAAAGCCCACTCTGTCATTTTTACTTTCCCCCTCCCCAAAACAATCCTGCGAAAGCGAGACCTGCCCTGGAGCAAGTCTACCTTCTGCTTGGCCACTCAGAATTTTTTTCTTTGTAGAAAGCATGGCCATTTATCTTGGCAGGCTCTCCATCGCCGGCCTGGCACGCAACCTCTGCAAAACAACACCTCGCTCGAGTCACCCACGCACACAGGTAGTGGGGCTGTTTCACCCGTGGAGGGTTTCCAGCTCCACCTACGCGCCTGTGCCTATCGCTGCCCGGCTCCTGGATGCTTCTGGTGGAGGGGCTGCAAAAAAAAGTAAGCCAAGGTTTGCAAGGAGAGGGGATTTTCACCCAAGTTGAGGAAATTGGGTGGTGGTACTGCACTTTTTCTTGCTTTTGTCGCATCTTTTGTGTCCCCACACATCAGTTTGGGGGTTTAGCCAGCAGCTCAGCAATGACGACGCTGCAGTAAGTAGAAGAAACTCCCCCCCCAGCACTGTCCCACATCTCCCTCCTCCCAGCCATCAGTCCAGGTTGAGAATGTCTCCCCTTGAACTCATCACAGAAAATTAAGGACTAAATGAGACCCCAGCAGTAGCAGAGCTGATACCATCTTCTGGGGGGTCACCTGCTCACTGGGTTTCTCTTTGTTCAGCTAAAACTGGGATCACAGGATGCCCAGTAAGCGCCAACAAGCCGGAGCTCGCTCCCTCTCGGGCTCCATTTTTCTGGCTGAAGACCCGAGGGACACCGCGATTTGCCCTGTTTCATTTTCAGGTCATCGTTCCCGGAGCGAGACCAGGGAAGCAGAGCCGCAGGGCAGCCAGACCCGCTCGTGCAGACCCCAGCAGGAGCCCTGGGGTAAGCACATGGGGACCAACGTGGCTTCCCAAGCCCAGCAGCTCCTCGCTCCCATCACAAGCTCGTAGTGCAAATCCATTCAACAAGGATTTGGTGCAAGCTGAATGCAAAGGTAAGAGAAAGCTTTCTCCGCATCTGCGCCAGGTTTTGCTGCGTTTCTGGTCATCAGCTTCCAGCCACAGATATTTTGGGAAGACTTCCATCCCAGGTTCCTGCTCTTTAAGGGCCAGAGCTTCCTGGGTGCTGCATGCAATGAGCTGGGAGCATCTGGCAGCAGGAGTGAGGAGCGTGATGGAGAGTGTTTCTTATTGTGAAAACTGGATTTAATAAAAATAAATGGCTTTGGCAGCTCGAACATTCCCCACTTGCTGTTTTAATGCCAAAGGAGGTGACATAAACAGTAATTTCATCTGCCTCCTTTCCCCCCACAGACACCCACCCAGACTAAACTCAGCAAGGGAAGAAAAAGAAATGAGCTCAGATCAAAAAAAAAAAAAAAGTTTCCTTCTGATTTGGCCAAGAGGAAAAAATCCAGGAGAACAGAAAGGTCTCAGGGGTCGAAACTGGGATCTGCCTCCTCCCAGTTTTGAAATGGCCAAGAAAGGTCTATGCTGAGAGGTGAGCTAATACATGAGTACTGGGGAGCTCAGCAGTGCCACGTGGTCCCAGCACCCCGGGAAGGTGCAGGTCCCGGGGACCCTGCCCTGAAACACCCTGTGGCTATAGGGGCAAAGCATCCCAGTTACTACAGCAACAGGAGGTCCCGATCATGAGCTGGGTGCCTGACTTCACCCTTTCCCCCTTGGAGAAGCTGCTCCTGGGGTCCTCCAGCTTTGCTGCACACAGCTCCTGCTTTCCAGGCAGGATCAGAGCTTGGAAATCTCTGCCATGCTGGGAGAATAACTTCTAAGAAAGGTCTTTTTCAGATGCTTGATGGTTGTGGATGCTGTTGTTCCAAATATAAAACCAAGGCCCCTGTAGCACACCTCTCCCTCGGGCACAGCGTTTGCAAGGGCAGCGGGGGAGGAGGGGAAGCTGGAGTCTCAAAGGAGGGAAGTGCCAAAGAAACCAACCTGTGGACATGAAAATGAGAATTAAAGGAGAATAAAATAAAAGGGGAAGACAGAATAAAAGGAGAAGCAGCTTCTTCGTCACCGTCCTGTTTCCTTCCCCACCCAAGCCTGTATCCTCTTTCCCTGGATCCAGACTGGAGAGGCAGAACCAGAAGATGCTCAGAAGCACTGGTGGGGCTGACAGGAGCAGGACAAGGGCTGAAGAGCAGAAAGCCCTGGGCCAGGACGCGGGCACCCGCGGGGCCCCGTGCGGCACATGGGAAACCCTGCTTCACCCAGGCACTTCCAGCACATCGATGCAGCAAGGAAAAGTGCAGCTCCGTGGGCTGGTTTCTGCTCTGGATGGAGCAGGGTGGGAGGTTTAAAGCCCCAGAAGAGAGTTCACTGGTCCCGCCCATCCAATGCATCCATCTCTGATGCCTTGCACTGAGAAAGTCCCAGGAAAGAGCCATTTCCATCCACCTCCGCCTTGCCTTGGCCAGCTGGCAGCAGAGCAATGCTGCTCAGCTCAGGTGGGATTAAAACCCAGCTGACTAAAAAAAATAATCATAGAATGGTTTGGGTTGGAAAGGACCTTAAAGATCATCTAGTTCCAAGCCCCCTGCCATGGGCAGGGACACCTTCCACTAGACAAGGTTGCTCAAAGCCCCTTGAACACTTCCAGGGATGGGGCACCCACAACTTCTCTGGGCAACCCGTTCCAGTGCCTCAGCACCCCCGTAGTGAAGAATTTCTTCCTTATAGCTAATCTAAATCTACTCTCTTTCAGTTTAAAGCCATTACCCCTTGTCCTATCACTACATACCCTTGTAAAAAGTCCCTCTCCAGCTTTCTTGCAGGCTCCCTTCAGGCACTGGCAGGCTGCTATGAGGTCTCCCCGGAGCCTTCTCTTCTCCAGGCTGAACAACCCCAACTCTCTCAGCCTGTCTTCATAGGAGAGATGCTCCAGCCCTCTGACCATCTTCATGGCCCTCCTCAGGACCAGCTCCAACAGGTTTAGGTCCTTCTTCTGCTGGGGGCTCCAGAGCTGGACGCAGGACTGCAGGGGGGGTCTCACCAGAGCAGAGCAGAGGGGCAGAATCCCCTCCCTCGACCTGCTGGCCACGCTGCTGGGGATGCAGCCCAGGGTACGGTTGGTCTTCTGGGCTGCGAGCGCACGTTGCCGGCTCCTGTGGAGCTTCTCGTAACAATCTCTTGCGTAGAAACGCAGTACCCCAGCCCTTTCGTGCACCGAAGGCGTTAGGTCTCTGCAGCTGAACTTCAAGCCCCAGGAATGCGATTGTCACCGAAAGGGGAAATGGCTGGGGACACTGTCCCAATTGCTATCTGGCCGCCCTAATTAACGCCTTTGAGCGGCGGCCAGCCGCTAGCTGAGAAGTGAACTTTCCTCTGAACTCCATTCCTCGCGCCAGAGGGAGCTTGTCAGCCCCTGCCTCGCGTCCCCCCACCCCTTATCTCCCCCCCGGAGCTTTCCTGTTTACATTTCCCATTAGATTACTGTAATTAATGCAATAACAGCAGATACTGTTTGGGAACGCGGCTGGCTACCACCCGGCGGAGGAGGGCTCGGTGCTGCTCGTAGGGATGAACAGCGGCTCCCGCAACACGGCTTTGCAACTGCTCAGCCCCATACCTGGAGATGCTCTCCGAGCTGCACCAGTGCATCTCTGGTCCCAGAAAGCTGGGGTGACACCCCCCTATAAAGCTGATCACGGATTTGGCTGAAGATTTATTTCAGTAAGCAAGCCGAAATGCAACCGAGCCCATCTCTAATGCACCCAGAGGGGTCTGGGTGGGCAGCAGGGGAATAGATGCAAACAGCCCCTGTGCTGGGGCTGCATTTTTGGCTGCACACCCCAAAACCAGCTCCAGGGCTGAAGCTAGCCTTGGCACTAGGGGAGCACCCTGGGGCAAGGCAGTGGGCACTGTAAAACATGGCAAACAGAGACCCCCTGCCTCCAACCCCGTTAATCCTTCAGGAGGTGCAGTTAATACTCAGTGTACATAATAGTACTGCAGATATTTGCACCGCTGCATGGCATAACGCTGCCTTTTCTCAGAAAATGGCCAATTTCTCCCTATTTTTCCCCTATCCCAATTCTGCCCTGCAGGCACTGGGCACGGCTGCTGGAGTCTGTCCGGTCCGAGGGCAGGGGAGGGAGGATGGGAGGAGTACTGTACACTCAAATACAGCCTTTACACATTTTCTTTCACTTCTATTTCCCCAACTATCTCTAATTTTAAACAAAATGGGTCACAGGGAATCTCCGCTCTAGGAGTGGGTCAGGCTCAATTACCACCAGTCATTTTCTTGGAGAGAAGAAGGAGAAACCTGCCCCAACTTCCCTGCACCCCTGATTTCCCCCGCCTGGAGAAGACCCCATTACTCCATAACTCTGCTCTGGGTCCCGATAACAGCCGATGCCGTTCCCTCTGATGCCGACGAGCAATCGTCTGGGGGAAACCGGAGTCATAAACCCCATCCCTCGCCCTTAATTGAAGGCGAGCCCTGTGCAGATCGCTATCTGAATCAAAGTCCCCCAGCTGATGTATGGGCTGGGCTGTGTGTCAGGGACCCTTTGGTGGAAACAGCCCCCTTGCTGTTATATGGCACCCGGCTATCGGCTTTCCAGACCTCTCGAATCCTGGGGGATTTAGTGGGGGGGTCAGAGGGAGGCTGGGAGCTGCAGCACATCTGTGCTCCCCCTCATCGACACG
Source organism: Oceanodroma leucorhoa (assembly GCA_030449065.1). NCBI lineage: Eukaryota > Metazoa > Chordata > Aves > Procellariiformes > Oceanodroma > Oceanodroma leucorhoa. Next base: position 18,318,107 of record JASVER010000007.1, read on the forward strand.
TAGGTAGCAGGCTAATAGGCGCTATATAAAAGCCCAAGAGTGGCGGGGGGAGATATGTATCTTCAAGGAGGGAGGAAATTTAGCAGGAGGATGAAGTAAAACAAGAAGAAAAAAAGAAAAGAGAAAAAAAAAAAAAAAGCAGGCTTTGAAATCAAAGCCCTGGTTGATCCCGTCTTGGGGCTGGGAGGTGGCCTGGGGAGCAGATGAGCAGGGAAAGGTGGGCTGGGAGGGGAAACCTGCCCCTGGGATGGGGATGTGGTTATTACTAACACATCTTTTTGGTGGGGCGGACCCAGAAATCAAGGCAGGCTGGCTCCTATGACTTCCAAGCAGGACTCCTTAAGGAAAATCAATTTGGCCCCAGTGCCTGTGAGCTCTTCTGCTTAACTGGTAGCCCCAAAAGCATCCATATTCAGCCTTTATCAATATAGGATAGAAGCAAAACAGACATAGGCCCCAGTCTGGAGGGAGGAGGAGAGCATCTCATGCCTCAAAATCCACAAAAGAACAAAGGTGCATTCTGGTATTGGCCCACAATATTGATTTTCTCACTAACTGGCCAAATTACACACATATACCCTGCAACATTACTGCTTGGCATGTACTGCTCTCCAGACTCCATTTTGCTAGCACATTCGGCTCATTTTTTTTTTTGCCTTCCCTGCAATAAATTCTGCTCATTCTCTAACTGTGATCAAAACAGACACCGCAGTCTGCTGCCGTTCCCCAGATTTCTTGCCTGTGGGTGATCTCTCGCTCCTCTAGCGCTTGGGGACAATTGCAGCTGCCAGCCGCTGCCATGCTCATCCCCAGCATAAACCTGCCACCTTTCACTTCAAGCATTGAAAACAACATTTCCCTTTTGAAAACCCATCAGCTGCCAAGGCAGAAGGGCTGGGAAACAACCCCCCTCACTGCTTTTGCTTGCTGCGCTTGCATATGTTCCCCAGCTGGAAGATTTGCAGCTTGCATGTCAGCGGCACTGACCCCGCTGCAGCTCCTGACCGAGCCCCCGCCGCCGGCGCGATTTGCGGCACGCTGGCTGCCCGAGGGTCGCCGGTTGTGTGGGAAGGGAATTAACCTCTTTGCAAGGATGAGTGAGGGAATTGCTGATCTTGTTTTCCCTCTTTCCCTCCGGCTCTCCATGCAACGCACCTCCCCGAGAGCTCTGCAGCAGCCTTAACTTCTCTGGCTGGAAAAAGCATGAACCATGATCCTTGCTGCCGGGGCAATAAATATTCCCCCTCGCACAGGAGGGTCAAGAGCCTGCAGGTCAGCCCAGACAAGCTGGGGATGCTTGTAGCTCGCTGCCCTGCTCGCCTCCAGCCAACGCAGCTCACAGCATTTTTCCTGCACGTCCCCCGGCGAGAGCTGCTGCCTGCTACCGATTTAGGATGGCATCCAAAATCCCTCGGAGCCAATGGCTCCGGCTGTGCCAGGAGCAGAGGCTCTGCTGTAAGAAGGGAGAGGGCAATGACCAGGAGTGTGACATGCTCAGGCGCTGCCCGTGCCCTGCCTGTCGCTGCGGGGAGATGCTCTTGCAGGTAAGAAGCACCCTTGGGTGGCACAGCTCCGTTTTGCCCTTTGCTTTTGTTGCTAAGGGCAGCCTGGAGGAGGTAAGCTACAGGCAAGCCCTTGAGGATGTGGTGAAATTATACAGCTCGTCTGATGAAATCATACCCTTGCTGGCACATGAAGAATCCGGCAGCACAACAAATCCTGCCTGGGGGCTCTAGGATTAGATTAAAAACACAGCGGCCACTTGACGCAAAGCACCAATTCAGTATAAATTCAGGCTGCTGGTTCACAGCTGCCCATTCGTCTGTGTACTTGCAGATCTCGTGCCAGATCAGGAATTGTCTGCACCACTCCACCCTCCCGCCTCGGGCATCGCCACGGCTCCCCAGGCAGCATCATACAGCGTGAAGCTGCCACACACTCAGCTCAGGGGCTCCGGTTAATCTAACGCCCATGACATGCACAGCACTCAAGGCCTATGCAATACCCAAGACGTGCACCCGAGACACATGCACAGCACCCTCAATGCACGCAGCCCAGCACCTGAGACGTTCACAGCACCCGGGATACATGCAGCACCCTCGGTGCACGCAGCACGGCATCTGAGACACAGGTGTACAGCACCCAAGGTGCATGCAGCACCCTCAATGCGTGCAGCACAGCACCCGAGACATGCACAGCACCCTCAACATGTGCAGCACGGTATCCAAGACACACACAGCACCCAAGATGAATGCAGCACCCTTGACACACGTAGTACAGCACCCTCAATGCATGCGGCACAGCATCCGAGGTGCATGCAGCACCCTCGGTGCATGCAGCACCGCATCTGGGACACAGATGTACAGCACCCAAGGTGCATGCAGCACCCTCAATGTGTGCAGCACAGTATCCAAGACACACACAGCACCCAAGATGAATGCAGCACCCTTGACACACGTAGTACAGCACCCTCAATGCATGCAGCACAGCATCCGAGGTGCATGCAGCACCGCATCCGGGACACAGACCCACAGCACCCAAGGTGCACGCAGCACCCTCGATGCTTGCCGCACCGCATCCGAGACATGCCAGCACCCTCGATGCACGCAGCACGCTCGACACGTGTAGCTCAGCACCCTCAGTGTGTGCAGCGCAGCACCCGTCACACACACAGCACGCAGGATGCATGCAGCACCCCCGACGCGTGCAGCACAGCACCCGAGAGGCATGCAGCACAGCACCCAAGGTGAGTGCAGCACAGCACCCGAGAGGCGTGCAGCACAGCACCCGAGAGGCGTGCAGCACAGCACCCGAGAGGCGTGCAGCACAGCACCCGAGATGCGTGCAGCACAGCACCCGAGAGACATGCAGCACAGCACCCGAGAGACATGCAGCACAGCACCCGAGATGCGTGCAGCACAGCACCCGAGGAAGGTCGGGGCCCGGCGTGTGGATCGCTCTCGCTTTCACTAGAGGGAGGCAGTCTCCAAGAGAAGCTGGACGAGGATCTCTCTGGGCAGCCGGAGCTTTCCAGGCCGCTCGGAGAGGGCACATGAAGCAGCCTTGGGAGAGTCTGTGCTACCATCCCTGTGCAAGGCATTTCCCTCGGAGCTGCCTCGGATCAGCCCGGATCGGAATCTCCCCGGCATTCACCAGGATAGAGAGAGGCTTTGGCATGAGCCGTGTAGAGTCTAAAGGAGAGCTGGACTTAGTCCAGCACTATTTTGGGTAGTGGTGCTCAGCTGCCCTTGCCTCCCCAAATCTCCCTTGCATCTCCTTCCCAGGTTCACCCCTCCATCCCCAAAGGCCGGCACATCTCGGCATTGCTCACCCAGGGACCTTCCTCCCGCCGCTGCAGACCCTCCGCGGAGAAATCCGGGTTTAGCTGAGTCCCGTCCCGGTCCAATCTCATACCACTGTTTCCTTCCATTCCTTATTGTCCAGAGAAAAGTCACTGGGAATCAGTCCTGTGTGAATAAAAGCAGGAATGGAAAGTGCTTCGAGGTCGAGGTCGTGCTAAGCGTTGCTCAGATGTGGTTTACACCAGCACAGAAAATAGCGGCTCTCCTGAATTTATTACCAAGTGAAGCACCCGTTACAACCGGGCGGTAAAACTGCAAGTCCCTTTGCTAACAGGCAAGCCAGGGCAGGCAGGAACGGAGGAATAGCACTGATAAATCCATCTTCCCACTGCATCAGGAATTTCTGTAGGAAAAGATAAGTGTGGAGCAGCCGAGAAGTGTGTAACTGGCTGTTTAAAGAGGGTAGCACAGGCAGAAAAGCTGAGAATTCAGGCTTTTGCTTTCATTTCTTCTCCAAATCAATTTGATTTGGAGTGGGTTTTAGCTGGGACATTAGCTTTTTAAAAGCTTCATCTATTTATGAAGAGTATTATTCATACCTACTACATAGATGTGCACATTTTATGTAGAGGCATGCATATACAAAATACAGTACAGTTATATCTAGAAATGAAATATAAATGCCACCATTCTTAATAAGTTTTTAAAATTGTTCCCTTGATTTTGAAAAGACAGTATAATCTCTATATTAAGGTATTTTGAAAAATACCTGCTAGGCTGGGCAACTTGTTTTATATTCATTTAATGATTATATGATAGATAGATAGACCAGCCAGAGGGATGGAGTATAAAGAGCTACAAAGACCTGATCCAAAAGCCTTTTCTTAAAACATTCAGCTTTACATCTAAATACCGTGGTTTTCTGAAACTTTGTACAATAGTCTGGAATAAAAACAGATACTTTAAAAATCAATATGGGTAGATAGTTCCACTTCCCCCCTCGCCTTAGGGAAAGAAAGAGCCCAGTGAAGGAATAAGTTAAATTTTTAAGGAAGTTTGAGAAAAGGTTAGATTTTGAAACCCCGGAGTGCCTTCTTTAGGCTGATTTAGGGGAAAAAGCTGAGTTTCTGCTTTCTGTTAGCACTCGGGGTGACACTTTTGCTGCTCGGCTGCCAGGGCAGCGTCTCCTCCAGCTGAGATCAGTGCAAAATCCCTCCCAGCACAGCTGCCGAGTACGGGCTGCTAATTCAGGTGGCCCATTTGCGATGCCCAGTGCCTTCGAACAGCTCCCGACGTGCTCCACGCGCTTCGGGGGCTGCGCTTTGCTAAAAAAACTGAGATGCTAAAATATGCTCGGCGCTCTCCCAAAAGAGTGCAGAAATAGCTGAATTAGTGCAGCCCTGAGAGAGGTCGTTAGGAGCTGACCTTATTTCGTGGCAGCTGTTTATCTAATGAGACAGGAGATGGCCCAAAGCTTAACTCCCGGCAAACGGCGCAGCAGAGATCCTCTCGCCTTGCTGCTCCTTCCCACAAACTCGGGGGTTGCCAAAAAACGTTATCGCTTGGTGCGTATTTAGCATCCTAAATATCGCGCTGCTAATCGGCAACAATAAATGGGAAAATATGATTTAATCTCGACAAGGAACTCCCGTAGAAACTGTGTTTTCTGGCTCCCAAGGCATTCTAATACAATATTCACCTAAATCACCGTGTTTAAGCATCCATCTGTTAGAAGCACTGCTTAATATAAATGGCTCAGAAAATTCAAAGGAGGATTCAGATTCAAAGTCTCCCAGCTGTGAAGGGTTTTCTCTCTCTGAATGAAGGGAGTCCAGTTTGATTTGGGGTCTAAAAGCAGGAGATTTATTCCAAGAGGAACTCAAGCAGGTGACCCAAAGCAGGGCTTGCTCTGTGCCTGTGTGTAGCCCCTTGCCTTCCCACCTGAAGATAGCTGGTCTCTACCCAGCTCTAGGTACAGACCTAGAAGGGGGTTTTGGAGCAAAACTCAGCAAAAGAGGAAAGCCGGCTTCTTCAGATGCAGTTTCTTGGCAGTTTAAGGCTTTTCAGTTGAATTTGGGTTGCAACAGAGCCCTTCTGCAGCATATTCCCACCCTGTGCCTACTCTGAGCCACCCCAGGGAATTGATCCAGCCAAAAAAATAGTCACTGGTCTTTTCAGAAAGGTTATTTTTGGCGGGATCGGCTCCTTGAACCGGTTGGCATCCCGGCCCCTGGAGCACCAGAGTCTGCAGGAGCCGTGTCCCCGGGGAGGGAGGATGGGCCAGGATTTCTGATGCGAACCCAGGGCCGCGCTCACTTCCTCCCACTGCAGCTTTCCCGTGTGACCTCTGGGGTTTTCGGGAAGCGAGCTTTAGCCTCGCTGAGCTATCACCCTGCCATGGGCAGAGAGGAGCTCCCCAACTCCGACCCTGCCCCAAACCCTCCCCTTGGAGAGCCCGGTCAGCCTTCGGGGCTCTCCCCACCCCAGCCCCTTCTTCTCCACTTCTCATATCCCAAGTCTTGCCCCATCGAGCTGAGGATACCTGGTGTTGCGAGGCCTGTACTGCATTAGCAGCCATCACGCACGGATCTAACCTAACAAGCTTACATGTAGCTTGCACCAAGCTTGCACCTTGCCCACAGCTCCCAGCAGAGCAGCAGGGATTGCTTCCCAGGCTCGGATGGCTCCTGGAGAAAGGAGCGACCACAGGGGTTGGCATCAAGCGTGCACTGGTCCTAGCAGTTGATCGGGAGTGGGATATCATCCCTGCAAGGAGGAAAATCTAGCGATGGGGCCGGGATGCCACATCCTCACCCTCTTGCATACAACGTGCAAGGCTGCCTTCCTGCTCACGGGCATCAGAAAAGATCATCTGAGGTGCCTGGGCTATCCTGTTTTCAGCCAGCACCGTGCTCAAAAAGCTTTTGGCAGACTTTTGTGGAAGATATGTCCCAAGATACATACCCAAGCTGTCTGATGCCTTCATAACCTTCTCCCTCCACTTTTCTGCCTCTTTTCACCCAACTTTGGCCACAACTCCCTGACTCGCTGCTTTAAGCACTGCTGTGTGTTCGCTTTGGCACAGAGGTTTCACGAAGGAGCTCTTTCATAACAAACACGGGTTGCATCCCGTGGTTGGGTCCCAGGGAGATCTAACCCTTCTCCAGATGAAGAGCTCCGCCGAGGTTTATCTGTGGCTATGTGTGTGTGCACAGACCAGTCTTTGCCTGCTTTGGTCCCAGTTTAGCCAGGCACACCAGCAGACATCTATCAGCTGGTCTAAGTCTCCCTCTGCTACAACCTCACCTTCATCTCTCCAAGCCACGGACGCAGCAGCTGGGATTTGTCCTACCTGCCCTGCAGCCCACGCAAGTTACGCTGGGCTCTCTCTGGAGCCACCCAAGAGCAGTCACATCCTTGGGACAACCAAGCCCACAAGAGATGGTCGTAGGAAGGTTCCTGACCCCACCAACCCCCCAGGAGAGCCCGGGGCAGATCTCCCCCCCAGTGCAGCCAAGCACCCACAGGCCCTTAACCTTCCACACCGACGCTCTGGCTTTCGGCACAGCAGAATTTATAGAAGCCCCGGGCTATTATAAACACATATAACAAAAAGGCTGATTTCACCCCCACTAAACCCAACCCGAAGGAGCTGCACAGTCAGAGTTTGTCAAACCCCACAAGCTGTGTTTGTCTCCCGGCTCAGCAGCGTCTCGCAGAAAGAGGAAATGGTTTGGAGGTTGCTACTTTTTTTTCTCTTTTTTTTTTTTTTTTTCCTCCAGATGAACCAAATGTAAACTAAATGCTGACATGAAGGAGCAACAGGGAAGAAGTTTTGCACCGAGAGAAAGTTTAGCAGTGGCCGAGCAGTTCCCACGAATGCTCTCCTGCAGGAGGGGATCGGCTCTGCTGCAGGGGACAGGGCTTTATGTACAAAATATTTCTGCAGTGGTGCCTTCAGGAGCCAAAGCAGCTTCAGAGCCAGCCTGCAATTTAGTGCTGGAATAACCAGCATGGGATTTTTTCCTTGCAGAAGCACCAGGTGATTCCTGCAAGAAGGCAGCTGAGAAGAGTTTTTAGGATAAACCTTTTGTCTTGGGAGCATGATTAAGAAAAGAATTTCTTCTTAACCAGAGGTTTGCTCAGGGTCCCCCCCAGAACTGGTACTGCACAGCTGACATCAGGGTTTGGCCTCGACGCTTAGAGAGAACTGAGTCTTCTGGCTCTGGACACCCAGTACAAACCCACACAGAGCACCTGGCTCCTCCCAAATTCCCCTTAAGAAACAAATAGTCCTGTTCATTTTCTAAAGTTTGCATTGGTAAAGGAGGAGGTCACTGAGAAACAGCACCTTGAGGTAGTCGCTGAGCAGCCCTCGTGGGGCTGTTCTCATTCCCTGCCCGATGGAGCAGGGAAGGGAGCTCATCGCAACCCCCAGCTCCACCGACACAGCCTGCAGCGTTATTTATCAGCGAACACAGGCGCTTCTCTCCTTGTCTAGCAGCCTAATGGGATTTTCTAAGCAGAAAACCCCCAAGGGAGGGAACAGAGCAAAGGAGAGGGACACTCATGCCCCCCACGATGGGAAGGAACCGGCGAGGCGAGGGGAGCAGCAATGCTGCCTCTCCGGCTGCAAAGGCAGAGCAAGAGCAGCCCATGCCCCTCAGCACTTGCAGCATCCCTGCCAGCCATCGCCTAAGCTCACCAGAAGGCTTTCTGAAGAAATAATCATCTCCCTACAGCTTTGGGATCGGGTAATTTATGCTTAATAGCAAGCCTTAAAGAAAATCTGCTAGCAGCCATTAACTCTGATACAGCTCTCCCCAGGCTCAGACAGCTACAGCTTAGGAACAGCCTACTCAAAGCATCTCCAAGGGATGCAGCGTACATTTAAAACCAATTTGAGGGAATATGCTGGCCTAACAGCTCCAGCAGCAGCTGCAAAAAAAAAAAAGGAACGACCAAGTAGCTCAACCCTTTCACCTCCCTTCAGCAAACACGTACAACCCAAGCACTTAGGTTACACAGCCTACAAGGTACACGACCTGCTCCAACCACTGAAGCATCAGAAAAAAAAAAAAAAGGCTGCAGCAAAAGCACTTCCTTTCCCCCTGCTCCCAGTTAGCCTCATTAGCCATAGCAGGGTGCACCCTGCTGAATTGAAAGGGTCTGTGGTCAAATAAGCGTGTCGGGGAGGTGTCTATATAAAGGTGAGGCTTGTTTGCTATGTAAGTGATGGAAATAAGGGTAAGAAGGCTTGCTTTGGGAGTACAACTAGCTCTGCTGTAGGCAATAGGAGTAACTCTTTATTGACTATGCCTTCTATAGGTAGCATTAATGCAAAAACATGAAGTATAGCTGGAAAAGATCACTAGGAGAGCTTAAGCAGAGGCATGTGATTGCTGTGGGGGTTTTGCTGTTTATACTCTAGGCAGAAAGTTAGTAAGAGCAGAAAATGAGTCTCAGCCTGGGAGGGATTAGCTGGAAAGCCATCTAAGCCCAGGTCCCTGCAGGACCCTGATAGCTGGGGTGTCTCTGACTACATCCTCTGTGATGGAAACTTGCAGCAGCCACAGATTTCAAAATTACCTATAGGCTTACTCTTTGCCATGACCTGAGCTGAGGAACAAGCTCAAGGGGGAAAAAAGGGTCGTGGGGATGTGAGGATGTTTCTCCCAGGTCCCTGCTGTGGTGATGGTGAGGGGTTTGAGGATGGGGTCTGCCAGCCTGGGGTAGTGCCGGCGTCAGGATATGGACCAAAGTGTATCAGTGAAGTTCTCTCGGTTCTGGCAGAGCTGCAGGGTTGGTTTGAGCGCTGGGCTCGGCTAACCCAGCTGCTCAGCACTAAAAAAAAAGCTGGTTTGTATCTCCCGTACACAGTCAAACCACCCTGGCTGTGAAAAAGGAGTGCTCCGAGCACGGAAGGACCGCGCCGCAGCCTTCGCCCCTGCTAAATGAAGAGAAAAGCGACAGCTTCAGCTGCCAAAAGATCTGCTCTTGCAGAAGCGACGCTTTATTTGTAGGGACTTCGCAAGGCGGAAAGGCAGCGCGGTGCACACAGCCACTGGGTGGCAATCGCCATCCGGCTGCAGCACCGAGCCGGCACCCCTGGGACCCGCTGAGCATCCCTACCCTTCACCCCACATGCAAATGCAGGAACATCTGGTAGCAAGGACTTATAAAGATAGCCCTCAGCTAAGCAAATACAGGAACAGGGTCTCAACCGAGCTGTCATGTAGTTAAGGCTTTTTTTTTTTTTTAATTATTATTTTTTTCAAAGCCTATTTGCCTGTTGTGGTTCTCCCTGCTGCATCTTGCTCGGCTTTATCGCCTGTCCGCAGGCGCTGTGCAGGGTGTGGCCCAGCACGGTGGCAGTGTCCCCATCCTGCTGGGGACAAGTGGTCCTTTGATAAGCAATACTATCCTTTGAAGGGTCTAAATTATATGTAAAACTTCTTTTTTACCCTCCCTGGCTGCTTTGAGCAGGGTCAAGTGTCCCTTGTACAGGATCTGGGCTGTGCCCGGGGCTCGGGCTTGCCAGCATCCCAGGGGCACCCAGGCAACACTCGAAGGGTTTCTCTGAAATTCAGCCAAGGCGTTTGTGCAATTCCCTCTTGCTCTCTGCAGGCTAGTTTGGGGTTAGGACTGAAGGGTTGGAAAGGAAACCTGCGGTCTGGGAGACTAGAGCCCGCTTAGGGTGGGAGCTGGAGGCGGATTCAATGTGCTTCTGCTGCAGGCTTCCTTTGCAGCCTTGGGTAAATCCCTCCGTGTCCCCCGGCCTCTGTTCTCTGTCTGCGCAATGGGGACATCAGCACGACTCTGCCCCAAGGAGGTATTATGAGGACAAGGGTATATCTGAAATACCCGGAGGGCTTAAACTCTACTTCCAGCAAGTTTTTTCATGTATACTGCAGAACAGCGCAGTTTGGACTCAAAGACCTAATGCTTCAAGTCTACGTACTAAAATGCAGCAAGCAGCAAACCACCACACAGACCTTTGGTTGGGTTGGCTCTACCCAGGTCCCCGCTGCAGTTTTCAGAGCCGCTTTACCACCGGTGTTACCTTGAACCACACTGATAACAAACCTTCAAACACCACCTTCATCCCTGCCTTGCAAAAGATGTTTTACCCACACCTTGGCTTTTGCAGCCCCGGCTGGTTTTGGAGAGCCCCAAGATGTTGGGTTGATGGCCATGGAGGAGACCAACCCCCCAGAGCAGGCACTCTGCTCCAAAACGAGCACAGCCATCTCTTCCCCCTCTCCCCAAACCACTGCCCACCGGGAAGGAGGCGATGGGGTAGCATCACTCCAGTGCCAATGAGTAAGACGCTGTGGTTCCCCTCTGGTTTTGTGGGGCCAAGCACCATGGCTTGCAATGCTGCGATAGGTCCCGGGGCTCGCCGCTGCGGTCGCCGCTGAAGAAATAGCTGCAGTGGTAACGGGGAGAGGAATTGTAGCGGGCGGTGGAGCAAGGAGAACCAGGGCACTGCTACCGCGGGAGAGCAAAAGGTACCTGGGACCGGGGCAAGAGCAGAGGAAGGGGCCTGAGGGAGAGGTCGGGTGATGGTGCAGGACCGTCTCCAACGTCGTCAGTGCTTATCCAAAATGAGTTGCCCAGGGGAAAGGGGGGAGACTGGGAGGGAAGGGTGGATGCAAGGAGGAATGGGGAGGAAAGTTGAAGAAAGGGATGAACAGAGCAGGCTGCAAGGTGCATCCCCCTGGAATTGGATGGACTCGCCAAAGGAGAAGATGATCAACCTGATGCTGCCAGGAGCAGCCAGAGAAGGGGGGGACCAACACCCCATTTCAGTTTAAGGAAGGAACCAAAGGCTGCCAGAGCCGCTTCTGGGAGGTGATTAATGCAAGCATCCTCCAGCGCGGCAGCCAGGCTGCTGTCTTATTCTGCAGGTGGTTGGGTTCATCCTCCAGAAGAGACGCTCCCTGTTGCAGATGGCCCCACTGCCACCCTGAGCGCACAAGGCAAGGCAGAAGATTGCCATCGCCTCGGTGACGAGAGCCCGTTTCCTACTCCAAGAACAACATTAACCATAAAACCATCTTATTCTTATTGGCTGAAGGCAACGAGCGAAGAATTTACATGGGTGCGGCCTTCCCAGAAGGGGTGAAGCTTATACCTCCGCTCTCCATGCTCCTGAGCACAAATACCCTAATTTAGCTGTCAGATTTCTCAGGCTAATCATTAAACAGGAAAATGCCTTTACAGTTTACAAGAACTTTACTTGCTGCCAACATCTGCTCCCTACGCAAGGCTGCCAAGTTTCCCGGAAACCCTCTCAGCCTTTTTTATCGTATTTATTAAATGTTGTAACTCAGTGCTGGTGGCACATTGTAGGCGAGTGTCTCAGGAGATTAAAGTCCTGTTCTCAACCATGCAACTGGTCTAACGAGGGTTGGGTGGAAGAGATGTTCAGGCATGAAGGGACTTTGGTCTGATGGTTTTCAGACATGGATATGCAGAGACTCTACCACAAGAAGCTGGTGCTTGGGCTCTCCCAACTCAGAAGGACACCAGGTTGACATGACGTGGTTGCAGTTCTGGTTCCTGGCCAACCTGGCCACCAGATCCTTCCAGTTCACCTCCAGGAGATGTTACCCTAGGTGGCATCAGCTGGTGGTGGCTGCAGAGATGTTTTATGGGAACCAGGAGCTCTGTGCGGTTGAGCCGTCGTGCCCACGCGGAAGTGAGGGCCCTGCTACAGTTTCACGCAGGTGGAACCAAGAACAACAGGAGGCACTGACACTGAAAGTCCTGCCTTGGTTTCAATGGTGAACCACATGGTTTTGTTGCATTGTTTTTATTCTCGGCCCCAAAATTACTCCGATCCGGTTATTTCCCCCGAAACCATCGCGTATCTGCACTTAGCCAATCGGGGCAGGGCTCCTCGCCCAATATTCCGTTCTTCCCTTTTACGGTCATAATCTGGCCTCTCCAAGGAAAAAAAAAAAGGTGAGAACGGACCGCACCGAGATGCTGTCAGTTGGTTCCACATGGCAGGTTGTCCCATGACCTGCTCCCATCAACACACTGCAGGGCCAGAAAAGGGGAAAGAAGTCATCAGGCAGAAGGTGATGACGTTTGTGGGCTCAAAAACATGGAGTCCCAGCAGGCATCTGAGACAAGGAGACATGGAGAGCATCGGCAGATGCGCTGTCAGACACCCTGGCCACCTGTGCGAATGACAACCAACTAATTTGGGCTCAGAAAAACAGTATTGGGCACCATGAGTGGTATTGGTTCTGGGAAGACTTCCAAGGCTTGGCCTTGAGTTGGACCTGTGTTGCTTTTGTTGTTCATGTGTTTGTTGACATGGGAGAAAAACGCTAACAAAGAGACGCCAGTCCAATTGAGGAAAGGTCTTCCTCCTCCCACCAGTAATCATGGGAGCAGATAGACACTGATTTCTGTTCGTGGGTAGTAGATGACATTTACAGCCCTCAGCCTCAAAGCCTTTGGAACTGCAACACCTCAAGCCCACATCGAGCTCCTCCATGGACCCTTAAAATCCAAGTCCCTGATACAGCAGTTTGATGGTTTCCACCGCTTGCAAATGTGATCAAACCCTGATCTGAAGGACAGGGTTCATTTGCAAATTCACACTGCAGGTCCTGGCTGACCTACAACAGAGGTCAAACCCCACCACCAGGTGCCAACCCAAACCTTTCCAGAATTGGAGATGTTCAGATCTTCAGATTTTTTTTCTGAGCCCCTCCCGGTTCCCAGCCAAGTAATCACACATTAGTCTTTACTCACCTTATCCTGCACTCGAGAGGAGGCAGATAAGGCAGATAACTAAAAAACCATAAAGGAAACCACTTTCCCACTCTGACCTTGAGCATCCTTCCTGGGGGACCTTAGGAGAGCACTAGCTTTTGTTCTCACCAGCAACAGGATTTACAATTATCGGGTCTTTTCAAGCGGGATGAACTAGCAGAAGCGGTTGTGAAGAATCAGGGACCCAAACCCTGATCTCTGATCAGTGCAACTCCACCAGAGTCCCGACCCGCACCCTGACCCGGACGTGGGTGCGTACATCTCGATCCACCCACCAGTACTTAGCGTGCAGCTGCGTGCTCTTGCCCTTCAAAAAATGCAGAATATTTCACAAGCGGAATCTCGCGTCGTAGTTTGTGACTGTTTTAATTCCACTCTCAGACGGAAAGAGAAACAAATTACTGGAAGAGGAAAAAAAAGGTTGCTTGAAGCAACCATAGAGCAACGTTTGGCTCCCGTCTCACCCAATCCTTAGTCTGGAGCAGCCCTGTAAGATAAATAAGCTCCCCGAGAACCTGTTTATTCCCAGAACCCCAATGTATTTCCTCATACTGATCCTATTCAAGACTCCACACCTGACATGAGCGCATTCAAGTATTTGGTTACAAGGCAGATTCCTCTGCCAAGTGAGAAAAAAAGAGGTAGTGTCACTTAAAGAGGATTTAACAAATGTTATATTGGGCCCAGGTTGAGTCTTTGTCACATAAAACCCCTGGAGCCGAGGTAGGAAATCGGTATTAATGAGCAGGGGAACAGCCTCTGAGTTTCATCCCCCCTTCTAAGGCAGCACATTCACCCCAAAGCTGCGGAGGAGATCTCGTTTCTCTCATGTGCTGCTTCTGACAGCCCCGTCATGTAAAATTAGAATATGGGAAGTTTCAGGAACAAATTCTCAAATGTGCTTCAGTTGCAAGAAGAAGAAGAAATTAGTACCATGGGGAAAATTTCCTCCCAGGCTGAAACTCTTGTCTTGACGAATGAAGAGAGAAACGCCCTGCCGAGTCAAAGGTGTAGAGAGTGGGGAAGGATGGAGGAGACCAAGCATTTAGTCTCCAAAAACCTTGACCCAGACTTTTGTGCCTCTTTATACCAAGAGTCCGGAGCAAACCACTTGTGCGATTTCTACTTTCTAATTTTTGCGTATCCGCTCATTAAAGGGATGCAGCGACAGGAGAGGTAGGAACAGAAGGAGCATTTCTGGGCATCCAAATCAGCCCCAAGACTCGTCTGAAAAGCCTGCGTAATGCCGCTGTATAAATTCATGAGCCTCTTCCTCTGGGGAGCCATGCTTTAGTGCCAAAAGATATTGCAGAATTACAGCAATCAGAAAACAATAAAGAGCTTGGGAAAACGCTGATGAGAGAGACTGGAAAAATTAGAGTAGTTAGAAAGACGAATGCGAAGGAATAAAATACAGGTATTAAATAATTGGTGGGAGGCAGGAGGTAGATTAAGAGCTGTTTTCATGGTTTGTACTCCAAGTGTAAGGAGCCATTAGATGAAAGGAATAGATGGGAAATTAAACCCCCCCCCGAAGGGCAGCGCTTTTGCTTGGCAGAGGTAATTAGACCGGGGAGCTCACTGCCACATGCCCCTTCAGCTGAAGCCACCATCTGAAGAGGTTCACCTGAACGACGAGAATACCGTGTGCTAGGCCATTAACGGTAATAAAAGCAGCGCTGAAAGGGCTTTCAGAAACTGAGCCTTCCCCCCACCTCTCTTGCTTTTTTCCTTTAAACATCTGGAGGGAAGCAGCCGCTGGACCACAAGACTGAAGCAAGAAGTCTGATGAAGTCTTGACGTGAGCCAAAAGAGACCTCAACCACGTTAGGGACTGCTGATGCCCACGCGAGTCTTCCCTCCGAGCCTTGACCCACCATATCCTGGGGCTATTTAAAATAAACCTCATCATTCATCCCTCAGGATGACCTTAGCTCAACAGATTTCTGGTAATCCAGCATCGTGACAGCTCATTAATGTTTAACTCCAGGTTGGGGGTTTGCTGCTATCAGCGCACAGGGGAGGCGATGTTCCCACTGAGCCCTGATAAGAGATACCGCATCCTACTATAGGGGTTAAATAATCAGGGGTTAAATAACAGCCACATGCTATAGCTGATGGAGGTTTATGGCCTGACTTGCACACTCCTTGCCCCTGATGGATATAACCGTATAAAACAAACCATATTCAAGAAGCAAAGTGACGGTACTTTATTGCAGAGATGGTTTAACAAGACCGGAGGGAAGCGCAGGTGGTTTTTCACCACTTTATGATGACTTGTACAATACTTGTTATTTTTTTTCCACCATAAATCTCCAGCTCCCGGAGTCCTGTCGTTACATCAGAATCGCTCTTCCTTTTTTTGAAAAACAAGAACTGCAAAGAGTCTCCGAATGGAGAGACAAAGACACAAAAGGGTATTTTTGCAAAGATTGTGCTTTTTAACACAAGTTTCCTGGTGTCTCTGGGGTCTAACTTGTGGCGTTTTGGTACATTTTGATTTTTTGCAGAATGACTGACCCTGGCAAAAGCTAGATGACGTGGTAGCCAGAAAGATAAAATAACTGGGAGGATTAATCCTGCCTCTTTAATTCTGCCAATCTTTTTAAACTGCTTGACCTCTGCAAGTCAAGAGCACAAAAGTGAAAATGAAAGACAAGACAAAGGTCACTTATTCGATGCTGAGGGGAGCGCGGAATGTGCTTGGCTTTCACAAATACTCTCCCAGAAGTTTTATGAATGGCTTGTCAGACTTCTTGGCAACTCCCACGTCCCCAGAAGGCCTCCAGCAGCTGGGACCGGTCCAGATCCACCATACGGGGATCCCAAACTGGAAAGGCCAGCTCAGGGGTGTCCCCGTCCCTGCACCGCAGGTTGAAAATGAGATTTCATTTCCATTTCATTGCAACCCCTCCAACTGAACAAGTATTTCTAAAGGAAGGAGGGGATGGCTGCAATCTTTCACTTTCCTTTCCAGCCTTCATACCTCTCCCAACGTCAGGAGGTGACATTTGAAGGAGAACAGCCCAAACACTGAGGACCTTCGCTCTCAAAGCTGCACTGCAGATGTCCTTCTCTAAACCGTATTTTTAGTTCAGAGGCAGCGTCTCTGTTTCTTCCTCCTTTCCTACAAGTTAAAAAAAAAAAATATTCCTGGAATCTCAGCTCCTGGTTCATTTAAGTGACTCGCTAGAAAAAGTGTTGAAACACATAAGCCACAGCTGCCTTGCAAATCGCCATGGGCTACAGTTTTAAATCTCATCATGTTTTGAGTTTTCCTCCTCACTGGTCTCATCAGTTTGCCTCAATAGTAAAGATCAATTTTCTAGCAGCCAGAAGTACCTAGAATTTAAGATCAAATTTTCCCCTGTTATTCCCCTCTCTCCAATCAGCAAAACATTTTCCTCCAGGCTAGGAGAAAATGTCACATCACTGCATGGTTTCTCTCAGAGCCTTGCAGGTGTGATGGACAAAGGATACGATTGAAGCAAGGTTTTCTACACGGGATGATATTTTTTCTTAGCTCATAACCCATGAAAAAAACCACAAGCATCTTTAGATGTGCCTGATAATCGCAGCATCTGACCCATCTCCTGGAGGGTGCTACCAGGTCTGGCTTGGAGACAGGCTCGCGTGCAAGATGTGCCTTTCTATCGGCTGGTCCGGAGGGGGGCCACCCGGCAAGCTTCACCTTCATTTTCAGTGGGGTTTTTTCTGCCATTTGGAAGGTTTCAGACAGAGCTAGTGTTTCCTCAAGCCAAAAATAGGCTTTAAAATGTCCTTGTCTAAATGCATGCAGAGAGCTGCTGCGAAAGCCGTGGTGCACCAGGGACACATCCTGCCCTCCAGCTGGCTCGGGCCAGCAAGTGGAAACACCAATAAATTCAGGGAAAAAGAAGAAATTGATGGGAATAGGACCCCAAAAACCGACACGCACCCTGATGCAGCTGTGCGTAGTGAGCGACTATCCAGCAAGACGCTGAAAATCTGTTTGACTTTGAATTAATTGGCCCCGCTCTTGTTTTGAGCTGCATGAGCCTCCTTCGATAGGAAGCAGAGATACTCCTTACAACTCCCTTCCCTGATGCTCTTTAATGGGATTCGGGGTGGGTTTTTGCAGGCTCCCTCACTCCTTCCACGGCAGCATCACCTGGGTGATGCCCCTGAGCAGGACAGAGGCTGAGCAGAGCCGCTTGGTCTCTTGTGAAGGACCTTCGCCCATCGGTGGGGTTGTGTTTCCTTTTCTGGGAGGGCAGGCGAGCGGCGGGGCGAGCCGATGCCAAGTGCACAGAAATGGTATTGCACAACGCCGGGACAACGCCGGCTTCCAACCGTCAGGGCTGCGAGGCAGCAGCGGCGGCGGGAGGAGAGGACGTGCAAGTTGATGCCTTTTGCGGCCCCCAAGGTCTTTTTATATTTTTAGAGAAGTTGGGCTCATCCTAAGTTCCTCTCCCACAGATTGTTCCTGTTGTTGTTGCTGCTCCGACCCCGCAGATCATGTGGCTCGGTGTGACCTGGACGCAGCAAAGCCGGGCGCTGGGAGCTCCGGGTGTCCCCCCCACGCTGGAGGGTGGTGGGGATGGCGGGGACAGAGGTCCCTCTGGCTCCAGCAGCTGGGTGCTTCTGCCTATTTGCCATCCTTCTCACTCTCGGCCCATCCCTTTAGGGAACTCAGTCCCCCTTTGACTTCCTAAATATGAAGCGCTCTCTGTTCCTCTACCAGCTAACTTGGCAGCCATGTCAGGGAGCAGCTCCGGCTCCAGGACCCCAAAAAGTTGTGCACAGGCAGAGAAAAGGGATCTCCTTTCTAGGTGGCATCCCTTAAACACGCTTGGCGTGAAGGGCAGGGTCGTATGAAGCTTTCCGACCCAGCTGCTGGGTCTCCTTTAGCTTTTATCTGCTGCATCGTGGCTGAGTTCCAACTCCCCGTTGTTTGGATGCAATAAACCATCATTTATACGTGGGACCGGGTTTGCTCAAGGGCTCGGCCAGGAAAGTGAGCTGTAGCCCTGTTTTAGCGCACGCCTGGACCTGGTCATGGTCGCCTGGCCAAAGTTGTCCACTCTTGGCCCCAGGGGTTGCAGGGCAGCCACGTAGCTGCTGCAGAGGACACCAAGTTGGGGGCAGAAGGGACGGCACCCATGTGCCCTCCTCCTTGCTCCCTGGAACATACCCAAAGCCAGGCTGGCATAGAGAGCTTTAAAACCCAGTGGCAGGGCAGTTAGAGGCATCGCTGTAAAACAGATCATTAAACAGTCAACTAGGCAGCTCACTGGGAAGGGTCTGCAGCAGCAATTCCCCATGGTGCTCTGTCCGGAGGTGCTGAGCTCGGATGTGCGCTCAGATGCTTTCCCCAAGGCTGCCGGCGCAGGTGGGCAGTGACGGGTCCCATTCCCCTCCCCTCGCCTGCCAGCTCCCAGGAGCAAGGGGTGGATTTTTGTTCTGCTGTTTTTCTAAGGGAAATATCCCAAAGTGGGAAGCATCCACTTGGCAGTGCAATGCAAGCCCTCTGCAGAGAACGGACCCGAGTCTGTGCCCTACAGACATAGGTGCAAACCAGCCCAGTCCAGAGAATATTTGTAATTATTCATGCCAGCGACTAGTTTCTGAATTAACTGTATTGATTCACAGCACAGTTCCTGCTGCAAACCCTCTATGGAGGGAGCATCTGGTGAGTCAAAAGAGCAAACAGCTTGCTCGGTTGTATAAGAAACAGGATGGTGAATAATAGCGAGACTCTGACCGTGCCATTACATTTATGGCTGGAGCACGTGAGGAAGGGGATCAAGGTGTGCGGGGAGGAGGGAGAGAGTGGGGACAGAGCCAAACCAGCCCCAAACCGTGCAAAAAACCCTGCAATGAGAGGTGGGGGGGTTTGCTTTCTCCATCTCCCAGCTCCAAATTAAGCCGTAGGAGCCGGTGATGAAGGTGCTCTTGCATGGCACATGCTCCAGCTCTGCTTCTGTCGCTGCAAAAGGCAGCAGACATCGCGAGCCCCAGCCAGGATCATGCACTTATCTCGCTAGCAAGGTTGCCAAAGCCATATGAATTTATGACAGCAAGAAAACCCCAAGGAAAAGTCATGAAATCATAAGTTTCGGGGTTCGGAGCAAGGGTCAGGGAGATGGGTCCCAGGGGACCGGCCCCTCCTTGCAGAGCAGGGCTTGCACCGAGACCTCGGGGCTCTCCATCCTCTGAGCGTGCAGAAAGCGCGCTCTGAGAGCCAAGGGGAGCTGCATCCCAGGCTGGAGAGAGTCGTCCTTCACCAGGCTTCGGCTCTGCTTTCTCCGTAACACACGATGCGCCTGCCTATTTTTTGCAGGGCCTTCAGCCCTTCCAATGCTGAAAGAGCAGCGACAATTTTGGGGAAGTGGTTTTTCACGGCCCTAAAACTTTCTCTGGAGAGCGGAGCACCCCGAGGCAGGGTGCTGTCTTCCGTGCACTGCTGGTGAGGCTGGATCCAGCCATGGGAGCTCTGTCTCCAGCAGGCTGGAGGAGGAGGGCTTCCATCTTCCCTGTTTTCCACCTTTTGAGGACATGGGCTCCATGGGGAGTGCAGCTTCTCCATCCATGGTCCTGCCTTCAAATTTTCTGGGATGCTTATCCCTGGCAGGGACACGAGGTCTCACTCGCTCCCACCCTAGAGAGCACCCACCATCGCTCTCCCAGGCCGCAAAACGGGGCTGGTGCTGGGGAGCAGGCGGCACCGTCTCCGTTAATTGCTGCGGATGCCTGATGCCGGGCTCCTCCATCACTCAGGGCCATGGAAAATCCCACCTGCTCATATATATATTTTTTTTTTTCCTCTAACAACTTAGCATGTGGTTTTCACAGTGACTCAGTACGGGCTCCGAGCAGCTCTGTGAGCAGAGCCGAGCTCACGTCGGATTCTGTTTTTAGTCAATCAGCCCTAATTAACACTGACTGTAATGGTTTTCAATGGCTGTGGATTCTTCCTGTTCGCATGTAAGAACATTTCCACCGTTCACTTTCCAGGCTGCGGTTGTTATTTCTAGCGAGATATTTTCCCCCATGATCCTCATACACATTTTCCAGCATTTGAAACTCCTAATTTCAGGGATTGCCTTTCCTTGCTTAAAAGTCATCTTTTCTTTTTGCGAGCCATGCTGTTATATTTATTACAAACAGAAAAGCATTTTTTTCAGTGGCAACTACTAAGAATAAGTGGCTAAAAAGAAACCCATACACTGAACAAGCTACCTTATCTTACCTCTGTATTTTAGTAACATTGGGATTAGGATATTTGAATTTTGATAAGACATGAGAGAAGTCTGTAGCAGTAAAATAATTCCCAGGCTCCCTATAGGATCCTCAGTGCAAACATTCACACTTTAAATGATCCAGAGAGTTGTTTTGGGGGTGGAATTTAAAAGAGTCCACAAAGAGAAATGTTTTCAGCCCCTTGAAGTGCAGAGGAAGTATTGAATATAAGCGGAGGGAGCGGTTTGGCTCTGTAAGCGCACAGCACCGGGGAACACGCGATTCATGGCAGACGTAAAGAAACGCGCGGTGGATTGTCCATATGCCTTAATGGTTTGTATAAATAGATGAAACTCTGCTGGATTTGTTATTGGTGAGCTTAATCTTGTCTCGAGGAGCGTTTGGCATCTACGGAAGGTTTATGTATATTGCCTATTAGAGCACAGATGATTTAACAAGCTTATCATAGCCTAGAGGGGAGTTTATTATATAATTGACACTGTGCTATTGCTGGATATACGACCCTGGATATACGAGAGGATATAACGGTGCCCAGCTTTGGCCCCGGGCTGGCTCTGCTCTGGAGCACAGGTCTGATGAGGAGCGGCTGAGGGAGCTGGGGGTGTTTAGCCTGGAGAAGAGGAGGCTGAGGGGAGACCTTATCGCTCTCTACAACTACCTGAAAGGAGGCTGTAGCGAGGCGGGTGTTGGTCTCTTCTCCCACGTAACAAGAGATAGGATGAGAGAAAATGGCCTCAAGTTGCACCAGGGGAGGTTTAGATTGGATATTAGGAAAAATTTCTCCACTGAAAGGGTAGTCAAGCATTGGAACAGGCTGCCCAGGGAAGTGGTGGAGTCACCATCCCTGGAGGCATTCAAAAAATGTGTGGATGTGGTACTTTGGGACATGGTTTAGTGGGCATGGGTGCTGGGTTGACAGCTGGATTCGATGATCTTAGAGGTCTTTTCCAACCTTAATGATTCTATGATTCTATGATTCTATGACCAGTGTCAGGATGCATCATCATCGAGCTGCTCCAGACAGACAGATGGACATCGTGGACCCCACACCATCCATGGGATTTGCACCCTACCACAGCCCCACATCCCGCATCAGGGAGCAGCACAGCTCCTGATGCTCCTCTGGCTGCATCTGCCCCTTCACCATGCCCTCACGCCACCCTCCCCAGTGCCACCGCCGAGGCGAGAAGACCCAGCAAAGCCAACCCGAATCGCAGCTCAGCGGCACTCGCTGCCGAATAACCCCATGCCCTCGCCACCGCCTGCCCCCTTGAACCAGCCTTTGCCTGTGTCCCGGCCGGGAAACCGGTCGGAAAATGAAAATTAAGTTGCCCTAACCAGCAAAAATACTGCAGCAAGGCTGATTATTTTAGGTGATAGCTCCAGCCAAGCAGAACCAGGACTGGGCTGTCCCCCGCCTTCGAGCAGCACCCACTGTTCTCTCACCCCTCTCTAGCGTGTTTCCTGCCGTCACCCGGCCCCGGCGATTTCTGGGATGGTTTTTGCAATTAATCCCCAGCTGGGTGGGATGAGAAAGGGGCCAGTATCATCCCAAAACCCCCTCACTAGCACCCAACTTCGTGCCCCAAATCCCCATCAGCACCCACCAGGAAGGATGCGGGGTGATCGATACAAGGCGCTGCATGCAAGCGTAGCTAGAAAAGGGCTCTATTTTCTTACAAGCTCCATCATTTTAATGCAAAGCTTTTTCTTTCCCCTCACTGTGGCTTCTCGCATGCAAGAAGCCGTGGTGAAGCCCTTTCTCGGGAAAGCCGCTGCTCTGGGGGGGATTTTGCAGGGCGGGCGGCCAGCGCAGAGCTCTCCCCACGGAGGGGGGGAATGGGGAAACGCTCCCGAGATGCTGCACTGAAAGGTTGAGCTATTTTTTAATTTTTTTTTTTTTTTTTTTCAGTTTTGCACTACCTTGTGGCTTTATGGGAACTCGTGGGAGTCTTTCGGCACGGAGCATTTTCATTAAGGAACAAGAATCCTGTTTTCTTACAGATCTTCCTCATCACCAAAACCCAAAGGGAAGAAAGAAAATTATTACCCAGGAGACGGCAAAAACAGGTCTTCCTAAATATGTGTTTCTCAGCTTGCTGCTCCTTGCAAAGGCTGCAAACAGCAGGGACAAGCTCCAGGGTCCTTTGCAGAAAGGATGGGGTAACGGCTGTGGTGCTCCGGTCCCAGATCCTGGCCAGGGTCTGCTGCCTAGAGCAGCATTTTCAGCTCCATCTGAGCCAGAAAATGAGATTTTATACATGGGAAAAGGCCCACAATCTCTGTAAGCCATCCCTGCAACACACTTCTTCACATTTCCTAATTGCCTTTTTGCAGAGGTTATTATTGAGTAATGCCTATTTTGTTGAAAAATTGCACCATAAACAGCCAACGGGGAAGGAACTAAATAATTGCTAATAAATGTCAAAGTAGATTAGCAAACCAGAAAGGCCAAGAAAGAACAGCTTTTTTTTTTTTTTTTTTTTTTTTTGCCTTGGAAAATAACTGCGGGGTTCTTGCAAAGATTGTATTTAATGAAAACTATTCCAGTACCTTACAGGGGAGTTAATGCTTTGTCATTTCCTCAGACTGAGTTAAAATGCTGTCTGACTCCTCCACGGTCTGTAGCAAGCCTGGAAAGTAGCCTTTCCTTCTGTAAGATAAGGAAAAGAAGTAAAAAACTGATGGGTTTCTTCCAAGCACACCGGGACCTCAGAGTATTGGATGCAAAGGGCTCTACCAGGCTCCAGTGTTGGGAAATTTGGGAAATTTGGGGGGTTTAGTAGATGTCCAGAGTCTGAAATTATGTAAGATAATGTGCATTGCACTGATATTTAGCAAAAAATATGCTTCCAGGTCCCTTCAAGGCAAAGCAAAGCTGGGGAAAACAGAATTTAAAGCCTTAAAAAAACTGTAGCATCATATATAAATAAAGATCAAAATAAGAAACAATAAAATAATAAAGATCAAAATAAGAAAAAAATCAAATCATAAAGATGAAAACGCTGTTACTTCACAGACGGTCGGTGTTGGGGAGTTTTCTGCGTCTCTGACACCCCGGGCTGTGCATCCCCAGCCCAGCCCTTTCTGGAAGGAGACGCGACGTTTGATTTGGCCAACACAACCCTTCAGCTGCCCTTTTGATTTAAAGACTCATTCCCATCGGTGCAAAGCTGCGCTTTCCAGAATGGCTGCTGAGAGCCGTAAAAGTGACTTATGGAGAAGCAGAAAGGGGGAAAGGGAGGAGAAACCCCTCTCAATTCTGCCCGTGGACCTGCCAGCACAACCCAGCTCTCCTTCCCAGGGTGTTGCCCTTGCCGAGAAAGGGCTGGTGCCTCTGGTTTCTGCAACGACCTCGGCTTTCGAAGTTCAGAAAGCTGCGCTTTTCTTTTTGACAGTATGCAAAGAAATGGTCCTACATGAGCTACTTCAGCACAAATCCCAGGCAATTTTTTTTCCTTTTCATTTTCTCCTCTCTACTCAGCAGAAAGCCATATTTCCTTGCTCTTGTACTGAAGAAATAAAAACCTCAAGAGCATAGAGGATGCAGAAATTAATAGCTAACCCTTCTCTTATTCCTCGTGGCTCCCCTAACTACTGCCAGCTCAACTTGTGGTTGAGATTACAGTGATAAATCACAAGCTGCTCTTTGAAATAACAGCTCTGATTTCACCCAGCGCAAGGAAGGAGAAGGACCGGCGGGTTGTGCAAGGTTGGGGGGACGGGGCCGCAATGGGCTCCCCTGGGCTCGGTGGCGGGTCGAGGGGACCCGGACAGGACCGCACACCTTCGGCCATGGCACTAGCTTGTGGTTCACGTCTAGAAACACCAGAGAGAGATTTCCCCCTGCCCCAGCTGCCATCCTTATAAAAGGCTGGAGGGGCTGAGCATCCTCTCGGGGCAGGATGGGGCTCAGCCGATTTGCACAGATGCTATCGGGTGTGTGGGCAATTACAGGGAGATGCTGGGCTGGATGCAAGCCCGGACCTGCTACATGAGGTGAGGGGGCCAAAATCCCAGGTTTTCATCCCCAACAGGATACTTGTGGGTACACCATGGGTTTAGCACCTCTGGTCCCCAAGAAGGTGGCCCCTTGCCCGGGTGGTGACCCCAAAGAGCAAACACGGGCGATGCGCAGAGGTGATGGTGATGCCCCACTAAATCCACATGCAAGAGCTACCAGGCTCCCTCATTTCTCCTGCAGAGCCTCCTCGAGCAGAAATAAGCCCTTCGACATGCTCAGATCTTCCGTTAACCCGGACTGAGTTTCACCTTATATTTCAGGATCTTCTGAAACTCACACCGCGCCCCTATTTTTAGCCCGTCCTCTCGGTCCCAGCTGCTCCGACTGTGAGACCCTCGCAGGACGCCTGCGGCCAGGCGGTATTTTTATATATTTTTAGCCGTGTCCATCTGCGATGGGCCGGGCTGGGTGAAGGCGCATGTGGTTTGAGCATCTGCAAGAGAGACCAGCCGGGCAGGAGGAGGAGAAACGGCTCCAGGGCTTTTTGGCCGTGGCCGGGGGGAAAATGTGGAAGTGACTCCTCGATCCTGGGGTCGGGGAGGGTTAAATAAAGAAAAGAGCCGCTGTGGCCGGTGTGTCTTCTTGGGTGCAGCTGAGACTGAGCTCGCTGGTGGGATGCGGCCGTGTAGGACAGGGAGTGACGGAGCAGCCCCGTGCCCAAACCCATCCGTGCAAAGCCCTAATGGGGCAAAGGGTGAGGATAAGGGGAGGCTTCTCCTCTTCAGTATCACCCTCGTGTCCCATCCTGCACCTCCCGGCTCTGCCGCAGAAACCTCAGCATCGCTGTTGCATTGCCCAAGCCCTGATGCAACCCGGGGTGCTGGGGCTCACCCCCCATCTTTGCTCTCCCAGGAGGCACCCATGGGAGATGCACAATCCCGCAGAGCCGATGGCCCCAACGCTTCCCCTTTCTCGGAATAAAGCATGATGTTTCTCCAAAAACAACAGCAACAACAACAACAAAAAAAACAAACCCCAAAAAAGCAATGCTGGAACTTTTACTTTCTTTGTGCCTTTTTAGGTGAGTTTTGCTACTTTTTGGGTGGGATTTGGGAAGTTGCCGCAGGTTTGGTAGCTTTCGACTTCGTGTTTTCACTTTTTAAAGTCTGCTGCGGTGACTAATATCTGCCCGCCCGTATCACACTACCTTGCCCTGGAAATACCCACCGGTACACGGAAAATTAAAACAAAATATCTCCAAAGGAGTCTCTGATTTCCCTGAAGGTCTCACCAGAGTCCCCAGGGGCTGGTGGGGGCCGGGAACCCGCGGGGTGGGTGCGAGGCAGCCCTCACACTGCCTCTGATGTTGGTGGGGACCTGAGCGGCTTCTCCAGAGGTGGTGGCCAAGGCCATTGATGATGCCTTCAAAGCATTGGCCACCTGACCTTGCTGATGCTGCTTCCCCATCACCCAAACCTCCATGGGGACGTGGAGCTGCCCGGGACTTCAGCCCCCACCGGGTGACGTGGGTTGCAGCCCGGCATTATCTTCACCAACACCAGCCAAGGGGATGCCCATGAGGTCTTTGGTGGAGTCTCCACCCCAAGACCGATCACCCAGAGCTGCCCAGCCCAAGCCCCGGTGTTTTCACTGTCTCTGCCGGCCATTGGCGCATGGACATCACCCCACGTTGTATCACGCGGCATCCGAGCCTGCCGTGACCCCGCCGCGCGCGCCGGAGCCAGGCTTTCGTACGGCCGCTCCGTGCCGCGGTGACTGCTCTTCCCCTTGCCCTCTCCCGCACACTTCCTAGCCCAACAAGAGTGTGTGCTTGACTTCAAAGTGCAAGGCTCGGGATTTATAAATAAAAGAAATAAATAAGGCCCTTTTCTGTTCAAAATTAGCCCCAGGCAGACAATGTGTACGCGGAGTGAAAGACTCGGTTTCCTGTCTGTTTGTCGAGGCTCCTAACAAGCTTCCTCTGTATAATAAACCCGGCCGGAGGGCGGAAAGGGTAAGGACCGAACTGAAACCTGTACAGTGGGATTGCACAACATCCCTGGTCTCCAGGGTTCATAATCCGGGGAGATCCGGCAGGCTGGGGGTGCAATGTCCCTTCTGCACCCACCTCCCCGGGGTAGTTTAAGATCCCCAGCAAGCCGTCGGCTGCAAGCATCGGCATGGGACTGCGCCGGGGAGGCGCACGCTCTGTCCCGAAATAGCTCTTCGGATCCACAAATGAGTCATTTGATTTCTTGACCAAAAATATCTTCCTTCTCAACGCATGGGTCTTAGTAGGAAGAGCCGGACGCCGTCTGCGCCGGGCGCTGTTCGGCGATGCTGCCTTGGGAGCTGCAGCCAGCGCCAGCGGATCCGTAGCCCGGAGGATGTTTGGGAGGATAATCCCTGTCGGGAGTGTGGGAAGAGCAAAGCCAGAGCCAAGAATGATGACGCAGCATTGTTCTTGCGGTATTTCTGGCCCAGTCAGAAGTGGGAAGTATCAGAAATCTCATGAGACACAGCCCGGCCTTGTGAGATTTCCAGCTATTTTGCAAACCCCCAGAGGCCTGGATTTGTCTCTGACCTGATTTTCTCCCTCTTTTTATTGCTTATCCCCGTCAAACTCCTTCTTTTATCCTAAGGGGATGCCCGCCTGGACGCCTGGCTCTGACCCACCACCCCGGTGCAGGTACAAGGATGGAGCAGGAGCAAAAGAGTTAATGCATCATCCCACCCTATAACCTTCTGCATCAAAAAATGGTGAAAAAAAAGTATGAGGAGTCCCATGGCATTAATAACAGCAGCAAAAAGGAAATACATCTCTCATTCACTGGCATACTCAATATGGCAGGAAAAACCCTCCTCCCCAGACCTGCAGCTTCTCTGGTGCAGTATTTATTGAATAAGCAAAGTGTGGGATGCAAGGGAAACTCCTTGGCTAACTGCTAACTCTATTAAGCATAGAGATGGGTCCTGCGGTCCTCAAGCTCATCTCCCGCATCCATGCCCGGCAGGTCGGGGTTGCGGAAGCGGGGGGCACAGCCGCCTGCAGCATCCCAGGGTCAGGCCAAGGGAAATGCACGCTCCCAGCAAGCAGCATCGCAGCTGGAATACCAGCTCCCCTCCATCACTGAGCTGTTATTTCCTTCAGGCCCAAAGATCAACATTTGGGCAAACTGATTTTTTGAGTTTTGCTGGGGATGGGCAGAGTTTGAAAATTGCGAATTGAAGAGAAATCAAAAGAGAAAGCTATCTTCATTTTTTATGAAGAAATTTCTGAATTTCAAATGGACAAAGATGCGTGAACCCTTTGATCACTCTTAGCGTGCATCCAACAGGAGGGTACGTCCTCGAGACGACACCCAGTTTCCCTTTTTAATATCTCCTCCGCCTCGCATCTCACCCATGCAAACAGCGGTGCTATGCACGCAGACCGACGGATGAGGCTGCAAACCCTCGATTTCCTCTCCAGCTACATTTTTGCCACTTCTGAGCAATCCAGCCCTTGCAGGGGAGAGGCGACGACAAACAAGCAGCCCTAATCCCAGCAGCATTAAGCAACCAGCCTGCTTGGGGTGCGATGCAATTATTTTGCTAGCGTCCCCGCCACGTGCAATGGCACGGAGCGAGCTACAACGCTCCCTCAAAACTGGGGACCCACGGAGCCACCCGCTAAGGAGTTTTGCAGCAAGTCGATGCATTGCCACCCCGATGCCCAGGCTATCCTCTGCTGACCTCCCTTCTCAGAGCTTCTCTAACCCCCCTGGGAGGAGAGGGACCCGCGGCCGGGCACCGCAACGGGTGCAGCTTGGCACGGCCGATGCGTTGCACCAACCCAACCGAGCAGGGACAATTTATCCAGCTGGTCCTGGAGAGGTCCCCAGGGGCTCTGGGGACCTTATCACTTGGCAATGGCCACCGGACACTTAATGACTGTTAAATTCTTTTGAGGTTACCACCCGGGGGACGATGAGCTGTGCCCCAAAACCGGGCAGGCTCTCAGGAGGAGGGAGATCTCTGGATGGCATGCGGGGATGAGCAAGCAAGATGGGGGTCCCTTTGGGGTCCCATGCATGGAGTCCCGGAGGGGGGGACAGTACGTGCAGGAGCCCGGCGCACACCGGGGCCGCGGGACGCTGCCGGCTTCCTGAGCAGAGGGCTCGCAGGTGCTTCCTCGCCGTCACGCCGCCCGCGGCACCGGGAGCCCCTTGAAGCCCTCAGCGGCTCAGCGGCCAGAAATAACAGCGGGACAGGTACGAGCTGCAAGCATCGGCGTCGGGCTGGGCGACAGCCTGGGGGAAAAAAGGAGGAGCGGTCGCTTTGCCCAGCGAGCCCTGGGGGTTTGCAGCTCCGTTTCCTAAGGCAGGGGATGCACGGGATGGCATGTGTGCATCTGCCTCCATGCCTCAGCTCCACCTGATTTCAGCAGCCCTCCAAAACACTCGATTGCTGCAAATCTCTTGGAAATAGCAAATACAACAATAGAGGCGATGAAGAGGAGGCCGAAGTACATGCTCAACCCCATTACTAGACACCAGAGAATCCACCAAAGAGGAAAAGAGGCTTGACAGCTCGCAGGGCTTTTTGCCCTCCGAGGTCTCGCTGCCAGCCCTGAGAAAGACGAAGCAAACGGGGGGTTTCGGGGCGAGCTGGGTGCTGACAGGAAAGCGGCTCACGCCTGACTTCTCGCTCGGCGAGATGTAAATGAGCCCTGAGGCCGCCAGCCGGGGACCGACCCCATCACCAGCAGTCACCAGGTCTCATCGAGTCACTTTTTCTGCCAGAATTTCTGGGAGGAAATTCTGATTTTTAAAGCAGGGGCACCCCCAGGCTCAGCGTCCCGCAGTGGGAAACCAAAGAGCTGAAATCTTGGTAAGAGCAGCGCGGTGCAGATTAATTAATTCCCAGCAGCAGAGGCCAAAGTCCAAATTCACACCCAAGGCTCAGTTTGTTGTCAGAGGGAACGGATCTCATCCCAGGGATGTGGCCCATCCCAGCAGGAAAAGTCCTCCCTGCCTCTTTAGGGAGCCTCAGTCGAGCAAAATAAATATTTATTTGGTGAATTTTGCTTTTCTGTGCACACGGTTTTTGTGCACCGGAGGTGGTTTGTTTAATTTTTATCAATTTGCTTTTCAAAATTTGGTCTTAAGCCAGAATCCCTCTTCAAGTCAAGATACAGGAGGAGGCTGTAACAAAAGCACGCAATAAATAGCTGCAAAAAGGGCAGGGGTTACAGGACGGGGGAAGTATTTTCGCAGCTCGTTTCAGTGAAACTCCAGGTTTTGCCAGTGTATAAAACTGAGAGTAGCTCTTGGCATCGGGGGGAAGGGGCTGGGGATTTCTTTTTTTTGCAGCTTTGTGGATTTTCAAAGCCTAAGCACTCATCTTCTGTAGGCAACGGGGCTCTTTTGGAGCCAGCTGAAATAGCTGCACCTGCAGCCTCGGAAGCTGAATCAGGCTCCTCTGCATGTGATGGAAAAATGCTGGTTTGGGGGAGAACTGGGTCTGTCCCCAATCTACCCTGAGAACATACAGGGCAGCGGGTCTGGCTGAAAGTGGCTCTGACCCTGCCAGCCTCCTCTTCTGGCCAAAAAAATAATAAAATGGCTAAAATTGCAGAAAAGTAAGGAATAGGAGATATATGATCAACTCACAAATATTTCTCATTTCAAGAAAAACCAGAGGTGTGCTAAAATAAGCTCCGATGATTGGGGTCATGAGTAGAGTGACGGGTCCACGGGCCACCACGGGCATGATGCCCGGAAAGGCAGGATTATCACGTCGTGCCCAGCTGATGGCTCAGGATGGACGTGAACATTTACAGCATGCCAATAAAAGAGAAAACAAACATTACAAGTCATTCCCGTCCTCCTGTTTTAAGATCTAGCCCTGCCCTGAACATCTGATCACCTCTCTGGCAAGACCTCAGCATCCATCAGTGACGGCCACGCAAATCGAGAGTGAATTATTAAATTCACCGGGCTCGTTTCCAGCCTTACCTCCACCGACCGTCCCCCGGGGATGATAAGGCACGCGATATCTCGAGGACCAGGTCGTGATGTGTCGACTTGTGCTGAATGACTCCTGGTTGGCTGGAGATGAATTAAATCATGGCCGTGGAAGGCAATAACCGGCGCGAGCGGCCCCGGATGGTTCAACTTTGAGGTGCAGGCAAGGCTTTTGTCGGTCCTGCACTTGGTGCTGCTGTGCAAAAATGCTCCCCGGGCTGCAGCCATCATTTCTAGCACTTCTATCATTTCTCATGTTAGAAATAGGCTGCCGCAAACTATATCAGTTTCATAAAAATTAGGGTGAAATCCTCCGTTTTCCGCTATCGTGCTTAAGTGTTTCAACTACTCAAGAATCCAAGTTAGGAGGGAGGATCAGAAAAGACACGGCAGCCCATGCAGCGATAAATACAGCAACCTCCTTTCCTCCAGCAGCTCTAACCGATGCTGTCACTTTACTACAAATATGAAATAATTTCTGAACAAGGCAAAACCAAGGCCAGGTTTTGCTTTCGTGCCGAGGGCTGCAAACCTGCAGCGTTAGACCCCTACATTGAAACGCAGTTTCAGACTCACGGCAAAAAGAGCTCCAGCCTAGGGTGGGCCCCAGCAAACCAGCCCAGACAGACGCCCGCCTTCCTGCTGCTCAAAACCCTCCTGCAATGACATCTCTTGGCTTTGTGGCTCATCCTCGGGGTGAGAAGAAGCTTCACCCAGAAAGGCTGATAGGGGGAAGATTAAGAAGATAGGCTCCTCCATTCACAACTGCCCTGGAGCACATCTTCCAGTGCTTTTTCTAAACACCCCAAACCATTGCCCTCCTTGAAAACCGATTTCCCCCCAGCCATCACTACTCTCTATTTCATCAGAGGACACGGCCCCCAGGCAGAAAGGCTGCTCCGCCAGAGAAAGGGGTTTCCAGGGGGTGGGTGATAGCTGTCCCGGAGGGCTCGCACCGATCCTGCCCCGCTCCACGCCACGGCTCAGCCGGGGCTTGATCTTTCTCCTGGGGGAGTTGCATACCGTGACTTTGACTGCCCGGCACGGCAACCTGTAAAGCCCCTTGGTTTCTCACAACCCACGGCGAGGCTATAATTATACCAGAATTTCCAGTCTGTCGTAAAGACCGAGAGTTTCCCACATCCACCCCGAGGGCAGAGCCATACAGGCTGGGCACAACAGGTTCGTTTTCCCCCCCGTGCTTGGCCTGACGCTGGCCTCCTGCCTCGTCTCAGCCCCATGAGAGGAGACTCGGCACCGTCGCTCGCTGCAGCCAGGAAAGAGGAACCGAGGCAGCGCCGTGTGCCAGAGATGCTCTCGGGCTCATCAGGAGGAGCCCAGGAGATTCCTCCTTTTCCAGGAGCAACCAGTGTTGCATCCTGCCCAACAGGGATAACCTCCTCTCTCCTCTCCCCTCCCCTCTCCACATTGTCCACCTCTCAGCCATCGCTTCATAGGGGCTGGCCACCACAGCCATGAGCAGGTTAAGGGCATTAAAGACGTCTGTGGAGAAGAGCTGTGCTGGGGGCTGTGACCCACCGTGTTGCAGGCACAACCTGTGGTCCAGGCTGTCCTTCCGCCACTAGTTTTTGGGTTCAGCACAGCAAGATTCATCTGCCAGGCTTGCTCCTTCCTCCCCTGGAGATCTGCTGGTGACTGATGTTGGGTGTGGGACCTGGGCTGGGTGGACGTTTGGCAGGCCTTGGTACGGCAGATGTTCACCCTTCTCTGTTGACTTCCTTCCACCAGCTCCTCCTTCACTGCATCAGTGACCAATCTTTCCCCCATCCGTCCTCATCCTTCACCTTCCCCCACTTATTTGATCTCCTGCTTGGTGGCAAACACCACAGCCCACCTTCCCCACCTTCCCAACCACGAGACTCCTTCCTCCAGGCTTTCCTTGCCCTTGCTGGCAATACCACGAGGAAACATTTCCCATTGCCTTTTCCTTCCTTGCATGAAGTGCAATCAAGCTGTCCCTTCCCTTCTCCACCTGAAAGCTCACTGCCCCAGGAGACAGAGCTGCGAGGCTCTGCCCATCTCTTCGTGGAGCGGGTCTGCTCCAGACCTCAGTGGTGGTGGTGGTGAACATTTAGGATCAAAGAGAGAAAACCCCAGAGCAGGAACTTGGGTAGAAGCAGTAAAGCAAACTGGCAAATTCTAAATATTCGGGATTTTTATGAAAAAGGTGTCCAGACCTTTCTCCAAAATAACAACCAACTATCTTTTCTGGGGCAGAGGTGTAAAAACATTCCCCAGAATGATGCCTCTCTCTATTTTCTAGCCGTGCTCTCTGGGAAGACCAACCTGCAGACGTGCTGCCTTTTGCACCCTGCAGACGTGTCCACGAGCCAGATTTATCTCGGGGAGAAGTGGTTACTGCTCAAGAGAAATACAGAACAGAAAGATCCAGGCGAGGGAATCACTTGTTTCGAACCACCATGCTGCTTCCACATACCTCGGTCCCCCCATCCCACGCCTCCCCCGGGGGCTGCAGCGCCCGGCTGGTGGGGACCCGCTCTGCCATCACCGTGCAAAAAACGGGGAAACGCTGATTTTGGTAGGAACCTCGCTGGGAGTCTCAAGAACTTTCGGGTCTCAGGGTGGATTTGCACGGCGTTGTCCTAAGGTGCAAAGTTAGGCAGGGAACGGGGCTGTTTGGTGTGGGAAGAGACCAGGGTTGAATGAGGAGAAGGGCATCCTTGATTAACCAGTGAAGGTGACTTTGCTGGCATGGAGAGACCAAGGTGACGTTTGGTGGCCTCTGGACACGGCCGCTGCAGTGTGGCATGGATGGAGACTTGGCTCCGGTGCATCGAGGCATCTGACGTCAAGGAAATGTGTGTTTCCTTTATGGCCTTGGTGAGCAAACACGTTATTACTGAATTACAACTCCAGTTTCTGAGGTGGAGCTCAGCACCAAGCTAAGAGGCAGATGCAATCCCTGATGACAGCCAGATCCAAGCGCCACGTTCGGATCAGCTGGAGGCTGCCCGGCGACTGCTCCTTAAGGGACATCACCGACCTCACCCTCCAGCTGGCTGATAGAAATTGCTCCACACACCTCTCCCTGTCCAAATACAAGAGCCCTGCAAGCATCTCCACCGCACAGCTGCCTCTCACAGCACTCGGCTTGCGGGTGAGGGCAACCAGGATAAGTCCCATCCACCCACTTCGCTTTCCAGCGCAACGGAGACTGTCGCTGCCATCTGCTCTCCCTCAGCCTCGAGTTACAAGACACAGGCTACGTTATTTTTTTTTCTTGAGGCAGCTGAGCTCACGGTTTGGCTCGGTGACACCCAGTCTTGCAGCAGAAAACAGTAGATATATGAAAGCAGTGCAGGATTCATGGCAGCAGCTCCTATATATGCACCATCCTCCAGCACCTCTTCTTGGCTCATTGCAGTGGAGATGCAGGAGATTAACTGGGGCAAAACTCCCTTTGAAGCCCATCAGAAGAAGAACCAGGAACCGTAGCATGCTGGTGATCGACATTATTGAAATCCACAGCCTACTTTCTCCAAAATTCAAAATCATGTTATCATTTGTGGTTCCCCGTAAAACATCCAGCACAGATAAGGAAGCTTTACCTAAACCATGTGAATTATACTCAGAGAGAACTGGAGCAACTCTTCTGAACACCCAGCTACTCTCACACATTAGGGGGGAAAAAGAAGGAAAAGGAATGCTTCTCCAACTTGGATTATTTTTTTAATTGCTACATTACAAAGATATCTTTGTCCAACAGCCTGAAATACTCTTTTTCTTCTTCCCATTTTCATGAGTGTTTTAGGGCTGAGTTGACGTTCTTCCATGTTATTCTTCCAAAGAGGAATAGAGGCCCAGGTTACCCGGTAGCTGGGTGGCTTGTGACTCACACAAAAAGCTGACTGTATTTTATACTTCCAGCCACTTCGATGCATCAGGGTGTTTGCGTTACTGCAAGCAAATCGCACACACCAAAAATAGGCTCAGAGCAGGACACAACATCTAGGCGCATGCAAACTCAGGGGGAAGGGAGGGGATTTCAGCCTGGACCTTGGTTTCACAGACTTGATGTCATAATAAACCCAAAGGTCTGAAAAAACAAAATAAGTATCGCCGTATTTCTTCTCGTCCCTGTGTATTTTTGCAGCTGTGGCTTGGGTGGAGCCTGTTTTCATGACCTTGTATCTAGTGTTATGGCAAAGACTCACAGGAGGAAGAGGTCACCTGTCAAAAATGGATTCAGAAAGGTAAGTGGCTGTCATGCTTGCTGGAGTTTGGGATCTCCTTTCCTGAGAAAGGAGCCAAGTCTATCTTGAGGAAATCGGCAGGCTGGCTGCCTTCCCAGGCTCAGATCCTGCAACTTCAGCCTCCTGACCCTCAGCTCTTCCCAACGCCTCCTATCCCTTCTCGGCCAGCCCTGATGGAGCTGAGATGCCCAGAGCTGATGAGATGCCTTCGGACCGTCCCTCGTCACCCATTCCCTGCGCAGGACTGACTTTATGAGAAGTGTGGTTTTATGCATGAACCAAGTCCCACCAGCCGTGTAGGGTGACCATCCAAAGCAAGCGTGAGTTGGAAGTGCCACATAATGCCCGTTTGAGCACTGAGCAGTCACACCTCAAACAACGGTGTAAGTCCTTTGAGTTGCACCAAAGACAACTCTAGGTGGGTTGTTCTGCCAGGCTTCCTTCACAAGGCATCACTGAGGTATCCTTGCTGTTAAGACTGGCCAAGGGGGTACAAACCCCTTGGAGAGGGAGGTATAAGCCCCCGTGTAGCTCTCCTGCCTTCCTGAGGGCAGGGAGGAGATGTCCTGCCGCTGGTGACCATGCAAAGGAGGCTGCTTCCCATATTACAACACGCTCGCAGGAAGAGCCCAGAGATGCTCGTCGTGGACAGGCTGCTGTGCTGAAACGGGGCATTGAGCAATCAAACCAGTTGGAAACGCTGGTGTCTAGAAATAAAAAGTGACTGTTTGTTTTCTAACGCCTATAGGGGCCGGTGGGGGCCCACGGCAAGCAGCAGCAGGTTGGAGGAAGCAGCTGTAGCTGGTTTATGTTGTATTCCTGAGCAGTTCAACTGTGAGCTGGGACCTGCGATTGCGTTGTGGTCGTCCCTCTGCGCAGAGCACTTGGCCTCCAGAGCTGGATGGAGATGGCTGCAGAGCTTTTCCTGTTTCTCCAGGTTGAGATGGGCTAAATCTCAGGAGCTTTAGCTGGACTGGAGCTCTGGATCCAAACCTCACGTTCCTTCTCCCCAGTCCAGCAAGCCTGTTCTCTACGCAGGAGATTTGTCACCAGGTAACTCCTCACTCTGTATTTCAAGGGTGTAGGAGGGATGGGTAGAAGCTGGTTGTCCTCGTAGACACTGAATTCTGCTCCTGAAGCCACATGCAGTGGTCCTTTTTGCATTTGATGAAGGGCACGTCACGGGGAAGTACTGAAGCACATTAAGGAACAAGACTGATAACGCTGCAGGATATAACCAGGCTCATTTTTTCCCAAGGAAAATGCTTCCCAGCGGCACAACTGCCTTCCAGCCATGACAAATCTCAGGAGTAAGGTTGGCTTTGAACCCAAATAACACCCCAAGTCAGTGAGCAAAACATCAAGTGGGGGCTGCAGTGTTTATCAAGTCCTTTGCAGCAGCCAGAAGTCAAAGTCATCCAGTGTACACCGTGGAATAGATGTCTTTATGTTGGAAGACCTTAGAGAAGGGGTCAATAGAAAATTCCCCCACATTGTCTGCCCTGGCCAATACGAGGATTGGGTAAGCACACTGCTGCTTCCCAAACACGCTTGAGGAGAACCATGTATCTTCTGCAAGGAAAGGTCAGTCTTCCTCCATGGAAACCAAGCTACTCTCTCCTTCCCATGTTAAACTTCAGCTCTGCCCTTCTGCTCCTAAAGGCAGGAGTTTAGCACGGGCATCTCCCAGAAAGTACCTTCCCATGCCTGCAGGGATTGCAGCCCTCTCTGCAGGAGCAGCAGGACCCGGTACCTGGGTTGGCCTTCCCGGGAAGCAAGGAAATATTTCCACATCAGGTGGGAGTTTGGTGGCATTACTGCTCCAACTCAAACACGTGCTCAAGGTGTAGGAAACCACATCTGGACAAGCAGCAAGCATTTTGCGGAGGAGAGCCTTTGAGCTTCTCATTCATGCCACCCACAATCCTGCTACACCGGTGAGGATCATTCGTTGGAGGTGATGCAGCCTGTGCCACGGATGCTATATGCAGTGGGTACTGCATCCCCAGGATTTGGGGACGGGACCCTCACCTGAAGACATGGGCCACTGTTGGGACTTGCCAAGAGATGAGCCATTGACAAAGAAGAGCCGACACCAGACACCGAGGTTTCACTTCAGTGAGGCCATAGAGAAGAACCCAAGTGAACAGAAACCAACGAAAGTATTTGAGTCCCCAGTCACCCAAAACCACTAAGATTTGGCGCAGCTGCACCGAGCAGCTCACCGGAGCTGCCGGTGGCCGGGATGCAGGCACTGCCTCCGGGTCGGGGTGCTCCCGGACACCACCAGCACCAGCTCCCCAGCCGGAGCGGTGGGGATGGCAGCACCCTGCTTTCCTGGCCAAGAGGTTCGCAGGAAAAATATGAGATCTGCAGAAATTCCTCCTGGCTTTTACAAAGGCCACTGTGAGTCTGGGCCAGAGCATCCCCTCGTGCAACCTGGCACAGTTACCTCGAAACGTGCTCCCGTCTGCCAAAGCATCTGGTCCTTTATCCGTGACTGAGCATCAGCCTTGGAGGTTTCTCTCGTGTTGGATTTTGGGGGTGGGACAGAGCTGGGGAAGTCCAGCTTGGGCCAGGCATTAGGCACAAATCCAACTGCGAGTCCTACCTGAGCCCTGAGCAAAAAGGGGACCCCTGCCCGCCGTCACGCACCCCGCCGCATTATCCTCCTTGCATCCCACCTCTGCCATAAGACCCTGTCCCATGGTTTCCTTCCCAGTCCCTCCACACCCACCAGTTGTTCCCTCCTGGACATGGCTTGGAAGCCGTTCAGGACAGGAGCTGTGCTGCTGGTTTTATGGACCGAGGCGCAGCACAGTCCCAAACCGAGCTCTGAGGCACGGTGGTAAGACTAAAAATAAACAGTGCAGCCGGGTCCAACAAAAGGTACCTCTGCTCCCCACCGCTCTTCTGCGGTCTTGGGGTGGAAATTGAAAGAGCCTTGAACACGTAGCAGGTGGCTCCAGGCGAGCACAAGATGGTGGTTTCTGAGGAAGGATTTGCACCAGGACATCTGGGGAAACCGCAAGTGGTGTTTACGGTGTCCCAGCCTGCAGCCCATCATGTGTTTCACAAGTGGGCACGTGTTGTTCCAGCGCAGACCGCAGCCGGTGCCTTGCTCCCACCTCTCCCCCGCCGGCTCCCCCCACCAGGCACCTCACCCATGGGAGGTGAGTCTTCCTCACACCCTGAGGAAGCACAAGGGACGGGACTCAACCCCGTGGGGGACACCGCAATGGCCCTCAGGAGGAGCAGGGAAAGGCTGGGGATGAATGCTGACAGTGCACCCACAAGGTGCAACCCCCACCTCCGTGACCAAGCATCCCATAAGAGCTTACAGGATTTGGGGACTTCATTGCCCTTAAGATCCTGGTGCATCCTCAAAAATCTTGATCTGCAGCTATCTCTGCTCACGAGCACCGAAGCCACGTGCTGTAATGCCTGCAAGGGACGTGCACAAGGGCGCAGGCAGGACTACGAGCGTCCCACCAACACGGTTGGGGCACGGAGAACAACTTAGCCATGGAGTGGGGTGCTCATACCATAAATAGGTTGGAATGTAGGGCCTCCCTTAATGCTAAGGTATAACCACAAAGTTTCAGCTGGGTCTCCCATCTCAGAGCACTCTTTGGGTGCTATAAGTGGTGTGTGGTCTGCTGTGCACCCACCGCTCTTTGGGACAGAGGCTGTAACTGCTTACCGCAGAGGGATGCAGGGCGGGTCAGCTTCAAGTCCCATGAGAGCTGAACGCTTAATTATTTTCAGGAGGCTTCACTGGGAAGGCTGAGGTGCTCACCTCAAAATACCTAGCAATCCTGCAGACAGAACAACCTCCTGGCAGAGGTGAGCTGTGGTCAGCTCACCACAGTTCAGGGTCCTCAGATCTTAACTGTGACCTGACCACACACTCGTGCTTGGGAAGGTCTCTATCATTAATAGAAAAAGGCAGAGCAGCAAAAAAAAGGGCTGCTCTGCTTTGATATCCAAGCAGGAAGGACAGCTTTGCATCCATCTCCTCAGGAGACAGCCTCCAGCTGCCTGGATCTCCAAGCATCCCCTTCACAAGTGCCTACATCCCCCAGTACCTTGGGTACCAGGGTCACCCCATGAAGACTGGCGCTTCCCTGCCTGCCCTCGGCAGGGCTGACCCAGAGCACATGGCAGAGCCTGCTATGGGGAAGGAGCTGGTGGTGTTTGTCCTTCACAGGAGGCAAGGTGACAGATCAAACATGGTCTTCACACCCTTCCAGAACCTCTTGAGGTGCTGCCCCAAACACAGGCTTGAAGTGAAGGCAGGTGAGGGTGCAGATGCTCAGCCTCTGCAGCTGCAACCTTGACTTGATTTGACCACAGCAGATGCTCCCTTTTTCCCCTTGGTTCCCCCCAGCCATCACCCACCTTCACTAGACCAGGCCCCATGAGCAAGGTGGATGGAGAAGACAGTGGGGAAAGGCTCCACCGGGCAATAATGGGGAAAGGACAAGAGTATGCCTTTGAGCAGGACCATAAATAACTGTCCCTCAGCCCATGACCTTGGAGCATCACAGCCCAGGTCAGAGAGCTCAGGGCACCCAGGTCAGTGCAGTGGCAGATGGGCAGGGACCCATCTTCATGCTCCCTGCAATGAAGACCCTACGAGTGATATCCTTTTCCTCCCTCTATTGCATTACAGCATTTTGGCTCATTCCTCTCCTGCCCCAGAGATGAAACGAGGCAGTTACAGAGCAGGAGGAAGGTGACAGCAGAGCCTTAACACACATTCCACCGCAGGGAAAACCAGGGCAGGAGTGAGCCAGAGACACCAGGCTCTCCCCACCAGAGAGACGACACCCCACTCATTGCAACCAAAAACCACATAGCAAAAGAAATACAAAATATAGCACTTTAATTGCAGGAAGATAAAAAAAATTACAAAAAAATTAATAAACCTCAGGCATAAAATAAATAGGCAGCTCAGTAGCACGCACACATGTGCAGTCCTGGTTTGTGTCAGCTGCAAGGCACAAGCCCCATGCCCAAGCAGCTCCCCGGTGCTGGGTGCACACACAAAGCGTGTTAGTGAGGATTTACACATGGATGCCGCTGCCTGGTCACGCTTGGGAGAGACCAACACATGCATTTGGGGGGGGGGTGAAGCCAACCTATTCACACTATGCTGCAATCTTTAAAATTAAAGATATTATATATTTATGTAAACTCTGTCTCTAGTTAGGAAAAATTAAGATTCCTAAGTTCTTATATTCAACATTTACATATATAATCTCTGCACTGGTTTCCAAGTTTCAAAATACTTTGGTAGATAGACATATAAACCTTATAGCAAAAATAAAGAGGAATTTGAGAAGGTTCTCCTTGGAAGGCATACCCTATCCTCCATCAGCAGGACTCTTTGGGGGAAAACAAACTGATTTCTGGAAAGCATTTCCTACATTTGAGCACTGTAAGGCTTTTCCAAGAGTCACCTCCCACCAAATCGCTATTCTCAGCAAGGTCCGAGTTGCAGGCGGCTGGGGCAGGTCGTTATAAGCTGCTGATTTTCATTCTGCTTGACTGGCCATTAACAAAGACAACAGAAAGCACTCCCAGCCCTGACCTTCCCACAGGGCTCAGATGCTCCCTCCTCCCCTTGCCATTAGCTATAGACAACAGTACTGGGACTGCCCTGCTTGGTACAAAAGTCATTTTTAACGAGTAAAGCATCTGCGGGACAGACACTGAGCACCCGACCTACTCTCTCATGGCAGTTTTTACTGCTGTATTTATACAGACTCTGGACTGGAAACAGCAAAGAACAAAACCCAACTTTCCAAAATGGGAATTTAGGCACTAATGGGACCAAACTGGGTCTAGATCAACCCAAACCACCGCGCTACGTCTGCAGAGAAGGAGGCTCAGACGGCAATCTGTTGGTTTTCTCTGAAGAGCGGCCGCTGGTGCGTCGCACAGATGTCCTGGAAGATCCTGTACACCTGGTCATGCTGCATCTCGTCAGCTATGGGGAGCATGGGGCTGCTGCTGCAGGTCTTCCCAGCCTCCTCCACCACCTGCCTGACATACAGCTGCTCCACCTACACCAAGAGGAAAGTCACGAAGACACTGAACGAAGAGGAACCTCTTTGGGCATCTCCCACTGCTGCCATCCACCCCCACCAGCACAGGCAAGCAGGGCTTGGGGTGGGAGAGACACAGCAGAGCAGTTGTGCCCGACAGATCCAGGTGGCCAGGTCCAGCCAGGCCAACAGGTACAACTCCACAAGCCACCTTGGCAAAGCACCTCTAGGAGAAAAGGAGCAATCACAATAGCTCCTCTTCCAGCAGAGCTATAGGGAGGTGAGGACAGGCTGGGGGACATCCCAGCACATGCAGAGTGATCCTCTGGTGCAGACACAAGAGGATGACCAGCTCAGGAAGTTGTGCAGGGAGTGTAGGACCAGTCTCTGAACTTGTAAAGTCCCCTCCAGGGCCTCACAGACTTGGTGGGTCTCTGCTTACTCCAGGGTGGATGCAACACCCTCCCTGAACCCTCCATGCCATGTCCATGCTGCCACAGCCTTGTTGGCCCAAGGGGGTCCCACACTGGGTGCAGGCTCCAGAAACACCCTATGTGTTGCCCCAAGGCTTTGAGATGCCAGAATTGCTTCAGCTTCTCCAGGGAGAAGTTTCTGGTGAGAGCCATGGGGACTGCCCCTCCTTCACCCTCCCAAAGGTTTCCCAGCCTCACTCCTGTCCACCATGGTTGTCCACCGCATCTGTTGGCTGCTTGGCTTGAGGCTGTCCCTTAACTCAGCCATTCCAGGGATTTATTCCCCCATTTCCCACAGGAGAGGGCAGAGGTCCCAGTGCCAAGAGACAGGAACAGAAGGAAGAACAGATTTCTTGTGGCAGAAAGAGGGAATATGGTCCAGACAAGGGGGGAAATTCAGCAGCAGAGCTCTAAAGGGCAGCCCTCCATACCTGGACAAGGATGAGCTTACACCGCAGGGGCACGGCGTCTGGGAACTCCTCGCCGAAGCACAGCATGACTCTGCTGTCCGGGAAGCGGCCCTGGTTGTTGTAAAACTGCTGCAGGTCTGCAAGGAGAAAGAAACAGTTGGAAGCTGCCTGCCGCAAGCTGCCAGCCTTTGCTACACGGCTTCAGGACCAAGCACCCTGCCATGGAAGAAAGCTGTGGGCTCAAGAGAAGCCAGTTTTGCTGTGCAAAGCCTCCAACCAGGAGGAGTTTGCTGGTGACACAAGACACCAGGTTATTCCTTCCTAGGTCTGGTAGCATCAGCTACTCATCCAGAGCATTTGGGTAACCCATCGGTGACAGACAGTGATGACTCCAAAGTGCTCCAATGCCAAGGGCTCCACCCTTTCGAGCCCACCAAGTGGATAAAGAGAAAGAGGGAAATGCTCCTACAAACCTCTGAAGAACACGTTGGTGTCAAATATCTTCACCACCTCATCCCGGTCCAGTTTGTTGGGCCTGTCCTTGTAGACCATGGTGTTCCCGCTCCAGAAGACCCTGCCCTGGCACAGCCTCTTGATGAAGATGCCCTGCTTGTTGCTGTGCAGCAGGACGCCCCTCTCCAGGTGCCCAAAGAGCTTCCTGGTGATCTGCTTCTGGCGGTCATTCTGGATGGCGTCGGCCGAGGGGAACGGCACATGCTCCAGGGCATCTGGGGCGTACAGCTTCTCGCCGTGGCTGGAGGGCTGGCTGAGCGAGATCCGGCAGCCCTCGGTGCACGAGGTGGTGATGTGGCCCACCAGCTTCCCGCCGTAGTAGAAGCTGATCACCATCTGGGAGTAACCTGGGAGGGGATGGACACATACACCACCCATCAGGAGAAGACAAACCCTGCCTGCTCTTCACTGCAATGCCCAAACTCCGTGACAGCAGCAAAATTTCCTGGGAGCAAGTCTCACTGGATGGAGAAGACCTCCTACTTGCTAGAGGACATCTCCTCCAGCACTCAGCCTGGTAGCAGCTCTGATCAGCAAGCGAGAGCTCCCAATACTGAACCCCTTCCTCCTGCCTTTGCTCCACACTCCCCTTCCTGCGGGCAGATCTCCCCCTGCCCGGGCTGATCCCAGCCCCCCGTGCCAGGGCCGTGGCCACAGGACAACAGGCAGGACGCGTCCCTGCTCAGCGTGCCAACCCTGTGGATACTCAGGAGGGCACGGGACCTCCCAAACTCAGAGCAAAGCCTCCCCCAAGGCAGGGAGCAGAGTCCGAGCCACCTTCTGCCACCACACACACGAGGCAGAGCCCCAGAGAGGCTTTTGATGGCCACAGCCCACAGCCGAGCAGGGGAGCTGCCTTACCCGAATGATGCTGCTCGTAGCTGGAGTATCCGTTCATCAGGGGCAACGCTGTGGGCAGAGAAAGCCGAGCTGTGCCTGCGTGCCCAGCTCCAAAACCCCGATTCCCCCCCCCCCTTCCCCTCCACCAGCCCCCCGGTTTTCTCCCCCAGCCACATCAGGCTTCCCAGCTCCCACACAGGAGATGCCAGCAAATACTCCCAGGTGGATTTAATCTTGTGCAGTGCCCACTCTTGGGTGCCTGCTACCAACCACAGTGTTCATAATTAGTAATTTAAGCATTCTTAATAAAGAAGA
Source organism: Oceanodroma leucorhoa (assembly GCA_030449065.1). Taxonomy (NCBI): domain Eukaryota; kingdom Metazoa; phylum Chordata; class Aves; order Procellariiformes; genus Oceanodroma; species Oceanodroma leucorhoa. Next base: position 18,361,257 of record JASVER010000007.1, read on the forward strand.
TAAAATACAACTGTTGTCCATTACCCATTGCTGTACAGTAAGTTTTTTCTGCCCCGGACAAAAAGCTCGGTCCCATTAAACCCCACACACGCTGTCGGCTACTTACTGGGGCTGGGCTGCTGCACCCACCAGTCAGGTATCAGGGGGTTTCTGCAGGTCTCCTGGGGGGGTGAGGGGCTTCTCTTGATGATCCCCAGGTATTCATCTACACAGGGGGGCTGTGCGAGACCAGACACCGAGATCAGAGCAGGCTTGATGCCTTGGGCAGCCGCTGCCCTGCACAGAGACACTTGCAGTGCTCGGAGAGGGTCCGAATGGCAATGCCAACAGGATGCCAGTGAACTTTTTTGGTTAAAAAGAGCAAGTTTGGCATTCCGCAGGCCGTGCACCTTCAAGAACAGAAGCAGCCCGAGGTGACACAGCCGAGAAGGGGAAGAGAGCTGCGAAACAGCCTCCGTCCCCCGGCGAAGGTCTTGCCTGCCCGGATGCAAATCGAAAGCGCGAACCATCAGCGACCGTGTCCCGGCGCTGGCTCACATGAATGAGCTGCGAAACCCGGCATCGCTCGCCAGGCTGATTCCCAAAGCTTTGTAGATTGAATTTTAGGAAGGCAACGCTTTATCGGGCAACTGCCCGCCAACCGTCCACGGCGACCCGCAGCCACGGTGGGGGCTTACCTCTTTAATGAGGTCATCGATCGCAGAGGAACTGCAGTCCATCTCCGTGACGTCATTCAGGCTGCTCCCGTTGGAAACACCGGCTTTGCCTGGAAGGAGAGGTCGGGATTCAGTGAGGACACCCACCACCCTGCCACGGCTCATCTGGCCGCTGGGTTTTAGAAACCCTTCACCCCGTGAAAGTTATGAAACCGAGAACCACAGCAGAGCGGAGCCATGTCACACCACCTTAGGGGGGGGGCTCGCAGCCCGCTCCAGCTCCACCCAGAGCTGCTTTTCAGGATCAAAAACCAGTTTGCAACCCATTGCCCCAGCACACGGTGACCAGCAACAAGGCAAATCAAAAATCCGGCCGGTAGCAAAGATAGAGCTAGAGCAGAGGGTTGGGTTTTTTTTCTGAGCACCCCAGAGACCGGGGCTGCTGCTGCTGCTGCTGCTTCTCCTTTTTCCGCCCGCCGCCCCGAGCGCAGTCATGCTGCCGGTGGGAACCTGCAGTGCCATTTGCATAGCGGCGGCATGCCCCCCGTGTGAACGCCGCTGGAGGAGACCGAGATGCTAAAGGCAGATTTCCTGACAGCGAGATTTTTTTTTTTTTCACAAGTTTTTTTTACTTTAAAAAAAAAAAAAAAAGAAAAGGAAAAAGCACACACACGCCTAACCACAAATAGAGATATACTTAGCACAACCTGCGCCGCACCGGACATCGCAGCAGCAAATGCTCTCTGCGAAATTATTGCTGCTCTAATCACTGCTGGCAACAGAGAAGGGATTTATTGCAGCTCCCTGCCATCCGCCCAGGGCAGGCGCTGGGAGGACAAGGGGTTGGGGCTCAAGTACCCCGCCAAGGGGGGAAGGATTTTGGATTGGGCCCTACAACATCCTTGTAGGATGGAAGGTCACGCAATGCTGCAGTTATCCCCCTATTTCCTAAACAACTCTTTAGGGGGGTAGAAAAAAAAAAAAGCCTGTCCTTCCTTCCCCCCTGCCTGCCACCGCGGTGACACAGGGGACATCTTCTGCAAAGCAGGAGCAGCAGAGCACCACGGCACAAGAGCAGCGTCTGGCCAGGAAGCTCTGCTCAGATGTAGGTCAGCGGCACAAGCCCGTGGTTAGTCACAGGACGACCTGCAGCTGGGGGTCAGTCCCTTATCGGGGCACTCACATTTCTGTTCCTCCTCCGGCACGATCCTGTAGACCTTGTAGGGCTCAGAGATGTCCAGCTGGGACCTGTCCGTCACCTCCTCGAAGTCGGGGCTCTTGTTCAAGGCACAGCGCAGTCGTGTCTTCCACGTGGCCGGCTCCGCTTTGTCACCTTCTTTGAACTTGCCTTTGAAAACAGCCCAGGCCTAAAACAAAGCAATAAAAAAAAAAAACCAATCCCCCAGGTGAGCTCTGCAAATCCCCTCAAGCCCCGAGGCAAAGAAGCTGGGGCTGCAGAGAGCGTTTTGCATTTTGCTCTCCCCTCGCACCCCCTCAACCGTCGTATTCGCCGTTTCGCCCCTAGACTGCGGAGACGTGCACAGCCGCCGCACGTGGGGACGGGCACGGGGGTGCCGGGCAGCCCCACCTGCCCCAGCGATGCACCCGGGCGCGGGAAGGGCTGCAGCACCCAAGTTTTAAAAAGCAGAGGTCAAGGTGGTAATATGTGGCTTCATCTCTGCACCGACAGGTGAGGAGCTGCTGGGGATGAGAGGAATCGCTGCCGAAGCAGTGGTGTTCCTAAAGACCTGGTAACACCTCAAAAAAAAAAATTTAAAAAAAAAAAAAATCAAAGTAAACCACATTTAAAAGGCTTACTTAAAAATCTGGTTTCTTTTTAAGATCAGCACATCGTTTGTGCTTTTGGTGGGAGAATACCTTTTACCACTGAAGGGAGATTACAAAATATGTATAATGGAGACTGCAAATTATGTGTTATTTTTTTAAATATACATATTTATTTATTTTATAGATATTTATATATTTTCAGATGGCTGAATTCAATGCCTTCCTCATAACTCGGTGCTCCCGAACCAGCCACTGCCCTGAAAGTGAACTCGCTCACTGGTACAGATATTTGGAAGCAGAGGCAGAGGGAAGGGAATTCCTGGGGAAGAGCCTGACCTTTTTGGTTCAGGATGGAATTTTCCAGTTTTTCCCCAAAACCGGAAATCCCCCCCCTTCAGTGAAATCCAAAACTTCCTTCCCTCCTGCAAAGTCTTGGGTTTTTTTGGTAAATCCAGCCTTTTATCAAGAATAGCCTGATAAGAAGTTTAGAGCAGGTCAAAAGGAGCACATCAAGCTCCTTCTCCTGTCAGCCCAGGATTCAAACATGCTGAAAACAAACCTAAACCTGGCACCAGTACTTAGCAAAGAGGAACAAATACCCCCAGAAGAGCCTGGGAGACCAATTGCGGGGTGAAGCATCTCCTGCAAGGGTTAGAGATGCAAAACCCACAGAGAGTGTGGACATCTCCCACCAGCGGGACTGTCAGCAAAGACAAAAAAAAAAAAACAAAAACAAAAAAACCCAGCATCGCCGAGCCCAGGAATCTCGGAGAAAAGGCATTAACCATCTGTCCCTACCTTGAAAATAGAGGCATCCACCTCCTGGTTATAGTCCTGCTTCCCAGCATGTTTCCACGGGATGCGGAACATGGTTTTCTCCTCGTTCTCCCAGATGAGCCCAGGGTACAGCTCGCTATCGATCTGCTCGATCAGCCACTGCCGGAGCCGCCGCCCGCCGTTGCGGTCGCACATCCTGGATGGAGCGAGAGGTCCAAGCCCCGTTAGGTCCCCCAGCATCGTCCCACCACAACCGGGGTACAAGGGATTGTGCCGTGCTCAGCTAATAGGGGCACTGCCTGCAGAGACAAGCAGCTTTCAGCAGCTCTGCAAGTCCCATGTCTATACATTAAAATGCCCCCCCCACACGCTTCTTTTATAATGAAAAAAATCAGTTTCCTCTGAGTTACTACAAATTCTTCCTCCAGCTCTATCAATCAAAGCTCTGCTCACAGAAACAAGCTGACTTGGTGTTCTGCTTACTCCTTTTTTTGCTGCGGGTTAAGTCTCATAGGAAGCAGACGGACAGGGATTAAAGCGCCCAGTTGTGCTGTCACCTGAGCAAGTGACACTGGGACGGGCCATCCCAGGGCAGACACCCTTTAGCATCTGCGGGAGACGGGAGCCAAGCGCTGTCCCCGGCTGGTCTTGGCACAAGGGTCTGCCCCAGAGGAGCCAGCAGCCCCTCTCGCCAGGCACTGCCGATTTGGGGAGCAGACACCGGTTCCAGGCAGCACCCGGAGTCACCGCAGGGATGGGGATCGCACAACCCATCCCCTCCAACAGAGGACCGACACGTGGAAGGAGCGGGGTGAAGTCAAGCCATCCTTTCTGGGAACCTCAGGTTATTTTTAGCCAAAACCGCTGGGTAACTTCATGGAGGACCCAGGAGAAAGCTTCTCCCACCCAGCTGGAAGCAAAGTGCCAGGCTCAACCCTCCTGGCACCCCCTGTCACCTCCATGGCAAGACTCGCAGGGACTTTAGGAGTTGGTGGCCTGGCAGAAGTGACCAGCAGCCCCAGGATCAGCCTTCCAGGCCTTTTGGGCTCACAGCCCTCCTCCAAACTCTACCAGACTGCCTCTCCCTCATTCTTTTTTTATTTACTGCCCCATGGGAAGGTTTTGGGGAGAAGATGAGGATGCTCCCAGCACAGCCTGAGACCTGGTGGTCCCAGCTTTGCCACGGGCTCACACCAGCTCAGTGCCACCAACTCCTGTCCCTTCTCCATCACCCTACTGCTGCACAGCAGGACACATGGACCTCCCCGGCCACCCGCAGCACAGCCCCTGCTTTTAGGGATGGCGATAGCTAACACCACCAGCCAAAACAACACTTGAGGGCACAGCTCTGGATCCCAGCTACCCCTCCGGAGCTGGATGCCCCAAAGCAGCTGGCGGAGCATTTCCCCAGAGGGATGGGGTTACACACAGGCTCCCGCACCGAACGCCTTGCACCTGCGTTATGCCAACATGAAGAGCCTCAGAAATGCTCACTGAAATCAGACTCTCTTCTAACTCAGCCCATTTTCTAGAAAGCCTGTTCCCATCACTGGCAGTGATCCATTTCCCCTCTACGAAAAGCTGAGCAAGCCCTCCAGGCTGCCGCTCCCAACAGGAGCCAGCACACACCAGACACAGCCAAGGAGCCCTTCCCATGCAGCCAGCTGTGCACCGACCCCGCACCAGGAGTGACCAGCAGCCAAAAAACTTGCCTGGCAGTGCCAGCATCACCCCATCACCCCGCAGCCCATCGCCTTCCCAGTGCCAGCTCCAAGCCCACCACCGAGCTCTCCCCAACCCACCCATCCCAGGCTTTCCCCTGGAGCAACAGCGGCGGCAGCACCTCCAACCACCCCGGCGCCGCTCGGCATCAAATGGGCTCAGTCCATTGCACGCCTGGGGCCGTGGGTACCGGGCTGGGGTCGTCCCGCACCCCTCGGACCCCGCATCCCCCCGTACCTGCCCTCCGCGCCGCTCCGCGCTGCTGCCCGCACCGCTCACGGCGATCGCTTTTTATAGCGGCACGGGAGGGGGGCGGGCCCGCCAACGCCCACGCCCCCGCAGCGTCCCGCCAATAGCCAGCCGCCCCCCATGCCCGCCCCGCTCAGTGGGGAACCGCCTCTGTTTCCGGCCGCCCAATGGGGAGCCGCCCAGTGGGGCGCGCGCGCGGCCAGCGCCGCTTTCGCTGAAGCGAGCGCGCCTTTCCGAGAAATCAGCGGGCGGGGGCGGGGCGGGGGCGGGGCGGGGCGGGGGCGGGAACCGCCCAGGTGGGTCTCTCCCGGGCCGGAGCATCCCGGGTAGTGCCCCGTCTCCCACCCGTCTGCAGCCCCCGGCGGGTCCACCCCCGGGCTGGGCTCAGCCTCCCAAGACCGGTCCGTCCCCAGTCCCAGACCAGTCTTCCCAGTCCCAGATCGGTCTGTCCCAAGTCCCAGACCAGCCACCCCAGTCCCAGTCCGGTCCACCTCCAGTCCCAGACCAGTCTCCCCAGTCCCAGTCCGGTCCATCTCCAGTCCCAGACCAGTCTCCCCAGACCCAGACCAGTCCAGTCCCAGACCAGTGTCCCCTACCCCAGATCGGTCCATCCCCAGTTCCCAACCAGTCTCTCCAGTCCCAGATCAGTCCATCTCCAGTCCCAGACCAGTGTCCCCAGTTCCAGATCGGTCCAGCCCCAGTGCCAGACCAGTCTCCCCAGTCCCAGATCGGGCCATCCCCAGTCCCAGAACAGTCCATCCCCAGCCCCAGACCAATCCATCTCCAGTGCCAGACCAGTGTCCCCAGTCCCAGATCGGTCCAGCCCCAGCCCCAGATTGGTCCATCCCCAGTCCCAGACCAGTCTCCCCAGTCCCAGATTGGTCCAGCCCCAGTCCCAGACCAGCGTCCCCAGTCCCAGACTAGTCTACCCAGCCCCAGATCAGTCCATCCCCAGCCCCAGACCAGTCTCTCCAGTCCCAGACCAGTCCAGTCTCAGACCAGTCCATGGTCTATCCCAGACTGGTCCATCCCCAGTCCAGACCAGTCCATCCCCAGCCCCAGACCAATCCATCTCCAGTGCCAGACCAGTGTCCCCAGTCCCAGATCGGTCCAGCCCCAGCCCCAGATTGATCCATCCCCAGTCCCAGACCAGTCTCCCCAGTCCCAGATTGGTCCATCCCCAGTCCCAGACCAGTGTCCCCAGTCCCAGACCAGTCTTCCCAGTCCCAGATCGGCCCAGCCCCAGCCCCAGACCAGTCTCTCCAGTCCCAGACCAGTCCAGTCTCAGACCAGTGTCCCCTATCCCAGACTGGTCCATCCCCAGTCCCAGACCAGTCCATCTCCAGTCCCAGACCAGCCTCCCCAGTCCCAGATCGGTCCATCCCCAGTCCCAGACCAGTATCCCCAGTCCCAGACCAGTCTTCCCAGCCCCAGATCAGTCCATCCCCAGCCCCAGACCAGTCCCTCCCTGGGCAATTTTCCTCCCGGATCAACCCCCAGTGCCGGACCAGTCCCTCCCTTGCTGCCCCCAGCAGCCCCAGCAGCCCCAGCCCAGCCCGGACGCACTCAGCCGGGGCCGCTGGCCGTAGCAGAGCGTAAAGGACCATCTGCAGCCTGACTTCAGAGGGGGGTTTTTTGGGATTACCAGATTACACACACATTTCTTGGAAGAAAACCATAATTACTCCCATGTGGGTAATACAGAGAAATGGGAAATGTATGGAGCCGCACAGATGGTATAATAAAAATCACAACCTAAGGTACACAACCTTTACTGTCATTTCTAATAAATAGTGGCTGTAATAGCCCTTGGTTTTAAACACCCAGCTGATCCTAATCAGATCTCCCCTGTGAGATTTGGGGAGAGCCAAAAACAGCTTTTGCAATCAGATATGGTTAGGAGGGTTATTTCTTTTTTTTACTAAGAAACAAGTTAAGCTTTGCGGGGGGGGGGGTTGCATCGCCGACCCCCACGGCACCGGTCCTGCCTCCCCGCGTCGGCCGGAGATCCCCCTGGTAAAAAATTGTTTCTTTTGAAAAGTTCTGGCAAATTCGGGATATTTTAAAGGGGCTTCATATAATCAAGCCTCTCCATCCCCTATTTCCCTCTGGAGCCCAATGAGCTGGAGACTAATTGTCTCCAGACGCTGCTGCCGGTGGGCTGATTCCATCACCTCTGGCTTTATTTTGGCTCTACAACTTCATGGGCAGCCTGGCAAGGCAAAATCTCAATTCCCTGGGGCGAGGGGGATCCCAGCGGGAGGAGGATAAATTAAAAAAAAAACCTTTAAAATGGGTTTTTCAGCTGCTCACGGTGCTGGCAACAGCGGGCTGGAAGGGAGGGAGATGCCCTGCAGCCCTGCCAGCGGCTGGCAAGGGAAAATGCGGAACACACCCTGGGGCAGGCAGCAGGAATTTCTTGCGAACTATTCCCCTGTGTGGGAGCAACACCCCGGGAAGCTCGTTCACACTTCAGCAAAGCGATTTTCCCTGCGCCAGAGGCACCCGGCTTGCGGGAGGGCTGATGCGACGTGGGAAAACGGAGCAACGAAGCGTGCAGAGCTCTTGGCAATGTAGAAAGAAGCGGAAATCATCCCCGGTTTTACCTGCTTCAGGGTTTGCCTTCCAGTGCCCAAAAGTCCTAAAGCCACCACAGGTCCCGCTGATGTAGGCCAGAGTGGAAAAATATATCTATTCCCCTGGGACATCACTCAAATTCAGGGGAAATTGGGCTTAGGAGATGCTATTTGGGCAAGGGTTGTTGCTGTTAGGCCAGGCATGGGTGATGCTGCAGTTTACGGGGAGCATCCTTTGTGATTCCCGAAATCAGGGGGATTTTTCCAGGAGTAACAGCTGCTTTGGTGCCGCCGTTCCTTGTCGAACGCGTGAGTCCCGGGATGCCCCGTCGCGGGACGGGAAGGGGCACGGCCATCCAGGCTGGTGCAGGTGACGGGACGGCAGCGCTCGGCGGAGGTTATCACACCTACTGCAAATCTAATCACTGCTTATCACATATCTCCGATGACTTCCTATTAACACCAGAAACCAACTTTCTTCTCTTTTTTTCCTGTGCACAAGTTCCATCTTTCTGCTTTCTAAAATGATAATGGAGGCATTAAATACAATATCAACCTGGTTTGCTCAACTTCCCTTCAGTCCACTCCATCAACAGCATTTATGGTCCTTGATCTCATTAATTGCTCAGGGCTCTTTCCCACACAGTGTGCGCTGCAGGTAGGAAGCGTGGTGTACCTCCATGTACAATAACAGACAGCAGAGAGACCCTTTTTTCAATGCAAAAAGACAGGGAAAAGCCCCCATAGTTTTTCTTCCAGAATCCTATATGTTACGGCTAAACATTGAGTCTTTAAAACTTCTAATTTTGCTGGTGGTTCTCATCAAGAAAATAGGAAACAGGACGCAGCGGCGGAGCGGTCATGTCAGTCCATCCCTCCATTCCCACCAGGAACACCGCAAATCAAGACCAGCCATCTTCATGGGTTTAGTCACTCTCCTCTTTATTAGGAGTTGGGTGAGTCACCCCCATCACCGTCACACTCGGAGTACCCAGAAACTTTCATTAAGGGAATTCCTAGAAACATTTTAAGCGCCTTTTTTTTTTTTTTTTTCCTCCAGAATGGATTGCAGAACAGATATCTTTGAGAAGCCAAGCAAGGTATTTATGGTAAAAGGCCAAGCTGGCGTGGAAGATTTGAAGGTTTAGATGTAGAAGGGCTGTGTCGATGGGTTGGGACCCCCCTTGTAGGACAGATGTGGGGAGTCCTGGCAAAGGAAGCCCATGCTTTGGAAATGCACCACATGAGTTTGGGATGAAAAAGGGGACATGATCACGGTCTTTCATTATTAAAAAGGATATTGGAGAGGGACAGCATTAAATTGGTCTGTGGGTCGACTGAGTCCAATCGAGCCATTGGCTTCTTTTGCAATCAGGGACATTCAGGTCGGGTAGCAGGGGAAACCCAAAACGGCTCCGGGGATGGAGGTGGCGGGGATGGGCAGCCTCCGGCACCGCTGGATTTCCCCCCTCCCTGGGGGGGGGTGGGTTAAGAAAAATGCCAGACAGACATCTGCCAAGGACAGGCTGGACCAGGAAAGTCCAAACACGGCGAGGGGCAGCTGCAGCCCCGGGAGCAGCTCAGCCTCCGGCTGCTCTCCCCATCCCACGGGGTGACAACCAGGCTCGGCAGCAGACCCGCACCCCGAGACCCATCCCTCCCTCCTCGGGGCACCCTCGCAGGCTGCAATGGCCCCCAGCTTCACTGCAAAGCAGAAGCCAAGGTGGCCTCTCCCCACCTCATCCTGCTCTGCGTTGGCATCCCCACGCGCTGCCGGAGGAGCGCCCGGGTACCGCACTGCTGGAGAGGGGGACGGGGCTTGCTGCTGTTACGGGTGATGGAAAAGTGGCTGCGATCCACTGGGGAATGGGGGTACGGGACAGAGCAAACACTGTCATCAATTAAATGGCTTGCCCAGAGGTATATACAGAGCCGGCAGCCAAGGGGAGGCTCTGCGAGTCCTGACCCCCCCCCTTCCAACCCTCGAGCCCACGGGTTGGCGCTGGCTGCTTGCTGCCCTAGACCTGAACCCCCCGTGGGTGTTTGGCAAAGGGAATACGGAGTTTTCCAAGCCCCAGGGCCAATGTCTGCCTTCAAGCAGCCAGCTGCTTATCTGTTCATCTGTCTGCTTCTGCCGGTGCCACCTGCATGGCAGGGGAGCGGGGAGGTGGGAGCTGGAGAGTGGAGGCAGGAGCAATCCCTGCTCCCCAGCTGCTGCTCCTTCTGCCTCTGCTCCTGCCGGGCCAGCAAGCACTGCAGCTCCTCCTGGTCCTTGAAAGGGTTCCTGCCGTAGTCGCGGCGGATCCAGGCACGGTACTGCCAGGACAAAGCCAAAAAAGATTGTCAGGGTCTGAGATACCCCCAGCTCGAGAGCCGGGGCTTGCAAGAGCCCCGGTGAAAAGCAGCGAGCCGAGCTGGGGCAATGCCCGCTGCATCCCAGCCGCGCAGCCTCTGACGAGCCCCAGCCCCAGCCGGCAAGCAGAAAGGTCCCAGTTTCGCAGGAGCTCACACGCCACGACCATGTCGTACGAGAGACGCGACGGTTCCCCCTGTCCGAGTGCTCCCCGCATCCCCAGCCCAGCACAGACGGACCCGGAGAGCTGGCAGCATCCTCAGCGTCTCTTGTGGGCTGCAGCCGGGACAGCAGCTTTATTTACTTTTCACTGCCAAGCAGCTGCTGCTCTTCCTTGAGTGCTCGAATTCCTGTAAGAAAAGCTTCCCCATGCTTTCTCCCCGCCGTGGCAGCGCGGGGACAGGCTGCACTCGCTGCCACAAGCTCCACGGCCAAGTCGGCTCTTGTATGCTGAGGCAGGTTTGTTTGCAGAGCATCTTGCTCGCTGCCAGGTAGTTGGGGGGTACCTCTCGTGCCCCCCGCATCGCTGCAGCCAAGCTGCAAAGGCTGCTGCGGTGGCAGGAGGGTGCCGGTGGCCGGGGGCCAGCTGGCAGCAGGCTGAGGTCTGGAGGTGGCTGGGAAGTGAAAGATGGTCCATAGAAATGCTTCCCGCTACTGCCGGGATGAGAAACGGCCGGACGGGCCCAGACTGCAGCGCCCGAGAGCATGGGCAGGAACGGGCAGCTCTGCCGGCACCCACGGGGAGCTCGCGGGGAGCGGGCAGGGCTTCGCCATCTTCCTAAATAGCTGGGAACCGGCTGCTCCAGCAAGCAGGACTTACTGGGATGATTGGTAGGGGCATGCCCAGCAATACCAAACATCTTACAAAAAGGATGAAGGGCACAGAGTCGGGAATGCGAAGCCTGCAGGGGTAAAGGGTCCAGAGAGGGACCGAGCATCGGAGCCTGGCACGGGGTAGCACTGGGACAGGCATGGGCTGCAACCGGGGGAACCAGAGGGAGATGGGAACCCCCACGAGCTGCCCAGCGTCAGCACCCCCAGAGCGAGATGCCCCCGCAATGGCTCCAGCTTCCCGGGGTGCCATGGCAGCACCCCACAGCCAGGAGCCACCGAGCTCACGGCAAAGGTGTGGGACGCGGGACAGTGGGACGGGCAGCTCATCCCTGTCCTGCCAGGGCTACTGCAGGCGCGGGGACCACGAACCCCAAGAGGATTAAGTCTGAGACTGACCCTGGTGGCATCCCCACCTCCTGCAGCCGGGGAAAGTCAGCTCAGGCAGAGGGGATTTCCATCGGGAATGTCTGGATTTCCCAAATCCACTCCCTCAGACAGCGGGATTCACCACGGCTGCTCCGCGCTCGCCGCCTGCAAGCAGGAAGACCCCTTGTTCGGGCTGCACCCCGAGAGCCAAGCCTGATTTCCTTCCCAGAAAACAACCCCTGGGAAGTGAGTCCCAAAGGATTTGGGACAGGATTTGGGGCAAGCATCCATGCCAGCTGCTCATGGGGGGAACATCCCTCCCATGCAAACCATCCGGAGGGATGAAGCTCCACGGGGAGACCATCCTGGCCACTGAGGCTTGGCACCCACCGAGGCTCAGCACCCACCACCCAGCCTCGGAGCGGGTGGGAGGCCGGGGGAAGCACCCTGCTGCTGCTGCCAGGCGTTTCCTTTTAAAGCCAGAGCAAGAAGTGGTTAGAGCCCGTTTCCTCCAGTGCTGACCACTAACTCGCTGCTCTCCTCCTCTCTCCCGGGGCCCAGAGCACCCGTCCCATCTGGGACGGCACCGGGAGGGGAAAGGCAGCCTGGCCACGGTGTGCCAGCATCACGGAGGGACCTTGGGGCAGGGGGGGACAGGTCCGTCACCCGAATGCCCATCTGCACCCTCTCTCACATCCACACTGTCTTCTCTGTGCTCGCTTACTTCCTTCTCTAACCTTACCCGTCATCCTGCTGCTGCGCTTGGTCCCTTCCTTCCTTCTTTATCCATCTAGCCCCGAAAAGCACCATTTGCCAGCTCGAAACCACAGCTGCACGCTCGAGGCGCGTTTCCTGCGGCGAGGGGCCGGCTGGGCAGTCCCAGAGAGCATCTTCCCCATTTCTACCTCCCGGAGTCCCGTTTGAGGTCCCTGCTCCGGATCGAGGAAACCGAGGCACTGAGGGATGTTCTCCCGCAGCCCTGGGGTGGAGGTCCCCAGGAGGTCCCCAGGAGGACCGACCTATTCCTCGCAGGTTTTAACCAACAAGAAACGAGGCTTTTCCTCCTGAGCAACCTCCCCAACCCTTATCCATGTCTGCTCCCACGCATTTCCATTTTCAAATTGCTGTCTGCCGGGATGACAGCTGGGCTAAATGGGGAAATTTAACCTCTTTTCTATCCTCTGCAAGAGCTGAAGCTCAGGTCACGATATCCTTGCTCCTGCCTCCTTCCTACACACACAGAAAACCACCCCAAAGCCACAAACGGGAACAAGGTGTGACCTCCCACAGCCAAGGTAAGCAAGCCAACTTGCTTGGCATGAAGCGAGGCGCAAGACCCATGCGGTATCGGGTCCCGTGGGCTCCTGGCCACGCAGGTGAATGCCTACGGCACCCACCGCCCCGCGGAACCCCCAGCCATCCACCTCGGCTGACCTGCCCGCAAGTCCCTTCCTCTTGCAAAGGTGGAGGGCGCAGGAGCGAGCTCGGAGCAGGGCATCGCCGCTCGGGTTGGAGCATCCATCCTGGCTCTTCCCCTTCTTCAAATGCAGCTGTGGGTGAGTAATGCCAGAGCGTTCCCCGCTCCAGCACCCAGCCTTCGCCCCCGGGGCCGTGCTAGCAGCAGTCCGCCCACGAGGGCCATCCGCAGCTTCCCTCCCCGATGCTGCGAGCGTGGGGAACGCAGGGTGTTTCATGTAAAAGGCGGCTCTTGCTAAACCCCGCGGCTCAGAAAAACGCATCCAAGCACCTCTACCCTTTGGTATTTTCAGGGAAATGCTTGGAAACCCTCCAGCAAAACTTCGAGGTGATGAAAAAGCAGCATCTAAGGGAAAGGGAGGAAAGTCCAGCGTCTGCTGAGCCCAGCCTAGATTTTGGGGAGGAGGAGGAATAGCTCGGATGGAGCCGGGGGGCACAGCAAGCCCCACATCACCATCTGGGCTGGGACGTGGCCAGAGCGTGGGAAGGGTTAGGGAGAGCTGGCCCAGCCGGGGGAAGCCCCGCAGGGAATCTCCAGCACCGCAGGTGTTTTGTAATCCCTCGGACCATTTTCCACCCTCCTCCGCGGGTGTTTTTGCACAAGCCAGTGATAACGGGGCAGGGCTGCGTCCCTCATGTGACAGCGCCTGCCCGCTCCCTCCGGCACCCGGGGAAGGGAACTCGGCGGCGGGGAAGGGGCTGACATTTGGGCCAATGTCACATGCTGTCCCTGCCTCTCTCCCGGGAGGAGAGAAATCCCCTTGAACCGTTCGGTGTGGCCGGAGGGACCGCCGGGTCTCCGCCGCCGTTTGCCACGGGGCCGTCGCACGATGCTCGTGGCTACGGCGGATGGGGGGGCTTCGCCTCCAGGGATGGCACCAAGTTTAGGGGTGATGTGGGCTGCAAGGTGCCTTGTACACGTCAAGTTAGAGGTTACTCTTTCCTTGCAGAGGTCCAGCTGTGGCCAACGTGCCCTCCCGGGGCAGTTTTGGACCCCGGTCCTTTGCTGCAGAGCCCAGGGCTGGGCAGAGGAGCAGGGTCCAATGTGGGAGGCTGGAGGGCAGGCGGCGAGCTGGACGGGAGCTGTGCTTTTAAAGGCCTTTCCCTTTGCTTTTGAAGGCTTTCCGGGTCAAAAGTGCAGCTCTGATCTCTGCAACTAGTGCTTTCCCGAGTAAACACGCCGCTGTCGCTCCCAGCTGCCGGCATCCAGCTCGGCTCAGCTACAACAACATCCCTCCCTTGCACGGGACAGGAACCCACCCAGCCGGGGCTTCTGCTCCGCTAAAACCTGCGGCTCCGCATCATTTTGGGGAGGGGAGAGGAGAATCTCTCCATCAACACTTGCTTCTCTCTGTCGCCTGTCTCTAAAAGCAGAGGGCTTGCTGTCAGAGGAAGCCCTGCCAGATCCAAGTACGCCCAGACATCCCGAAGCCGCTCGCAAGAGCCTTCCTCCCTCTCCTCTCCCCCTTTCCGCCTCCAGCTCCCGCTGCGCTGCATTCCCGGGAACCAGCCCAGCGCCCTTCCCAGGGCTGCCGGGGGACTTGATGCTCGCCCGTCCTCCCACTGCATCCTAACTGAACTCTCGAGAAAAGCACTGGGGTTTTAAAGAGCTTTTTAAAGTGCACCCGCATAATGCCTAGGCACTTCTTTTTTATAATTTTCTTTTTTGTTGTTGTTGTTTTCCTGCATGCAAAACCCAAAATCCCCAGGTAATAAATAGCATGCACAAAGGCCAGCTCGGGCAAACAGCTGAGCCCTGCAGCGAGCTGCATGCAAAAGAGCCGCGCCTGCTTGCAAACTCTACAGACACGTATATAAAGGGGATGTCGGCACGGGACGTACCTCCTGCAGCAAAGTCACCTCGTATTCCTGCAGCTGCTGCTGGAAGCCGAAGTTGGGGCTGACGTAGGGCCGCACGGCCTTGGTGACGGCCAGGCAGTCCTCCCAGCCGAGCTCGGTCACCGTCATCAGGTAAGCCACCAGGATGGTGGTGCTGCGGGAGACCCCGGCCAGGCTGGCACGGCGCGAGGGAGCAGCGTCAGGGAGATGTATTCCCACCACGGAGGCTGGTGCGGCCCCGCAGCAAGGGACACCCATGGGGGGTATCTTCCCATGGGCACCCCGTCTCGCTGGGGTGCTAGCAAGGGTTCCCCAGCCATGGGTTGGGTGGGGGTAAGGAGCCGCGTGGACTGGGAGCCACTGCTGGTGGCTCCGGGCAGGTGGCTTCCCCCCGTCCCCTCCTCTAGCCTGTCCCACCTCTTTGGGTGCTCAGGTTTTCAGTGCACGGACCACCCATCCCCACGGGTCTCGGCAGTGGAGACCTTCCCCCGTCACCCTCCCGCTGTTCCTTGTCTTCTTCCTCACCACAAGTGACATTCGATGTTGAGGACACTTTTTGGGAGCCCATCCCCCCCTCCCACCGGACCGATGCCAACCGGGGACGCGAGGCGGTGACAGCAGCTCTCACCAATGGACGAGGCAGCCTCCCCCTCCGAGCCGGCATTCGTGGATGAACTTGATGCACTCCTTAAAATGCTGCAACCTGCAAGGAGAGAGGCAGAGAGGTGAGGATGGGAGGGCTGCCCACCCCTGCAAGGTGCCACCTTGTGTGTCCCCCCCCCAGGATTTCCCACCACCCTGGGGCCACCGGCGTGGGGTGGGAGCAGAGATCCTTCCTCCGCCAGGCGAAGGCAGAGGGGCTGATCTTCATCTGCCGGGAAGGAAATGACCTGGGAGGCTTTCCGGGGGATTTCCTGCTTCCCAAGGCATCGGGATGGGAACAGGGCGATGCCATCAGCCAAACCAGCTCAGGGAGGACCCCGGGGAGACAGCCCCCAGGGCAAGGTGTCATCTTGTGCCCAAGGGACACGCACATCCCCACGTCAGAGGTTGTCCTGAGCCATCGGCTCAGCCCTAATTCCCAAACGATGCCAAAAACACCCAGTTCCTTCCAGGGGAAAGATGCCGGCAGCGAAGGCAGCAGGGAGGAGGTGGCTCCCGAAGCGTTTTGCCTGCAGCTCCCAAAATGGTGCTACTCCCTTCCCCTCCTCACCCCAAGAAACAGCCCCTCTGGCCCCTTCCCACCCAAGGGAGGGCACGGAGAGGTGCCCATGCCAGGGAGGTAGGGCTGCCAGCAACAACACCGGCTTGTCCCCGATAGCTGTCTGCGTTCCTGAGAGCATAACCAGTAACTGCCGGCAAGGCAGAGGGAGCACGTTAACCCTAACCAGCGAGTTTCGCAGCAAAACGGGGCAGGTCAGGGAGCCAGGGCTTTCTGGCAGCTCATCTACCGTGCTTTTCTCCTTCTGACCTGGATGCTCAGCAATACGAGCAGCACCGATGTTTTTGAAGGCATGGAGACCTGGAAACCAGGATAAATAACTCCGTATGTACTGGTGAGATAGAGGTGGGTGTTTGTGGAAGGGTTATGCAGGCTGCCGTGAGACACATCCCTCCTGCTCATCACTGCACGGGATGCTGGAAGCCACTGCTGATCCCTCTCGAAGACAGCGGGCATCTCCGAGAGCCCACGCCGAGCCAGGTATTCGGCTCCTCGGCATGTGTTTGCAATAAACGCTGCCCATCCCTGCTCGCCCTCGCCGTCCCACCAAGCCCTGGGGGAGTTTTGAGGTAGAAAACCTGGTTCTGGGTAACTTGGGCTGCCGGTGGACTCCCTGACCACACAGCCCTGTTTTTTTCGGGAGGAGAAGAGGGTCCCTTTGACGCAGCCGAGCCAGAGCTGCCCGGCAGCGAGTGCGGGAGCCGGCAGCGCTCCTGCCCCGGCGCCGGACTTCCTCTGCCTCTGCGTGATGGGGTGGGCGAGCGCCTGCACAGCCTTCCTGATTTCTCAGAAGCCAAGGCATGAGCTACGGCAGAGTTATTCCCCCCCCCTCCTGCCCCTCGCCGAGGGCTCGCTCCCAGCGCATCCTCCCCCTCCTCAGAGCCGGCTTCCCTGTGGGGGCAAGGCAGAAGCCTCCAAAACCTCCCCCATCCCCGCTAGCCCATCGAAGGGGATGCTCTTCACCCTGCCCTGGGAGGGGGATCGAAGGGGATGCTGCTCTTCATCCTGCCCTGGAAGGGCAGGTTCAGGCTCTAAGAAACCAGCCAAGGACGTATTCAAAAATAGCAGGGGGTTCTGCTGCCCAAGACGAGGGGGAGAGATGGGGGAGTCTCTGAAGATGTGGTCATACTAAAAATATTGAGCCTCTCAGCCCTGGAAGGAAATGTAAGTCCATCGCTCCTCATGGGCTACAGCTGTGCCTCCTCCTTGACCACCATAGCAAAGGGAGCATCACCCTTTGAGGGGCCTTTCCCTGCCTAAAGCTTGTCCCGGGGGATTTCTCCTCATCCTACTTATCTTGGCAGAGCAGACAGCATCCCCCAGGGCCTCCACATGTTGCCCTACACAGGTCCAAGCTCTCCAGATCCCAGTCCTCCACTCCAGCCCCTTGGCTGGGACCAGCAGAGCTGCACCTTGCTTGCAAGGACACGACGCTTTTGCCACCAGCCTCCGTCCCGCTCCATGCACACAGCATCGCTCTCCCAACCCGTCCCCGAGGGAAGCAGGCGAGAGCTTCAGCCACCCCATCCATCCTCACCCACTCCACGGGGTTTTTTTCCCCACGTGGCCAGGCAGAGGAAAGCTCTCCCCATGATTTTCCAGCCTTGAGTGGGATCGGGGCATGGAACCTGGTAATGCTGAGAGCCACTGAGGTCCTGAGTCACAAGCATCTCCTCTGCAGGACACAAAGTTCACCACGATTGTGAAATCCAAGGCATAAACTGACAAGCAGAAAATAGTTCCTTGAATAAGTCTTCCTTCCGGCAGCCAGCCTTATCTTTTTTTTTTTCCTTTTTTTTTTTTTTTTTCCTTTCGGTAGACATGCCACAAATGCAAAGAAATGAGAGAAGAGAAAAAAATAACAACCGAAAAACCCTGTTCTTGCTGAGGCAGGACTTTCTTGTAAAGCTTCTCTTTCCGCTCAGCGGGAGCATGAGCAAGCAGAATCACAGCCCCGGGCACGGCTGCTCCCAAGGGTGCTGGAAAACCAGCACCTCCACAAACGGGCTTCGCTCCAGTCACCGCGCAGGAAGTTTCGATTCTTTTTAGGGTTCGATTGGTGAGAAAAATCCCTCGGAGTCACCCATTTTCTGGTTGCAACGGATGGTTTATGGATGCCCGTCGCCCAAAGCGGCAGCGGGGTGCTGCGACCCCCCCCGGTGCCAGCAGCGCCGGCGCCCGTCGCACCCCAGCACCGCGCCCCATGAAAGCCTGGGGCTCCCTCGCAGCACCTCTCGCCAGCTTCACCTCAAAAACGTCATTAAAGGACTTAAGAGTATCTGTGCTTTGTGTGTGTGTGTGCGGGGGGGGGAATCTTCATTTTAATAAATATTTTCTTTCTCTTTCCAGGGAGAATGTCTGGAAGACCGACGCAAATCATTGTCTTTCTAAATCAATAAAAAATGCTCCAATTTTTAACCCTGCCCGGTAGAATAATTCTGAAATTTGACGGAAGATTAAATTTACTGACTGCAAACACACAGAGAAACAGATTTTAAGCCCTACAAATGCTATTTACTGCCTGAAAATGAACTGCAGCTTTTGTCAAGCTCAGCAATGATACCAAGTTTTTGCAGCACGAATGAACTGAAACTTCATCCTGCAGAATTCGAACATTTATCAACTGATAACTACCAAAACGCAACCCTGGGAGGTAAAAGGATGGCAAACGACTTACAGGTTTTGACCGGATGAATCCGAGGCCGAGACACAGAGATAGGTCATGTCCTGCAATGCAAAGATGGTTGCAGCAGTAAGATACCTCCGAGAAACACAAAATCCCTCGTTTCTCTTTTTTTCCCTCTCCCCAGCTGACCCTTCGGTGAGGGGAAAACTGAAATCTGCTTTCAGGTGCCATCACCCTGCTCCCCACGGGTAAGGAGACCCATGCAGCGTCACCCCAGGCTATTCCCCCCCCCCCAAGTTTCAGCCCAGAGGAGAGGCCAGGCTGTGGGGAACCGCTGCAATGCTCAGGAGCCCCCCAAAACTGAGCCACCCCCTCACCGGGGCCCCGGCCGGCGAGCCCCATCAGGAAGATGTGTGCGAACACGCAGTGATGAAGTCACTCTCATCAATGAGCTATTTCCTCCTGGTCCTTTTAATACACAATAAATCATCCTGCCACATGTTGGCGTAGGTCAGATTACTTTCCTTTCTTTAAAACATCGCTTCCTCGATCCTCCCTGTTCTGAGCTATAATTAGAACCTTTTCATCTGAGTTGTTTGGGTTTTTTTCTTTTTTAACTTTCTTAGCGAAACGGGTGGAAATCCTGCCAGCCAGAGCTGAAACGCCCGAGAACCAGGGATTGCCCCATCTCCATCAGCTCCCTGCGGCATCGCTGCCGAAAGGTCCCCCCGGGGCTGATGCAACCCAGCCCCACGGGCCACCTTCGCTTCCCTCCAGCCCAGGGCAAATCGGGAGGCTGGAAAAAGCCGATTATTTAAGGAGAAAAGGGGCAGAACAGGACAGGCACGGGGATATTTCTGCGCTGGAAAGGCCCACGTTGCAAGGATGAGCGCGGGCGGGCTTTCCCGTGCATCTCCTCTCCGTCCCATCCATCCTCCCCTGCCCCGTCCCGCGCTCGCCCCCGCCATCCCGCAGCCTCTCGCGGGATGGGGACGAGGTGCCACAGCGATGTGCCACTTGCCAGCTCCCCGTGGCGTGCCAGCCGGCTGCTCCCTGCCTGCAGAAACTGCCGGAGAGGCCAGGGGGGTGAAATGGAGCTGGAGGGTTCCTCATCCACAGCCCCAGTCAAACCGCGGCTCCCCGGCATGCGGGGGCGTGGAAGGGGACCGTGCACCAGGCAGGGGCACGGGGACCAGCAAGCAAACGTTGGCAGGTTTTGCAGGATAAGCCGTAATGGGCTGTGGCTTCCCAAAACCTGGCTGCACCATGCCATGCCTGGTGGCAGCCCGACCTCCCTGCGGTGAGGAGAGCCACCGTGCCGGCAAAGCCACCGTGCCAAGCAGTGGAGCAGCCGAAGCGACCCCACTCCTCCCCAAACCCTGATCCTGGATTAACTGCCAGGCTCCCAGCGGCTTCCCCTTCCCCATGGGGCCGGGTGCCCCCATCCCACCTCGGAGAGCTGCTGGGCCACGCATGGGAACGGTGCTGGGGTTTGCGGTTCCCGACCCAGCGCCGTGATTGACACGTTGCTCAACCCACCATGCCTTTCCGGTTCCCCTTTCTGCCAGCCCAGCGGCTTGCTCCCGTGTTGTAAGCTCGCCGTGCGGTTTGCTACCCGTCTGGCCGTGCCCCGAGCCCCACCAGCCCCAGCTGCTGCCCCTTCTCCAGCCATGAGCCGTTTCTCTGCACCGATTTTATGCAGCCTCCTTCCTTCTCTCTCTCCCCCCACCACATTACTCAATACCTTAGCGGGGAAAAGGCTCGAGCTGGTGTTTTGCTGGGGCTCCCTGCCCATCGTGGCCCCAAAGGATGAGGGGTCCCAGCAGTCCCCTTCGCCTTCTGCAGCATCCCAGGATTTGGGAGCTGGCAGCGGGTCCGACACCAGGATGAAGGATGCGGCCATCCGAGCATCGTGGCCCAAGCATCCCCCGTACACGGACCCCGCACGGGGCTGCTCCTCCTGCTGCAAGCTCCAGCCAGTCCACGGGTCCGTACAGACAGGATTCGTGCACGAAAGACCCGGCCGGCACCTCTGGCATCAACCCCCCGGCCAGCTCCCTCCTGCCTCAGTTTCCCCCACCCGCAGCCCGAGGGGTCCGTAGCGCTCCGGGTTCCACGGCAGGGGAGGGATGCGGGGGGGTGGAACCGGGCAGGCAAAGCCAGGGCGGCCCGGGACCCCTGTCCTGGAGGTTGAGGGGGGGTGCTCCGGGTCCCGCTGTGCCCCCCGCCCCGCTCGGGGCTGGAGGCGGCCCCGGCGCTGCCATCCGCGGGGCGCCGCCGCCACCTCGCGGTTCTCCCCGCGGCAGCACCGAGCACCCCGCCGGGTCCCGGCCCCGCCAGCGCTGCGGCTGCACATTTTCGCCCTTAAAAAAAAAAAAAAAAATCATCGAGGGGGTGGCCGTGCCCCCCCAAAACAGCCCGCTCTACCTCCCCCCCCGAAAGCCAGCGGCTGAGCTGCTTTGGGTGCGATTCAGCGTTGCACTGTGCAAATTGCTGCAAATTGGTGCAAATCCAGCGTTGCTTCTCCCCTCTCTGCCCCACGCCAGGAGAAAAGCAGGTGTCCCACCTGCACCTTCTCAGCCCCTGCTCCCCCGGGGTGGTCCCCCAAGTCCCCCCCCACCCGGGCACTCACCTCCAGCACCGGCTTGGCACTGTTGTGGACGGAGAGGATGTGCGTCACCCCATTCCTCAGCAGGTTTTCCCGGTCCTCAGAGTCTGGAAGCAGGAGCGGCGCGTGAGTCGCCTGCCCTCCTGGGAGATCTGCTGGATCAAGCACCCACCAGCAACCCTTATCCATCACCCCTGGCCCCTCGACCCCCATGCCAGCCCCTTCCCGCTCCCTCTCACCCTGCACGATGCAGGAAAGAAGACCGGGCGTCGCGATGCACCTCCTGCAAAGCAAAATCCCCCTCGGATGCACTGGGTATTCAGCAGGCTCCTAAAACCACCCCCAGAATCAGAAATTATACTGCTGATTCGGAAAAGGCTGTTGTGTCTTTGCCGTTGGGTGAAACCCAAGCTTCGCCCTGCTGCTTACGGGGCCAGAGGAGCGAGAAAGCCAGGCGGTGGCCCGCTGTAAATACTGTCTCAGCAAACACGGGGAGGTTTCCAGCCATGCCAGGGGTTCCTCACTGCTCCGGCATGGCTGGTGACCACAGCTCCCCACGGATGTCCCTTTCCTGGGCTAGAGCTGCACGGGGCCACTTGCAATTGGGATGGGGCTATTTTGGGTCTTTGGATCTCTGGAAGACGCTGGGGTGCCCAGCCGGGAGCAGGCACAGGGAGCCCCCGAGGAGAGGGGGGCTCCTCCAGCCTCGCCAGCTGCTCAGGGATCCCACAGGAAGGCGGAGGTGGAGCAGGGAAAGGCACTCACCGCGGATGTTCCCGAGGTAGAGGCCTTTGACAACCTGGGAGGTGACAAAAAGGAGAGAGATTTCAGACGGCACCGGGCACAACATGCATCCGACATGGTGGCAGCAGCGAGTGGTACCAGCAGGACCAGGGCATCTGGCAGCAAACGCCCCAGGCAACGATAAACCAAGCACCTAATCCGTGAACCTTCTTCATTAACAAACATCAAAGGCTGAGCCCACTCAAACCACCGGCCCAAACCCCTCCAGGAGCGCAGAGCTCAGGAAAACTCAGCACATAAATGGAGGGGGCTTGCGTTTGGTCCTATTGCTATCGGAAAGGCAGTGCTGGGGGCTGGATTCCCCAAACAGCTCAGCCCACCCCAGCTGCCTCCTTCCAGGTCCCCTCCAGCGGGGACCCCCCATCACCCTGGCTCCCGGAGGCAGACCCACCCGCTGCAGCTCGGTTTTGTTTTGCCGTTCTATAGCAACCACCTTTTGCAAATATTTTCAAAGGTTGCCTCCGCCAGCTGGGGATAGACAGGCAAAGGCACAGGCTATTTATAATACTTTTCTGGCCAGGATGTTGCAGTAAGCGCCGTCAAGTATGCAAATGTGGTCTCCAACTCGCTGCTGCAGGGTTATGAAGGAGAGAAAGGGGCAGCTCAGAGTATTTACAGGGTGTAAGAGCCTGCCAGAGCAGTTTCCAGGGGCACAGAAAGGAAGAGCTGATTACCAGTTGGACTCGTTTGCATCCATCTGGCAGAAGACACCTGGTTTGAGAGGCTGTAGGAAGGGTTTTCAACAGCTCTGGGTCACATCCAGCCCACCAGCAGAACCCCAGCCCGCTCCTGGGGTGCAAGCACCCGGATTCATCAAATGTCTGTGCCCAGCACAGCACAAGCTGTTACCACTTGAAGGGGGAATCCGAGCCCTGCGTCTCATCAAGTCAAAGCCAGATCCTGCAACACAAACGTGTCTGCACCAAGCCAGCCCCTGGCAAAGGTAACCTGGGCTCCCCAAGAGGGTTTGGGGGCACCGGGGAGGCTGTAAAAGCCACTTTGCAGGTCGGGTTGCGTCCGAAGGGGGTGAAACCCCGGTGTTAAATCACACCAGAGCTGCGCAGAGAGAGTTTGCCCTGATCTGGTCTCTCCGTTGTTGTCCCAGAGTCTAATTTTAAACTGGATAACGCACATACCAAGCGGTTATTTAAGGATACAAACAGAAATCAATCCCCTCTGCCAGCCCTGGAGTTCAGCTGAGCAACAAGCAAAATCCCACTTACCCCTTCGCAGCGCATGGCTGCCAGGCACAGATATGTCCCGGGAGTGGCAAGGGGAGGAAATTTCCCCGCAGGGACCCCCTGAGGATTTTAATGCTATGGCCTTACCACCCAAGGGATGAGCATCCAAAGCCAGCTGTCACTTTTCTAACACCCACAGACACTTAGCTCATCACCTCAGATATAAAGCCGGGGATCGCTGTTTGCTTTCTTAATTCTCCTTCTTAAGCGCTTGAAGTTTTGAAGGGGAATGAGAAAGGGAAGATGCAAATGGTTGTATTTAGGGCATCGTGGCGGTCTGGGAACAAGCATTCCCCTGGGCTGCAGGAGAAAGGTCCTGCTCAAGGAGCACACGCTAGCCACCATCCCGCTGCCCCCCCAGTACCTTGCTCATTCCACTCCCCATGTTTTTTTCTCTCCCCAGGGTCAGGATTCAGGTGGCTTCTCGTTCTCCAAGGCTATCTGCAAATAAGGACCCAAAAATCCCAGATGAAGAGATCTGCCCCCCTCCAACGGTGCATTCCACTGCTGCGAGCAGGAGGAATGGGAAGACGCGTTGGGAGCGTGCAGAGCCCCAGCAAATTCAGCTCACTTACCGGCAGCAGGCTGCTCCGGCAGGTGAAGGGGACCGAGGAGAGTGGCTGGTGCCGGGCAGGGGAGGGTGAAATAAGGATCCGGGGCCGTGGGGAGGCTCAGGTTTCTCTCCCAGGCTCCCTGGGGCTTTCGCAGCCTTTTGGGGAGGATGAAGAGGAGGACGCCTGGGAGGAAGGACACCCTCCTCCCAGCGATGCTCACCGGGCTTCGTTCTGGGATACTGCGGGCTGGTACAAGCCCTGCACTCAGCAGGATTTCTCTCCCAGTCATATTAATTCCTCCCAGTCACAGACCAGAATTCAGAATAAGGCACTTAACCTTGAAAACCAGAGCGTGGCACAAGCAGCGGAGCACTGAGGATTAAGCCCATCTCCCCCTCCCTCCAGGAAAGGAGACAAGAGGAGCTGTAAAGCAGCGCTGCAACTCCAGCACGTGCTTCAAAACATCAGTTTTCAAAGCAGACACCCCCAGCAGCTCGCCGGCCCCCTCCCAGATCAGCGCTATCAGCCTGCCAGAGGCACAAGCTATACGAAGAGCCAGAGAAAAGCAAACCGTGAGCACAGTGAAAACTCCGCAGCCAGCCTGCGGTTCTGTCACCCTCGTAACATCCTTCTCAGCACCCCGGAGACAAAACATTTCACCTAAGGGATCTTTCAGCTGCAGGAAGGGGAGCTCATCGCTTAACTCCCACCAAATCATCTCACCTTAAAAGCCTTCCCCAAATTTCTCTGACGGGAAGGGAAAGGCTGCCCAGCCCCAGCACACCCGGCCGTCACAAGTGGCAGAGACTCCCCAGGCTTTCCACCACGGCTGCTAAATACAGGCATGGATTTAAAACCATGACAGTCCTGTGATCAGGAAAAGAGCAAACCAAAGTTGAAACTTGTTTTAGTAGTTTTGGTCTTCGGAGGGGTGTTTTTAAACCGAAGGCAGAAGTTTGCCTGCAGAAAGCCCAGGGGACACACCAGGAGATGGCTGAAGGGAGAAATTCAGCAGCGACAGGCAGAGCACAGCAAAGGCGTCAGCTTTCTTAGCTCAGGCCCTCAAAACGCTAAGCCACGAACCAGAATTTGTTCAGACCGCTGCATTTAATAAAAGCTCCGAGACGCTCCCACTAAAGAGAGCATTTCTCTCCCTCCTCCAGCTGCAGCGATCCCCTCTGAACAATCACCTCAGGCAAGAGGCAAGGCATGAAACACGCTTCAGGGTTTCATCTAAACCTATTCTTGGCTGAACCAGATCTCCTAATTCTCTCTCTTCCTCGCTCGAGTCTGCGCAGGAGACCGGAGCGAGGTCTGCAGCCTGCCCGCGGTGTAGAGCACACGTTCCCTTCCCAAGGAGGACAGGCAGATGGAGCAGCCTTGATCCCCGCCACACAACCTGTGCAGCCTGCCTCGGCGCCGGCGCCTTTTGGAGCGCCGACACGCTATTTTTGGAGCGGTTCCGGGACGCCGAGCCTCCGCAGGAGCTGGGATCTGCTTCCCTTACGTGTAGCTCCGGCCTCTGCCCAGCGGGGCTGCTGGCTGCACCCCAGAAACGTTCCCTTTAACTCATTTAACACTGTCGATACACCACCCACGACAAGACTATCTGGGAAAGCTTTGCCCCTCAACCCGCACTACAGATTACCGTCGCAACAAAGGCATTTGAAGACCAATAAAAGGAAACTTTCAAGTTAACCAGACATTTATTAGCCTCTATGCAGGTGGAGAGGTTGTTCCAGTACATAAGCAACGAGGTCACACGCAGGTGATGGAATCATTTCATATTCAAGCAGAGCAGGTTCCACTGAGTTGCTTCATTTCTTCCATTCGTTCTTCTCATAATCCCACTGGGAAGAGATGCCCTCCACGGGATTAACCCGCATGTCCAACATTCTCTTCGTCTGCATCGACAGCCACTCGTCAGAGAAGGTGTGCGGAACGGCGCCGTACACTGCAATTCAACAGCAGGCGGAATTACACCGTGATACAAAACGAGCACGTTGGGAACCCAGGTGCAATTTCACTAACGAAAAGCTTTTTCCCCCCCGAAGCCATCAGCGCCGCTCGCACGCACGCCATCACCTGTTCAAACCTACGTTCCCTACACCCAATTTCTGAAGCATCCGGCTCAGACCAGATTCCCGCATTTTTCTCTAGCCATTGCGTTCATCAGTAAAGGCTCGTACCAAGACAACAGCCTTCTCCTACTTCCACCGCGAGTAGATGACGCCTCAAGATGGAGAGCAGCTTTTAACGGCGTGCTCTGCCTCACGGCAGCTGGAGGGCTCCCTCGAGGTAGGATCGTTAGCTGGGAAGGAAGCCAAACATGGCAGAAACCCAAATGTTTACTACCAAGGCGGCAATAAGCTTTTGCGACAGGTTTCACAGAGAGGGGAAGATCATTAGTTTATCACCGCTCTTTCCCCTCCCTTTCCTCCCACCAAAGCTCTCTCCACCACCTTCACCTTGCTGTGAAGTCAGCTTCCTGAACACCTACGCTACGGACCCACGCATCTCCATGAAGTTACAACTCCGGAATTGAGTTTTCAGAGACTAACAAACAGCCAGGAGGTCACCGGAACAGCTGTTCGATGCATCATTCTGCCCCCCCCAGAGCAGTTTAGGGAGAATTCTCTAATTTCCCATCAGGTATCAATTGATCTTGCTCTTCATTTAAGAGTTAACACTGTACGGCATTTACTTACTATAATGTTTCTGCCAGATGAGGATGATACCAGTCACACCAAGAAAGAACAGCACTCCACCGAGGACGGTCTTCCATTCGTTTGATCCCCTGTTCATTTCCGCGTAGCTCTCGTTAAATTTGATACGATACACTGCAAAAAAAATTAAAAGCGTCAACTCATTTCTTTTACTTTTCCTGCGACTCGCAGGCAACACGCCGCTCTCCAGAGGGAGGCGACCACAGCCTAAAGCTGCCCGAAAGGGAAAGGATGTTAAAAGAGTTTCTGCGTTAGCCGGCCTCTCCCACGCCAAGACCAAGGCGCTTGTGCCAAAGTAAATGAGTTGGGTTTCACCATCCCCACGTGTCTTTCACCCCCCGCCAGGTCAGCGTTAGCCTCCATTTTACAGACGATTGTGAACTTGTGCAAAAATTGCGTTAGGGGCCTGACAGAGGGAGAAATGGAGCTCTCCTTCCTTCCCTCCAATTCCCAGACCATAAAGCTTCCTAGCACAAATCATTTCAACGGGAACGCTTGTATCTCAAAAGGCTTCTCTCAGCTTTGCCACTAAGGCCCACCAGATTTTGAAGTTCAAAACAGCATTAGGTTTGGAGGGTGCTTATGAATATTTGAGCAGTTCCCAAAAGAGATTTAAACCTTCTCACTTTGACGCGGGCGGACGCAGCGCCGTTCACAAATCAGGTTCTCACTTGCAAACCGTGATGGCAGTTAGAAAAGATGATGCAGTTTTGTTCGCAAGTCAAAACCACCTGCTCAGCACTTTAATTACCTGGAATTTGGTAATGCTAAGGTCAGTGGTCATTAACACTCACACACACAGGGTTCATTTTACTCAGCTGCACTAACAATTGCATATCGTTGTAACGAAGAGATTTTTTTCTGGCTTGTTGACAGCAGATGGGAATGAAAAAACAAATATAATTACTATTTGTTTCCTGGAAGAGGAAGAAATTGCTGAACTTGACCTCTCAAGTACAGCAATTGTACATAACGGACACCACCGCAGGCGCTTCTAACTTTTGGAAAGAGCACCGAGGACCCCAGGAACGCAAACCGCTGATCTCCACCGGCGTGCACACAAGGAGCTCCATCGTAATTAGCAAAGCTCCTTCGCGGCTCGAGGCCTTGGGAAGAGCGGGGTTTAAGAGCTGCCCCAACGGGCACAGTCTTGGCAGCCTTTCTAGTAAAAGTTGTCAGTAACGAACGTGCAACAGATGCGATCGCCCCGCACCGAGCTGTAAGGTTACTTACAGCCCCCGCTACCTACATTCCACTTTCTCATCAACGGACAGAGCGGTCCAAGACGCCTTTTCCTTCTCTTTCAGCGCCTTCTGCTGAGCAGAGAGATCCCTTACAAAGGCCACTTCAGGCAGGGGAACGTCACGACGGTCGACATAGGCTGGGAGGCTGAAATCCTCTGCTTTGACAACACCAGCTGCACGTGGGAACAGAAGAGACACCCGTTCAAGGTTCTGACTCCTGGGCAAACATCTCTTAGGGGTTACAATACAAAAAACCAACAGCTCAGTCAAAAAGGTGATGACAGGAATCCAGGAGGGAACAGACTTCCAGATGACGCATTCAGCAGGGCGGAAGAGGGAAAAGAGAGAGTACTTCAAGTGGGTGCTATTTTAAGAGCGTAAGAATAAAGCAGAAGGGGGATCTACATAAAAGGCAATATCCAAAATTACTTTATTAACGTCTCAGCCATCTGTTTCCAGCTGTCACGCTGACCGCCTCCCCTACCAAATACCTAGACGCCTTCTACACTTTTTCCATCCTAGTTTCTGCCTGGCCCTCGCCTCCTGCCGCCTCCCCGGCGGCGGTCAGCCCTGCCTGCCCCTCCGCAACGCCGCAACTGCTCAGCCCGCTCTCCTGCCAGCAGGCAAGGCACCAGCCTCGCCAACCCCCCTCTAGCCCAGTTCTTTCCTTACCCAAACCCCAGCAGCAGCTTTTTGTGTTTTTCCTCTAAAGGGCTTGGTTTATCATCCTTACTAAAAAACCAAAGCAGTGGCTACCTACCGTGTCCGTGCGCTCTCACGCAGATGGAGGTGGAAATGGCTCTCTTTCCAATGAGGCTGAATGCCCTTGAAGCCAACATCCTGTCGGGACAAAAGTAGAGCAGGTAAGTCAGCGTCAGGTGAAGACATCAAATGTACAAAGGTGAAATAACACCATTTTCTATTTGTCTATAAAAAAGAGAAGCCAGCCTAGAGGTTTCCTGCCCCTGCAACGAAGGGCAGCACATCAAACCAAAACGCTCCGGCATTTTCAGGGACATTCGCCAACTAGAGCTACCTGGACGAGGCTCTCTCTCCCCCCTTTTTTCCCCACAGCCTCCTGTATTCGAACTCAAAGGCGTTCCCTTGTTCAAGTCAGCCTTCCGGAATGCTTTCGCTCGGTAACAAATCGTTACTGGGCACAGGCCAGAAGCCCCAAGCAAGGCAAGTTTAAACGCATCTCACATCCACTGCAGAAATGCTCCAGCAGGGAACAACACCGACACGTCCGAGGGGAGGGCAGACACCCAGCTAACGGTTTCTCCCACGCCCACGCAAGGGCTGGCCGGGAGCGGCACATCTCCTCCAGGATACAGGTCCCTCACAGGCCCCCGGTCTCACCTAAAAACCCTGATCTCACCTAAAAAAAACCCACGACCCCCCCTCCCGCCAAGGGAGCGCGGAGCCCGCGGCCCACGCCTGACCTTGCCGTGGGGCTGACGGCGCAGGGAGGCGCCCCGTCCGTCCCCTCACGGTGTCACCCACGGCGGTGACGCCTCACGCCTGCCCGACGTGACGTGACACCGGCGATATGACGCCGCACCGACACGGGGCAGCGCTGAGGCCGCTGCGAGAGGAGGGGGGGGGAGGCCGCAGACTCCCCCCTCGTTCCCCCACCCCCCCACCCCCAAACCCGCGCTGCCCCGGCCGCCCCCCGGGGCAGGTGGATGTGGCGGGGAGGGTCCCCCCTGCCCCCGTACCCCCCTCCCGGCCCCGCCGCCCGCCGCGGCCCGACGACCTGGCGACCGTCCTCTACGCCGGGCTGCGACCGGAAGGAGCCGCCGGGCGGAAGCGCGGTGCATGCCGGGACGCGCGGGCGAGCGAGAAGCCGTAAAGGAGCGGTCCCCGCCCGAGGGGTTGATGGGATGCGGGCGGACCGTCGCTCGCTTTTTACGACAGCGCCGCCGGCGCTTGGCGGCGTTTAGCGACACTTGGCGGCGGGCGGCCTGAGGGGAGGCGGCGGGACGGGGACCGGGACCGGGGCCCGGTGCCGGTGCGCGGCGGCGGGGCTCTCTGCCGTGGCAGGATGAAGCTGACCACGCAGGCCTACTGCAAGATGGTGCTGCACGGCGCCAAGTACCCGCACTGCGCCGTGAACGGGCTGCTGGTGGCCGAGCGGCCGTCGGGTGCCCCGCGCCGCGATCAGGCCGGGCCCCCTTCGCTCTTCGTCGACTGCATCCCGCTCTTCCACGGCACCCTGGCCCTGGCGCCCATGCTGGAGGTGGCCCTCACCCTGGTAAGGCCTTAGGCCTTTCGCTAGGCCTGGAGCGAGGGGCTGGCGTGCGGGGTGGTGGGGGTCGTCTCCAGGTCCTGGCTGAGCTCGGGGGGGGGGGGGGGGGGGGCTGGTGCTGAGGGGACGTGGGGCTCTGGGGTAGCTCTGCCAGCCCTGCGCTAGCGGCAGCCGAGTCTGTGGGGTGAGCGGCGTGTTTCTAGAGTGGAAAAACCCCCGAGGCCCATCCGCTGTATGGCTTTCCGCTGGGGAAGCAACAAAAAACTACAGAGCTTCGTAGTTTTGTCTAATTTCTTTTTCAGTGCGGAGAAACTGCTATTTATATTGGTGTCATTATCCCCAAATAACTCCCAGAGGGAACGTCCTTATTCTACAGCAGAAAGAGCTTTTCCCAGCTTACCTTTAAGGCACTTCAAAGCAGTATCAGCTAATTGGTAAAGGGCGTGCTTGTCTCCAAGTAAGAGTGTATAGATGCATATAAATATGTATTTCTGAATTCATTTTGGTGCGTTTTCCCCATTTACGGAAGCCATTAGCCTAAATAGGAAGAAATGAAGTCTCTTCATACTGCAGGTCTGGCTTGGGTTTGGAGTCTCACTTGGTGTATTGCGAGCTCGCTGTTGGTTAGTTAACCATGGGACAGCTGGGGGCAGCCGAGGACTCCCCAATACGATATCCCGTACCTCACCCACCGCTGTGGAGAGCAGTAAATCATGTGGGATAATCCGTTATCCCCCCTGTCATCATAGGGGCAGGATGAGAGCGGTGTCGGGACTGTAGGGCCGGACCTTTCCAGTCTCAACTCCCTGGTCATGAAAACCGGGAGCCATCCCCCACTGGGCCATGGCTCCTTTCTGCCTGGCATTTGGGGGAGTCCCTTTGTCAAAACCAGAAGACGGAGAGAGCGAAAGGTGCTTGGTTTTTATTGTAATAGGGAGTTGGGGTGGGCTGGTGCAAATCTGGAGGCAAAGAAGTGCTTTGGCACCTTCATGGTAGATGCAGCCACCACTAAAGTGAGATCTGGGTGTGATTTGAGCTCTGGACTTTTCTATCCATTTAAAGACTTGTCATTATTAACAGGAGAAAAATCCATCCTTTTTTGATACCTGTAAAAAACAACTCGTTTCTGATTCTTGTAGACTTCCTGCCCTAAACGTTTCCCTCAGTTTAATAGATTTCTTCATCAGAAAATAATGATTTGTAAATAAATTCCAATTTTCTCCAGTTGAGATGAATGTTGAGCTCTTTCTGAAGCCTGGGTACGATTAGATGCAGCCAGAGGCATAGGGACGGGGGCTGAGCCTGGGCCCTGGCCGTGTACGTTTGCCGTATCGCTGTGGAGCACGCAAAATTTGTCAGCCTTAAATATATTTACACCAGCGTAACAGTGGAGGAGTAACACAGAAATGTATGCTGCTAGTGTAATCATTTTCTGCTTACGGTTTTGCTCATGTTACTACTTGGGAAAATGTAATAATACTGATTATAATTGCTTTAATGTAGGCAGGGCTTGACTTTACCTTTTTGAACAATGGTAATTTGTTTTTTCTCTGGGAATGAGTAAGTGGAAGTTGCTAGTGAAGTATAGAATAACACGTATAATGTACTTAACGGAGTGTAGGGTTTGTCTTTAAATGAGGATTAGATGTCTTTCTACAGGGTCGGCGGCAGTGAATTTTTGTGAACTTTAGGCCTTCAGTGTAGTTATCTGGTGTAGATCTTGCTACAGGATCAGATTATTAGGAAATAAAGCCTGTTTCTTGCAACATCTGAACTATCTTACCACATCTACAGTAAGCACATCGTTATGGGACCAGAGAAATGGCACTGTCTTACGTATTCGCTCTTGGTTTTTGATACAAAAAGTTAAAGATCGGAAACCCCTGGCATTTCCCGCATTAATTAGGCTTTGCTAAGACATATTGTGGTTTGCAGTCGCGTTTGATGACTCCTGTGGTACTTGGCAGCTTTAAAACGCAGCATTTGACAAGAGCCCAAGGCCTTTTGCTCTCGTTTTTTTTTGTTTAAACAGAGGCAAAGGTGTCAATAAATACTGGCACGGCAGCTATGAAAATTGGATTTTATTGTTGTAGTGTTTAAAAGGAGGCGCTCTCGCCTGTTCTGTGCAGTGTAACGCGTGGTTACTGAATAAATCAGCATGGTTGAACCTCGAAGCACCTCTGTTTCTAAAGGATTTTGAAGCTTTGGCAGGTTTTGATGGGATCTGTTTCTCTTCCAGTTCAATTACTGCTGATTCTTGATCAAGCCTGTGGCCTGGTCACATGCGTGAGGGTTTTCTAGAAGCAGCCCCATGAGTTTCACCCCCTCTTCTCTGACCTGAGTTACCCCAGAACATCAAGTGGGAGCAGTAGGCTCCAGATTTAATCTGAAAATAGAGGATACGCTTTCAAAGGGACTCGTCCACGTGGTAACTTCTGAAAATTGCGAGCAGTGCTTTAGCAGCAGCGTAGGTATCAGTAAAATTAGATTTTATTAAACACATAGCAGTGCTTGAAGGTTTGTAGCTCTGGAGGAGAGAGCAGAAGCGCGTGCATTTAATTTGCACTTTGGCTTGTTTTGAAATCCCTTTCAAAAACAGAGTCATTAAAGAAAAAGTGAATTAAGTTTCGCATGGGGTTTGTTTTTTGTGTGTGCCTTTGAATTTCTCAGCTAATTGATGTGGTTTTGCAACCACATCTCAAAAAAAAAAAAAACCAAGCAGCACTTCCCCCTCCATTCTCCCGGCCTGGACCGGCGGGCAGCAGGTTACAGCCTTTCTCCTCCCAGGGCTCTTCGAAACCCCCTGCCACCCGCCTTTGGTGGCCCCAGCTCCTCTCGTGGAAGCAGATCGGAGGGCCAGGCCGCTTTTGATTTTTCAGGGGTGACACGCACCGTGTGGAAGCAAGGCGCAGTTTGTCCCCCGCCGGCCTGCCCTCCTCAGGGCTGGACGTGACTAAAAATATCAGGGGCTAATTGATGCTGAGGCTCCCTGCGGCGACAGTGCCGCGGTTAGAGAGTGTTTGGAAACTGCAGGTGGAAACAGCTTTAACTCCAAAAAGATATTTTTTTCCTTTTTTTTTTTTTTAACAGAAGCAGTTTTTAGTTACCACTTAGGGAACTGAGAACTTAAAAATCATACTCTTTTTTTTTTTTTTTTTTTACAAAAATTGATTTAGAACTAAGGTTTTTAATTTTTAAATTGATGGACCTTTTCTTATTATTATTAATTTTAGTGTCTGGGCTTCTGGCTTTAATGCCAAGCTTTCAAGCCACTAACAATTAAAACCCTAGTCCTAAGCCCTCAAAATGGGTTTGTAATTGAAACAGCAGTTGGCCTTCAGCTATAGCAGGGCTACACAGCTGCTTTTTTTTTTTTTTTCAGTCGTGTAAATCCATGTCATCCCTTGTAGAGGAGGGGTTATTCACGTGCCTTTGTTTGTTTGTTTGGTTTTGCAGTCTAATACTATAATTATTGCTAAAAATGAGATTGATTTGACTTACAGGATGCGACAGGTCAGCATCAGATATATTTTTGGACTCCATTTTAATATAGCTGTTGAGGTTTTTTTGATGCATGCTCTCTAGGGACTGCAAAGGAAAATTCTAGCTGCTTTCTCCACTTCTGACTTTCAGGGCTCTGTATTATGCTGACTTGATATCCTCAATTATAAGGAGAAACACTATATATATATATATATATGTGTATTTTCAAAGCAAGACAGACTCAGCAGGAGGAATTCAGATCCAACATAGAGCAGAAAGAACAGCAGTGTGTTCATGCTGAAACTGCACTTATAAAAAAAGAAAACTACATAGACTTTTGTACTTGTGTAACTCAAAAGTTGTGTAAATTGTATGCAAATAAATGCGTATGTTCAAGGATTTACATGCAGGTTTTAAATAAGGAGGAGCTGCCTGGTCTGACTGTGTCTATAACAGAGATGAGACAATTTATGCCGATAGTTCTTTCATCAAGCCCTTGTGGCTGAGCTGGAGAGTATTTTTAGAAGTGTTCAGTTTTGATTGAAAGATTTTAAAGAGCGGAGAATCCACCCACATTGTTTGATAAGTTGCTCCGGTGTTTAGTTACCCTTGCAGGTTAACTCCCAAAGAAAACAATTTTATCTCAAAAGCCTTTTTGTAACGGAATGGGTTGAAAAAAATGGTGAGTGGGACAAACCTTTTCTGCCTCGCATTTACCTTTCACATCAAGCTTTATTTGCTAATTAAGGTAAAAAATGCTTCCACTTTAGCCTAGAAATGTCACATTAGAAATAAAATCAACAAGCTCTTTTTGAAATGGCAGTACAGCCACACAGCCACGTGGTGAACGTTTTCCAACGTCTGTCTGCCAAATGAACACTAACAGAAAATAGCCACAAATGGCAATAGGTCAGCCCTAGACTCCTCTCCCAGGCAGCGTTGCTGAAGCTCTTTACAAGTCCTGTCATTCGAATTTAGGCCAGGCTTTGACTGAGATAACTTCTTACTCTTTTGCTTTGTTCGGGTAATGTTTTCCATCATTCTCCAAATGTTCAGTTTGGTTTCTCTGTTCTAGCTAAATTAGCCAAACTCTGTGTGCGAGTGCACACATAAATGTATATAAATATGTATGTATTTAAAGAAGCAATTGGCAAAGATACTGTAATGCTTCAATTGCCGTTTTATTTGCAGGACAGACACGAGATTTCCTTAGTTCTGTGGGGTTTTTTCTTTTTTTTTTCCCTGGGCTTAATTGTTCCAATTACTTTTTCAGATTGACTCTTGGTGCAAAGAGAATAGCTACGTGATAGCTGGATATTACCAGGCAAATGAACGCGTGAAAGATGCCAGGTGTGTTGGTGCAATATTTCCTTCTGTTTGCTCTTTTATGTTGTACTTTGTACTCTGCCAACAAAAATCATCGACATAAATCGTGCGTGTTGATTAACTTTGACAACTGTCATCTGCTTTCACATTGTCTTCGTGGTGCTGGTGGGTATGGCCTTTGTTCAGGTGCAGAAACCCCAGTCTTTCCAGAATCGCTTCTCTTTAGTGGATACTATAAAAGGCCAGTATTTGAACGACTGCCAACCAGTTTAATTACAGTTGTCAGGGAAATAGCCAAAATCTGCAGGCGCGTTTGCTTGTGCAGTACATAGCTTGTAAACTCAAATGACTCCGAGTATCTTTTGGAAAATCTTTCAGCAGTGACCTCATTCTTCCTAAACTACTTAATTGTCTCCGAGTTTTATTGAAGCATTTTCTTACGTGGTAAAGGGACTCTCTTGAAATGGAAGATGATGTCAGTCAAGCAGAGATATCTTTTTTCACTTATTTTCCCCAGGAGTAGTCATTTTTTTTTCCCTGCTAGCTAACTCAAATTACTCAATAAGCCATAAGGGGGCCTTCCTGTGGAGCCACAATAGATATCTGTATCAAGTATTTTCTCTGTACCTATTAGACAAATCCAGTATCAGGACTAATGAGAGTACATCATACTTGCATTTAAAATAAATATGAACAGCTTGTTTAAAGTATTATGCTATGTCCCAGTTATTTTGTTAATGTATATCCTTCAGTCTCAAGTATGTTTTTTAAGTAATACTTGTGACTGCTAAGGTATCTAACAGGGATAAGGGCATTATTTGTCCTTTCCTTACAAGGGAAATAAATCTGCTGGAGATGTTTTTAAGGAGAAGATACAGTTTGTCTGTTCTGTTTGAGGTTTGAAAGAATATCACAGGGTTGGGTTTTTTTTAAACTCTTGATTTCATTTCTGAAGATAACTGGCGCCATGTAGAGATTGTCACCTTTGAAACATGATAAAGGTTTTCCTTTAAAAGATTATCTGATTTTGGTAGAGAAGCTGGGCAGTGAGTGGGTTCAAATGCAGACCGGGGAGCAAACTCAATTTCTTAGCCAAGATCCAGGTCATGTGCTGAAGAAGGAGCTGAGGTTTTCTTGGCCTTCTGACTTCAATCAAGTGTAGCATCAGCTTGATATCTTGTTCCTGTTTGTAAGCACGCAGTGTAATTTTTTCACATCTCTTTAAGCATATTTCCTGCTGGTTTCAGCTGAAATGTCATGGTTCAGATAACACAGTTACTTTTACCTTCTGCTGCAGTCCAAACCAGGTTGCGGAAAAGGTGGCCTCCAGAATTGCAGAGGGCTTTAACGATACGGCGCTCATAATGGTAAATTGCTTCATCTTTTTTCCTCCTGCTTTCTGTATTGTTAATATTACGACCGTGGTGTTGGACTAGCCATTTGGATGCCATTCTCTGGATCCTTTAATAGTGAAGTAACTGCTTTTCTCTTTCTCTCCAAATGCTCTGGGTAAGAGATGCAATGACCTGTAACCGGTGAAGTTCTTAGTCTACAGAGAGACTGCGGTTAGCTCTCGGCCATCTCAAAGGAAGCGGAGGCCTTCTCTGCTTGCGAGGCTGGAGTGGAGGCAGTCACAGGCCTCCTTCTGTGACTTAAACTCTTGTCTTATATGAAGCAAACGATGCTTTGCCTCCTTGCCGCAGTGACAAAGGGTGATGGCAGTTTAAACGTGTAAAATTTAGCTCATTTGAAGGTAGAACAGTGGACGAGTTAAAGTGCCCTGTTTGTAAAAACTGACTTTTTTTTGTTTGTTTAAATTTCATCTCTTTACTTGGGATCTTGAGGAGGAGGCTAAGGTGGTGTTTTTCTGTTGCGCGACAGGTTGATAACACAAAGTTTACGATGGAGTGCGTAGAGCCCGCCATTCACGTGTATGAGCTTCACGAGAACAAGTGGAGGTGCAAGGACCCGCACGTGTGAGTAAACTTCAGAGTTTGGTTGTGTTCGGGTAGTAAGGAAAAACGGGTTGCCTGGTTAAGGGCAAAACTTTGATTGTGTTGAGTGACGCTGTAAGGTCACTCAACAGTAGCTGACAGTGCTTTTAAAGCTGTATTTTACTGTAGTGAGAGAGAGCAGCCGGCTTCTGCAGCCAGGCAGTGGTGTGACCACCGTGACCACGTTGCAGAGAGAGTGGCTTCATTTCCAGAGTAGAGGAGGTGGTGGAGATTTTCTTTGTGATTACTTTTAATTCCTGGTTATTTTCCGTCCTAGTGATTTTTGTGAAGATTGGACCGAAGCCCAGAGAATCGCTGCATCTCTCTTGGACAGCAAGTCCTACGAGACGCTTGTAGATTTTGATAATCACCTGGATGATATCCGGAACGACTGGACAAACCCAGAGATCAACAAAGCTGTCCTCCACCTGTGTTAGAGGGGTTTCTACTGACTAATTTACGGGCATTCCCACTGTGTACTGAAGAGAGAAAAATGCTATTTTTGAATGTAAATAGAATAATATTCAGTACCTTGTGTGGAAACCCGACTGATTAAAAAGGAGTGGCATGTCACATTGCAGAGTGATGTGTCCGTAAGCCGTTGAATCTTTTATGTGAGATTCCTTGGAAGAGCTGCAGACTGCCAGTTACAGCTGTCCTCATGGACGCCTTCCCAGTTGTAGTGAATGTTGCTATTCCTTCAAAACCAGAACTACTTCTGCTTGTCCCTACTGTTCGTACGACAAAGTTTTGACTAAGCTTTTCTAATCTTTAGAGAGATTACTTTTTAACAATTTATGGAAATACCTTTCAAAAAAATCAGCCTTGTCCTCGGATGAGAAATTTTAAGATCAAATACATAAAATGTAAGGTTAACGCTTTCTTTTGGCCTGGTTTGGAAATGTCATTCTGTCGGCACAGTAAAATGCGAACTGCTGAGGACGATGTACCGTGCTCATGTGTCGCCTGTTTTGCAGTGGTTTAGCATGACGCAGCTACAGAGAACGTGTTAAAGCAGTATTCCCAAATGCTGCAGGGATTCCTGCTCTCCGTGGGCATACAACCACAGCTATTGCCTGAAAATGTTAAACCCAAGGTGAAAACAAATATTCATGTAGTGATTTGTCAAAGGGACTGGAAGCGCACTAATGAGTTTGAATGACAGTTCTAAAACAGTTTGAGTCTACAAAAGAAGAGGAGAGTGAAATACCTTATTAATTTTGTGCAGTCTTTTTGGGTTTTGTAAACAGATCTCATTTTCAACTGGTTCATATGGTGTCTGCTTAAGTGGGTCTAAAATGTATCCCTCCAAATTGAAGACAGGCGATCTGAGTACATCAAATCAAGGAGCCTAGGAATAGTCTAGTTCAGCTTCTGTCTGTCTTTCTAAGCAATGTTTGTTTGTAAGAATAAGTTTACTGGACAATGAAGCTTTATATCAGACTAGTACAGTTCTTTGTAAGTCTTGTTGCCTTACTCCTCGTGGTTGGTTGTCAAACTGTAGTTAAACATAGCCTCGGCCTGCAATGGTTTCTCTAGATTTCCTTCTCTTCCTACTCAAAAATGTTTTTACAAGGAAGATGCAAATGTCCACCAAATGATCGGCCTCTCTCCAAGTTCCTGCTTTTTCCTTAGTGTTCTTATTTTAAACCATGAGGGGTGGGATTGTCAAAACCTCTTGGTCTACCTCTGCTTCTATTTAAATAAGCACAAGCTTTCCTCTTGGTCTTGGTGAGAGAGAGCATAAGACTAAAATCCCGTTCTGAAGTAGTGAATAGAACCAGGATGCCTCCGGTCGGGTCCTGCTGTGGAGTTCCCTGCAGTTCAGATTCCACACAAAGCCACGAGGCAAGGTCTGAGGTTCGGCTCCCTGTCCGAGGAGGAGACCAAGGTTTGAAGGGTTCGGTTTGTCTCCCTGCTATGCAGTAGGAAGGTGTGATGGGCATTACCAAAGGGATTGGCACTCAGTCAATAGCCTTTCCTAAGCATGAGTCAGGTAGGCTTGCAGGAAAGGGAAATGTTTTCACTTGTGCGATGAAAACATGTATCTAGCTCACAAGCAGTGAGAGAAACACGTTCCAGCGGCTGTTTTACTACGCATCCACGGTATGAAAAGATATCCTGGAAATGGCAATGCTCTGGCAACGCGTGTTCCGAGTTGACTCTGCAAATCGCACCCGCTGCAGGAAGGGGACTGTGGTCTTAGTTTGTACAAACACCTCACGAAATCTCACCTGTTGTTCCAGAGGCAGATGTTATCTTAGCGAGACATGTTACGTTAGTTATGTCAGATTGTCAGCCAGCGCTGCCGTATAAGCTGGGGTGTCTCCTGAGCCACAGGAAATGTATTTCTTATTCTTTGTAACTAGATGTCATAATCAAGCTTTGATCGTATATATGCTAATGCAGTCCAATCTCTCCTTGCACGAGCTCCCCCCTCACCCTCAAGACAAAGCAAAATGTATATCATCAGTCTGTAACCTGATGGAAGTGCTCCCTGTGACTAACCCTTGAGACACGTTGCTGGAAGGGGAGCAGCTTTTAATGCTTTGTCTGTCCTTTTTTTTACCTTCTGTTTGCTTTTAAATGAGATCCTTTGAGTGTTTCCCCATCAGTAGAAACCCAGGCTGGCTTTAAGCAAAAAGGACAAGCACTGCGGTGCTCGGATCTTATCTCACCTGTCCTATTTGCATTGAAGGCTGGACAAAAGGCAGCAATTTCATAAAGGCAAAGCAGCCAGGGCGGCTCTTGTGAAAGAATGAGGAAGCTGCCGGGCTCAGCGAAGGCTGTGTTCCCCTTTCCTGCTGATGTGCCAAACCTACCTGCAGGAGCAAATGCTGGTTTCCTGGCTGGTGGATCAGCTGGATTCATCGGAGGAATTCAAGGTAACTCCTTTTAAAACTTCTGGGGAAGAAATCGTGGAGGGTGTCGGCATCTCTGTTGCTGGAGTTCTCGTGATAGCTGGGAAGACAACGCTGTGCCTGGGTGTCTTACGCTTTTTTTGTTTCGTTAGCCATTAATTACACGCAGGGTTATTAATTCCTGCATTCCTCCCACCCCGTATTTGGAGATTTGGCACTTGCCTGCCCAGACGTTTAACTCCCAGCTCTTTGCCTGAGATCCTATGGATGAGGTACTTGGAAATGCAAAATTCTTCCCACGTGGGATTCTTTTTTCCACTCTCAACCCTAATATTTCAAACCAGTAATAAACAGACCCCGCAAGTATCTGAAAATACCAGTACAAAGTGTTTGGGTTTCTGAGTGGGAGGACGCACGCTTCTCTCTGCTGGATCCGCGTGAGCGCTCACCTTGAATCCTTTAGTCACAAGGGGGAGAACGAAGACCCTTGAGCGTGGGTTGCTTCAAGCACCCGTTCGGTTTGAAATTAAGGATCGGAGTGACCTGAGACCCAGCCAGCCACGCGGCCTGTCCCCAGGTGTGCCACCAGCTGATGGCCCAGGGCACTTCCAGCTGTGGTCAAAAACTCCACGTACAGATCCAGCTTGAGAAACCCAGACGGGAGCAGAGACTTTGGGGGGGCTGTAGGTGTTCTTTTCGCCAAGAAATGAGACTGCCTTAAAATTGCTTGGAGAATCGGTGGCGGGTTGGGGCTGGATGCACGTCGGGAATGGTCTCCGCTCCTGCCTCGTGCGGCATCACGAGTGGGAAGAGCAGATGGGTGGCAAGAGCCAAGGGGTGTCCTTGATCACGCACACAAGTGAGATACCTGTGCCCGGGGAACGTACTGGTGCCATATTCTCCCTGAGCTCATTGCTCTGTGTCTATATGAGGTCTTTGGGGTTTTTTTTTTTTCTTCATTCAGCAAGTAAAGCACTCTGACGCTGGAGTTTTTCCCCCCTTCCCTCCTCCCATCTGCCGGCTGAGCTGCTCATGGGATGTTCCCTAGCCTATGTCAGCGTGATAACGAGCAAAGACCTCCCGCGTAACCCGTTTCGGCTCATTAGAGCTGACGTGGGCGCAGGAAGCAGGCGAGCAGTTCGGCTGGTGGGACGGAGAAGCCGCAAACTCTTCTCCTGGCACCGGACAGATGCGCAGAGCCCAGCCCCGCTCTGCGTGGCACTGTGGAGATGCGCCGGGAGAGATGGTCCCCTGCCCCCAAGAATTTCTTACCTAAGTGGCAGAGATGCACGCCGAGGAGAGGTGACAGTGATAGATGCGGGAAGCAAACCCGGGTCTCTTTGCTCCCTGGCTAGAGGCCTAATCGCTGCACTCTGCTGCTGCTGCTATTTGTAAAAAAAAGTCTCGAGATGCTCGGGTGGAGGGCATTACCGATACGGAAAGAGCACGCGAATGCTAATGGAGGAGGTTGTTAGTGGGGTGGACTTGCGGTCGACTGCAGCTTGGAAAATGGCCTCAAGGGGAAATGCGCTCAGCGTGCATTTGTGAGCCGCGCTTCTATTTTGTGTTTTAATTCAGCTCCCGGAGCGGAGCTGGGTCGCCCACCCTTGCCTGTAGGAACTGTAGGGAGCTGGTCGGGATCGGGCAGACTGGGCTGGGCAAGCTGTTTCCTTCCCGTCCTGCCCGGGATCCGTTACCCCCGACTCGAGTTAAACATCTCAACGCATCGTACTCCTGCGCTGCAAACTCCTTTGCTTTACCCATCACCCTGCAAGCAGCCCTCCGGCAGCAGGCAGCGATTTCACTTTGCCGAAGTATCCGCTGAGGACTCTATCGATTTTTTTTTTTTTTTTTTTTTTTTTTTTTTTTTTTTTTTTTTTTTTTTTTTTTTTCTTTTCCTGTGGCTTTTAGACCACATTTTCACCCAGCCTTCTCATCCAAAAGTACACCCTAGCTGCATATTTTCCTTTGGTTTTCAGCCGCCGCCCTGCGAAAGGCGGCAGACGTGGATTTGGAGAGGACGGAGGCAGGTTGCTGCCGGGGGTTCCCAACAACGGGAACCGCGCAAAAGGTGAAAGCGGCCCGTGCTCCTGCGTGGCTGTGCGGTGAGCTTGGCAATTTGCGATCTGCTGGAGCCGTGATGAGGCAAACGGGGAACGCTGCTCTTAAAAATACCCGGTAGGTGGGCTGGGGGAAACGGGTAACTCCGTGAGTGCTTCCAGC
Organism: Oceanodroma leucorhoa; assembly: GCA_030449065.1. Taxonomy (NCBI): domain Eukaryota; kingdom Metazoa; phylum Chordata; class Aves; order Procellariiformes; genus Oceanodroma; species Oceanodroma leucorhoa. The sequence goes on from JASVER010000007.1 coordinate 18,403,053, forward strand.
CAGCGCCGCGCCGGCTGCAACGTGGCAGCACTTTAGCTGGATGCGGGCAGGACCGGTGCCAGGCACGTCCCGGGCTGCGCAGCATCAGCCCACGAGGGCCATGAGAAACGACGCAGCCCTTCCTAGAAATGCGCTCTGGAGCTTAAAAGATGGACCTAATTGAAAAAAAAAACGTATCGAGGTTGTACCAGGGGATAAAAGCTGGGCCGAGATTAACCCGGAGCTCAGCCAGCCGAGAAGCGCGGCGGCCGTGGCCAGGTCCCTAAGCCAATTCCCAGCCGCGGCCTCCCAGCCACCCGCTGAATCCATGCCCGGCAGGGAGGAGGTTTGCTCTGGATGCAGGTCTGGCAGGAGAGCCCGCCACGCTCTGGGTTGGTGCTTCAGGTACGTGCTCGCTTTCCGCTTTTGCTTCCTACCACCCGCCGCAGCAGCTCCTGGCTTGCTCGTGAGTGGATTTTCTTCGGGGGTGTTTTCTGCCTGCACGGTTCCTGCTGGTTATTCGGTCTGCTGGTCCTGCCAAGAGCTTGTGCTTGGGGAATGCTGGAGCTGCTCCAGTTTCCCCGGAGCCTGCATCTTCAGCTGCTTCCTCGTGACATCCTCCTCCCTTCCCACGCCTGGCATCCCCTCCGGGTACCGCTCGCCTGCCCTGGATGGCTGCGAGCCTCCCCCCGGCCTGGGGCTCCGGGAGGGGGTTTCTTTTCCCCTCCCAGCCTTGTTGCCACCTCCAGCCTTCAGCAAGTCCCATGCGATGGCCATGCAGCCCCCTTCTAGGGCAATTTCTGAGCCAGGCTGGGACCAGCCCTTTCCTCTGCTTGGACCAGAAGAGACCTGGGGCAGGAGGGGGGGAGCAGGCAGCCTCGTCGCTCCGTTAGCACGGAGCCAGGGTGACGTGTTGCCTGCGTTAGCAGACCCTGGGACTCCCTGACCCAGAAAGCTACTTCTCATCCCTCCTTTCTAAAACGAGCCCAGCTGGTGTTTGCAGGAGCAGCTCCTTCGAAGGGAGCCAGCAGAGCAGCTCCGCGGTGGGCTCTCCAGGCTCTGCTCCGCCAGGCTCTCCAGCTGAAGCTTTTCTTGTGGCCGGTGTTTGCAAAACACATCCCTCTCCCTGCGGTTCCTCTGGCGTCCGGGAAGCCGTGAGCTCACCCAGCCCTTCTCCTTCCAGCGAAGTTATGAGGTTGCTCTCCATCCTCACCCCCTTGTCGGTGCTTCAGCCCCCTCCACCCTCCTCTGCACCCAGGCAGGATGGGGCCGGTGGGTTGGGGAGCGCTGAGCCCGGGGAGAGGAGCAGCCCGGCTGCCGAAGGGCCAGGGCCAGAACTGGAAACAAGTCACTGGCCACATCAGAGGACCACCCAGGGCGGTTGCCTGGGCTGGAGAGGTCAGCCAGCTCCATACCGACCCACCAAGGAAGCTTCATGAGCCCACCCTCTCCTTCCCCCTGACCTGCTGGCTCTTGGTGGGGGTTTGACCAGTTGCCCTCATGCTCAGCATGTCACATCCCTGACCCCGCCGTGGGCAGCGGGAGCTCCTGGGAGGGACCTGGAGCAGAGGCAGGCTCCATGAGGGTCTCATGGTACCTGTGGAAAGGGGATGTCTGGCCCATGGGGCTGCTCCCCTCAGGACTCAGATCTATCCAACGCTGGTTATCCAGGGGCTTTCTCCACGCCGGAGAGTCTCCAGGCTGTACCCAGCCACCTCGAGGTGGCCAACTCCCACCCTATGAACTCACCCATGGGTGTCTTTGCTTCCCAGGCCGTGGGGAGGAGAGGAAGGGGTGTGCGATGCTGTGTTTGTGCCTATCGGGTGTTGCCACACCAGCTGGAGCAGCGCTGCAGCCCGCAGAGCTAACCACCGTTATTTTAGCAGGCTGATGTTTATGTTTACCTCCCTGCCGCAGCAAGCCGTCGCTCTCGGTCGCTCACGGTTTTAGCAACAACTGCTGCTCCAGGCCAGGCTAATTCCAGCCCTCTTGGGTTTGGGGGGCATTTGTTCTCACCCAACAGCAGCAAAGAGGTTGTTTTTGGGGAGAGGTATCACATGCGGAGGGGGGATTTCTGCAGCTTAGACTGGATTTGGGCTGCAGTGTCAGGGCTGCCGGCGAGGGGTCCCTGGCCCCGGGGGGATGCTGCGTGCACTGAGGTTGGGATGGGATCCGGAAAGACCGGGCTTGCCAGGCTCTGACTCAGAGCTTGTCCTCCAGCTCTTGGAGTCTGCAGCTGAACAGGGAAAAAAAACCACATGAACCAGTTAATTTGTCTGTTTTTCTGGGGCAAAACTGGAGCCAGGGGTTGGAAACATCTCTGCCCTGGCCCCTGCGCCTAGGACCGGTGCCTGCAGCCGGGGCGGCAGCCTTTCCCTTGTGCTGCCTGCCTGGCTCTTGAGTTTGAAACTTTGCAATAACTCCTTTATTTGAGAAATTGGAGGAGCCAGATGAGGGAGGAGATCAGCCTTTTCCATATTTGTGATTTTTCACCAAGCGTGCAGGACCAGGCCAGCAGAAACTGGAGCAAACCCACCCATTTCCCCTCCCTGCTCCCCTTTATACCCATCCCATCGGGGCTTGGTCTCGTGCTTGGGGCTCTGATCTTGCCTGAGACCTCCCAAGCTCCTGGGATCAGCTTGCTCCGATCTCCAGGCGAAGTTCAAAGCTTTCCCTTTCATTCCTGCCTGCAGCCGCGGGGTGTTTAATGCACGGCTGGCATTCCCTGCACGCTGGTGCCCTGGATTTGAACCGCTGCTTTTCAGCTCTGTCTGAAAAGGAGCCGTCTCGGGGCCTCGCCTCCTAATTGTGGAGGAGGCGAACATGAAAAAGCCTCTGGCTGCTTTTAATGCAGGCAAAGGCGGCTGCTCCGGAGGCAGAGCCTTCGCCCGGGCATCCTCGCAGCGGGGTGGTACCCGACCTGGAGCTCTTATCCTGGGGGTGGTGAGAAACCCTCTGCCTGGTGCTGTTCCTGCTGCCAGGCTGGTTTTCAGGCTGGCAGGTCAGATGGGAGGGGGGAAAGACCCTTTCTGGAAGCTGGAGGAGGTGAAGATACTCCCAGAGCATCACCGCTCCCTAGATGTTAGGACCTCAGGGATGCTGATGGGTGCTCCCAGAGCTGGGTGTGGTACCCTCATACCAAACCAGTACTTGCCTTTTCTAGGCAGTTGGTAGCCCATCCGACGGCTTGTAGGGATGCTCGGTGGTCCGGTGGCTTCAGCTGCAGGCAAGGGGCATTCCTGCTCCTCTCCCTCTCAGCAGCGGGCTGGATCGTGCAGCGGGGTGAGAGTACAGCAGCATTTCCTCATCACCCAAGGGCTTTGCTGGGCTTGGATGGGGCTGGAGGAGGGGGATGGATGGGAGGAGCCAGGACTCCACTAACCTGATTAACCAGGTTAGAAACCAACCTTGCAAAAATCCAAGCCGTCTCGCTGCAACCTCCTCCTGCCCTCCCAGGGCATGGCTGGTCCTGAGTGGGAACCCCCCACCCAGCCTCGTGCCCCCCTGCATCCGAGAGCAGCCGGGCACGGTGGGGAGGTGGGATGCAATGGTGGGCATCGTGCCTCCGGGACCGGGTAAGTGTCACCCCCTCGGAGCACCGCGGCCAGCTTCGGCCCCACTCCCCCTCCCCGGTCCCACGTGCCGCTGAGCATCCCCCCTCGGCCGCCGCTCTAGTGACGCTCGCGATGAGCGTCTGAGGGTTTTTGGAGCGTGAACTCGTCGGGAATGCAAATGCTCCTTGGTCTGGTGCCGGCACGGGAGGAAAGTTGAAGCCCCAGCAGCAACCATCAGAAATTCTGATTGAAACGCTGACGGGGGGGATTTCTCTGCCCGAGCATCTCTCCCGGCGCCGCGAGCAAGCGGTGCTGGTGTTTGGCCGCGGCAGGGACACGGGGCTAAGAGCCAGCGGCGGTGGGGAGCGGGCTGCTGTGAGCCATCAGCAGGTGCCAAAAAACAGAGAACTCGCCTCAAAACAGGTTTCTTGATATTTGGGTGGCCGCCGCTATAGCTGGAAAGTGGGGGTCCCGGGGCGGCTCCGATCCCAACCCTGGCATGGCTCCCTGGCCACGCGGGGGTCACGGCTCAGGGTGCCTGTGGGGAGCTGATAAAAAAATGCAGAATTAAAACCAGCGGTGGCAAGTTCCCACTTCCCCTTGCCGGCTGCTGCCGGCCCACCTCAGTGCTGCTTGGAAAGGTGAAGTAAAGCCGTGGCGGAGGTCGGGCAGGGGGAGCGGAGGGTTTTCTTGGCTCTCTGTGGGCCCCGGAGCTTGGAAGAGCCAAAAAGAGTCACTGACCCTCATCCCAATAAGCTTTTCCCAGCAGCTGTGCGCATGAGGGATGCAGATTTCCCAGTAAAGGGATTTTTGCCCAGAATAATTTTCAGCATCTTAAAAAAACCCCAACGTCCCGCAATGGGAATCGTCCACCTGAAAGCTCTCGGGGCATCAGGAATGCCCGAACGGAGCCGGACCGTGCGCTCCCCGGCTGCTCCGGCTCAGCCCCGAGGGAGGCAGCCCCGGGTGCGATGCTGCAGCCGAGCATCCCTCTATTTCCTGCGCGTGGGCTCGGGGTTTTCTCTGCCAGCACCGGTTGCCTTCATAAATAACCACCTGATTCCTCCTGCTCGTGACCTTCTCGCCTGCAAATGTTTGCAGCACTGACCCTGGGAGCGGAGAAGCCGGGATGGGACTCCCCACAGGCTCCTTCTCCACCCTCCCAAAAAGTTCCTCCCGAAACTCGACAGCCAAGATTGAGTCACTAAAATGCCGTGACATCACTAGCGGTTTTTGCTACCGAGCAGCCACGCTTCCTGTTATGCCCAGGCGCCTATAGATATATATATACGCACGCATAGGTGCGCGCTTTTAGCGAGCGATCGAGTTCACTCTCCTTCCTCCCAGCATCGCTTCCCGCAACCCTCGCCTCTCTTTTGCAGCGCCAGCAGCGAGGACCGGCGGCGGGGCTGGAGAGCTGGGTCCCGCTAAGAGGATGAAAACATGGGGCTCAAGTTATCCTGCCTGAAAGGTAGGTTTGGGCTGGGCGTTGGGGTTTCTCCTGCTCCGTGAAGGCAGCTGGGGGGACGGTTGTACATGGAGGAGCTTTAGGTATTTCTGCCGTGGGCAGGACTGGTGTGGTTTGGCATCCTTGTGGCATTTAAGTAAGTCTCATGGGTGACCCGTTACCGGAGCCGCTTTCCCCGTTCCCCTACCCCAACCCTGTAAAAATATAAGGGTCTGGTCCTGCGCTTGCTCCGAGCATCCTTTGCTCTGAGCATCCTCAGGCTGACAGCCTCAAGAAATCAAGAAATCAAGAAATAGAGCATGGATGGGATGCTCGGGGTACGGATGGGATGCTCGGGGTCAGCCCGGAGGCCGGGAGCCGGGGTACCCCGGCTCCCGGCCTCCGGGCTGACCCCGAGCATCCTTCATTGCTCCGCTCCCTCCCCAGGGATATTCCAACCCAGGAGCTTTCTATCCTGCTGCTTTCTCCCAAACTTTCATTTTCTTAATGGAGTTAGGCTGGGGATGGCGGCAGTGATGTCTGCAGAGAGGAAAGCGGGAGCTTTTAATGCTCCCGGCCTCGCTGCATTAGGTGAGCAGGGCAAAGGCTGGATATCGCATCTCCCATTAGCTCTGCAGCCCAGCGCTGACCCCTGAGCAGCTCGTATTAATCACCCTGGGGGTCGTTAGGGATGGGAGCTAACGAGCATCTCTCTCTAAGATGCAGAGCTGCTTCTTCCCTGGCTTTTCCCAAGCCCAAACCCTACGTGAGATGCTGGTTGTGGTGGGCATGGCTTTGGATGCGTCACCCAAAAATGAGCCCTGTGTCCGTGTGCCCGTGTCGGGGATGCTGCGGGTGGGGCTGGCGGTGTGGGATCTGGGGGATTTGGGGGTTCCACAGACACACCCCCCCCGCCCAGCCCAACATGGGGTGACTGAAGAGGGGAAAGCGAGGCAGCCAGGGAGTCCCTGTCCTGCCCCAAATCCAGGGCAGAGCCCCAAAATATCCCCCTGCTCCTCCAAACCCCTCTGACGAACTTGGAGTCTGCAGTAAAATAAAAGACCCCCCCCTTTTCCAGCTCCCTTACATAAGGCAGAGCTTTATCCTTAATTAAAAAGAGATTAAAAATATCAGTGTCTGTCCCCTCCAGGCATTTTCCTGCTTGGGAAGAGCTGAAACCTCCCTGGCTGCTGCCTGCGCCGCACGGGGTTTTTCTCCTGATTAAAAAAGCAGATTAAAGCGATCCGCTCCCCGGGGGGGGCAGGCAGGCGGTCCGGGGGGGGCTGCGATATCCGCCTCTGTCAGACACCCCAAAATCCAGGGTGGGGAGGAGGTGCGAGGCTGCACCTGGCTGCTGGGGGGGGAGCGGTTGTGGATTCTCTAGTGGCTCGTAAGGGGTTGAGCTGGACATGGAGGAGGGCAGGGGGATGCTGCAGCCCCCCACCTCATCTTGTCTGCAGGCTTGAAGACGTGCGTGAGCAGCGGGAACGGCAGCGACAGGACCCCGGCGGCATCCCCGGGCCAGAAGCACCTGCACGTGCCCTCCATCATCGTCACGCCGCCCACGCCCACGGGGGCCATGCTGTCCCGCGAGGCTCGGCGGGTGGGGGGGCCGCCGCCGTGCAGCCAGTGCTGAGCATGGGGACAGGGGGGGGGACGCCCGCCCGGCAGGATCTGTCCCCACTCCGCCGGGATGGAGATGCAGCCGCCGGGATGCGAATTGGCCGGATCCAGCACCCCGGGAGCTCCCCCGGGACACGCGGGGCACCCACCACGCGGGTGGGTTTGGACACCGGTGACTGGTTTTTCTCTCTTTTCCTAAAAACGCCGGGGAGGGGGTGGCACGGCGCAGCTCCTTCCCGGTGAATAAAGCTCCCGGGGCTCCGCACCCCCCGGTTTGGCACCCGCCGGCTCCCTCCGTCCCCCCAAAAACACCCCAAAGCTGACCCTGTGCCGGATGGGGGGCCAAAAGCGGGGTACACCCCACCAGCTCCCACCTTTCCGCCCGGATTGAAGAAGCCGGTTGCAAATAACACGGGAAAAATGAACTCGGCGTCGCCTGCAACCTGCCCTCGCGGCCCCGCCGGATCGGCCGCATCCCGGGGAGGGAGCCGGGGGCGATGCTTCCCGGGGAGCGGCGGCACCAGGAGCCGGCGGGAGAGACGGGAGTGTGAAAGCAGATGGAAATTTAATTTTTTAATGACAGCAGCAGATGGCAAAAGACACGCAAGTGGAGTCGCAGCATGGCGGAGCCGTTTATAGAGCGACCGGCGGAGCCGCGGCATGTGCCGGCGGCACGGCGGGGGGCTGCTCGGTTAATGGATGGAGGGGGGCGGTGGGACCCTCCTCCTGCAGCCCCTGGGGGGTCCCAGGGGTTGGCCCCCCACCCCAGCCCAGGCAATCCTCACCCCAAGGGTCGGGGTTGCTCCCATGGGTGCCCCGGGGCTGAGCCCGAGGTGGTTGGGGAGGGGGATTGGGGAAAGCTGGCATCG
>JASVER010000007.1:18413159-18445891 GCA_030449065.1 Oceanodroma leucorhoa
GGGGGTTTGGGAGGGGGCAGTGCTGTCCCCCACCTCTCTGGTGCCTTCGCCCCTCACACCTGAGCCTTGGCTGAGGGCTGGGGGGGGCAATGGGCTGCGCTGGGTGCTGAGCCCCCAGCTCTGGCAGCGGGTGCCGGGATCTGCCGTGCTGGTGCTGCGAGCTGCGCTCCGCTGCCACGTGCCTCTGAAAGCACCTCGGCCTGAGCCCGCGGGGCTGCATTTCCAGGAGAGATGTAATTTCTGGCCATAACTTCTGTGAAACGCTTTGAAATAGAAAATGCACTGGAAACGTTAGTTATTACTTCTCAAGGGAGAGGAGGAAAAGTCTGAGAGCAAGAATTACGGAAGCGAGAGGAGAAAATTCAGATGCTATTTGACTCAGGCTTTTCAAAATCCCCTGGAAACTCATGCTCTCTAGGGATGACCGAGGCCCAATTAGCAGACGAGGACTGCGGTGTCCTAGCCCTCACTGCTGCCTTACTCTCATCTTCCATTCGTCTTCCAGGGAGACCTGGGTCCCTTCAATCCTGGCTTGCCGGTGGAAGTGCCTGTCTGGTTGGCCATTAATCTGAAGCAGAGGCAGAAGTGTCGGCTGATTCCTCCGGAATGGATGGACGTTGGTAAGGATGGCGGCTTCGGCCCTGGGCTTCAGTGGGTGCAGCAGAAACACGAAATAAATAAAAAAATCTGCTTTTCACCATTAGTGGGAAGCTTAGTTCAACAAACACAAAGTAACTCTGAGAGAATGATCTAATGTTCCACCGCTGGAATTCTTTATATTTACAGGAGATGTCATCTTCCCTGTTAAGTCAGGTATTTAACTTCTCTTTCTCTGGTGAGGAGGAAGAACAAGGGTTAGATTGAATCCCCAGCCCTGACGCTCGTCTTCAGCAGCGGCTGCTGGTCTTCCTGAGCAGCCCTTGCCTCTCTCGCAAGGCTTGTTCGGAAAGAGCTTTGGGGACCTCGGGTGACAGTCTGTGAGGAGGGAGACCTTGGAGAGCGTATATGTGTGTTAATTGCCGGTTCATTCACTCTGTGACATCATTTTCCTCAAGGGCCTCGGGAGTGGGAGGTCGTCTCAGTCTGTAAAAAGTGAGAATCGCGGCACCCTCCCTTTTGTCATCTCAAGGGAAACTGAGAAAGAGAAGAAGCAAACGCTAGTGGAGCTGCAGTAAGAGGGAGACCTGCACCAAGCATTCCTGCTTTATTCATTCAGGGGCACAAACACTAATTAGCGCAAGTGCTTTGTGGGTGTAGGGACCGTCTCCCGACAGGCGATCGGTTTGGGGATCAAGCTCCAGCCTCCCGGCATGGTGTGCTAAGCGTGGCTTCGATGTCCCCGTCAGCATCCTTGTGTGCTTCATTACGGAAACCTTTTTCTGCCCGCACGTTGATTCAAGCTTGGACATAGAGCTGGCCCTACAGAAAGAGGGTGTGGGTTTTCCTGGGGAATAAAAATGTGCCTGGAGCGTTGAAGGTCTGGCAATGCCTGACCATTCCTGGTTGCGTTTTAGAAAAACTGGAGGAAATCCGGGACCAGGAACGTAAAGAGGACACCTTCACTCCGATGCCCAGTCCCTATTATATGGAACTCACAAAGCTGCTGTTAAACTAGTAAGTAGGAAATGTATTGTAACAGTTTCCACACGAGTACATGCTTGCATAGACAATTTTTCAAGCTTTCGTTGGCAGCAACCCCAAAGGGCGGTGGGAAAGTGAGAGTTAATGGAGGTTTATTTCACAGCGTGCCAAGATCTCGTTGCAGCCGTTTTCTCATGGTAACTTTGCATTTCAGTAACTTGGGGATTGCTTGTTCTGCAGCCTGATAATTGGGGCTGTGCCGCTTTATTGAGCGGCAGCTAAGCGTAGAGGCCTTGAGGATCAGCAACACGTTCCATGGCTGCAATCTGTTCAGCAGCCTAAACCCTCCAGGCTTCTTCCTTGGCTCTCCTTCAGGAGGAAAGCTCCTCTTTCCTCGGCCTGAGAAGCAGGAGACCAGGGATATTCCGAGTCTGAACTCCTGCCTGCTGAGGCATTTCACTTGTAAAATGTGCTGGCTGGTATTTTTCTCGGCGCGGACTCTTCTGACTTTAAGCCCTCGGTTACGGCGGGGTGGTCGTTTAAGCACTGGCTTTTCCTCTGGAGATGACGCACTTGGCGTGCGGCTCCTTCCCTCACGCTCGAATAACCCTGACAGCTCTGTCCGTGTGAATTGATCTGATCTCTCGAGGTCCTTATGGCAGCGCTGAATTGCCTTAATGGGAGGATGTGGCACAACTCGTACAGTCCTTTCAACTTAATACTCTCTGATAGAGCCACGAGAGCACAGAGCCGGGGCTGTAATCGCAGCCGAGTCCTTTCAATTCCCTGGCTGCCTGTGACTTTGGCCGGGTTATTGGCCCTCCGTGTACCTCGTACCAGCTGGGCAATTAAAGAGCAGAAGGATTCTAGTGAGAACCAGATGCTGCATCAGAGCTGAGCATTCCTGGGTAAATAAACTATCCCAAAAATCCCAGCAGCAGAAGTACCAGGCTGGATTTTAATGTTGAGTTGCAGGTTTTTTTCTCTATAGCAAACTGCTCTGCTTATGCCTCGGAGGGCTGAAGAACTGCCAACATTACTTACGCCGGTGACATAACGTACGAGTCCCTCGCAGCCCGTTCTGATCCGCTCTCTCCTCCTCTAGTGCTTCAGACAACATCCCCAAAGCCGATGAGATTCGGACGCTGGTGAAGGATACCTGGGACACCCGGATAGCCAAACTGCGGCTCTCTGCGGACAGCTTCGTCAGGCAGCAGGAGGCTCACGCCAAGGTGCGGCGGGGACGTGCGGAGAGAGGTTTGCCAGCTCCGTGCTGGGAGGATTCCAGATGCCGTGTGATTGTGTGGGCTTGTGACTGATGAGAGCTGCTCGTGAAAATGCTGGTTGGGGCATGTTTTTCCTGGGCTGTGGGTACGTCAGTTGGGAACTAAAGCCATATGCTGAAACCTCGCTTTCTGGGCTGGGTGCAGCTCCCCGTGCGTTATGGAAGTGGCGCTCCCGTTGTTCGCGTGCTTCCCTTGACCGGGGGTGGCAGCTGGGCCCCGTCCCCCGGGGTGTCACCGAAGGAAAAGCACGTGCTGCAGAGCTGCTTTCCGAGTTCCGTGTCCTCTGCTGCGGCAGGGCTGTTTCCCCACATTCTGCAATTTTCTCTTTTAGCTGGATAACTTAACCTTGATGGAGATCAACACAACCGGGACTTTCCTTACTCAAGCCTTAGATCACATGTACAAGCTCCGGACTAACCTTCAGCCTGGCGAGAGCGCCCGCTCCCAGGATTTCTGAGGTACTAGCCAGGAGAGGGCAGTGGAAGGGAGCAGGCTCCGTTCCTCACCCCTGGACCTTCCTCTGGCCAGCCTCCACCTCCCTGCACACATCTCCTGAAGCCACCCAAACCTCGTCTCCCCTCAGCTGCCTGCGGACCCCTCCTCGGCAGTAGCTGCAGGCAGGCGGGGGGGAGAGCGCGGGCAGCCTCGCGGCCGGCCGGGAATCGCTCCAGAGCTGCCGACGGCACGGGAACATCCCTGCGCGGTAGCTCCTAGGCGCTCCCTCTTTGCAGAGGTCGGCTTCTCTCTTGGGTTCAGAGATCGGCTCGGTGCAGGTGGTGGCTTGCCAGCCCTAGGCTGCTGTCTAATGATGACGGGCGGATCTCTCCGCCCTGGAGAGTGTGGGTGTACTTCGTAGAGGGAACTTCTGAGGGCAGCACAGGCCACACACTGGCTTGAAAGCAATAAATTTCTAGGCGGTGCTTCGCCATGAATTTTCTCAGAGCCTTGAAAAGGGGGAAGATGTGCCGGCAATGAGAGGTGTCTGCTACTCTGCTGGGGAGATCAGCTGGGAAGCAGATCCATCTGCTCTTTGGAGAAGGACAAAAGAAAATGGCTTTCCCTCGCCAAAGCCAGGCTGTCTTGTAATATCATACGTCTGCCTTTTTTTTTTTTTTTTTAATAATCTGAAACTGTGTGTATAAAAAATAAAAAAAATAATTGCAGCTGAGTGAACGGCATCAAATTAGTCCCTGTGTTTTGTCGCACGCTCTGCATCAAGTGTACATGGTTAAACAACGCTTGGAAAAACCCGCAGCTCTCCTCCTTTGGCTCCGGCCCCGGTCCCCTGCGGCAGACCGACAGGCGAGGGCAGGATCCTCGCCAGCGGCGGGCTGCGTCGATGGCAGATGTAATTATTACGGGCAAGGGGGGGGGAGAAAAAAATGCCGGCTCGAACCCAAACGGCGGCAAGCTGCGAGCGATGCCCTTCCCGGAGCATCTGGGCCAGCCTCCGCGCGGCTCCTGCCTGCCATCTGCGCCCTGCCCGCCTCGGCTCCTTCCCCCGGCGCTTGCCGGTCAGGGCTGGCGAGCAAAGGGGCTCTGACAAGGTGACGATGGCAGGAGCTGCCCCCGGGGAGGCTGGGGGGATGCTCGGAGCAGGGCCTGCTTTCCCATCGTCGGTGGGGGAGAAAGAATCCTTTGCCATCATTGTGGAAGAGTTTATTTTTTTGTTTTGTTTTGTTTTTGATGTTTTCAGAAATTACAGCAATATATTCATAAATACCTAATTACTACATTCAACAAATAATATATTACATTACAATTAATTCAAACAAGTACACTTAGAACATGTTTAGGTATTTTTTTTCTCCTTTTTTGGTTTTTTTTTTTGTTTTGTTTTCTTTCACAGCATCTAAACTGCCCCCAGCGGGCTCTGCCTTGCCTTTCCCTCCTCCCAGCCCTCCCAGGCGCTGGCACAGCTGCTCGAGCGATTCTGCACAGGGTATGTACAGACACAACCGCTCGCCACGGCCCCGGGGGGAATAATTCTGAGAAATCGGTCCAAAATATGTGATTACAGGCTGGTGAGAGGGGGAAAGTCTCAGTACAGGAGCTGCTACGAAGCGAGGCTACATCCCAGCCAGGCTCCTGCCCACGGCCTCACCGTGGCACGGCGGCGGCGAGGGATAAATTGCCGATGATTTTCCATCTCCAGCTTCTTCCCCCCCCCGGTCACCACAGCACAAGGGAGGGGGAAAAAACCGAGTCGAGCAGCCAGCGTTATTTTGCCGTGTTAAAATTCATTGTGAAGCCTGGAGTTGGCAGCGGCTAGGCCAGAGGCTGGCGATGCAATTGGGGATTTAAAAAAGATTAAACTAATTTCTGTCACAAGGGCATTTTGCTTTTTAATCTTGCGCAGCGCTTTTTTTTTTTTTTTGGTKAAGCCAATGGGAGACGGGGGGGGCGGGGRGGKGGGGGGGGGTTAATGCTTTCTTTGCGAGTGCAACAAGGGAATTTAAAGCAGAAAGCAGAGGTCACCTTTTCCCGTAGATGTGAGCTTGTCTCGTGGCAAATTTAAAAAATAATAATTTAAAAATTAAAAAAAAAAAGCCTCCCCGGGGGGTTGGGGCGCACGATGATTAGAAAGTGGCTAAAAATGGCACCGCGCGGTGCCAAGGCCGAACCCGGCGCTGCCGGCAGCGAGCCGCGGGCAGCCCCTGCCCGCCGGTGGGCTCGAGGCGCGGGGGCAGGACCTCCACCCGGCTTGTCCCCGCGGTGCCACCGACCCCCTGCCAAGCCGCGGACCCCGCGGGCCAACCCCGGCTCCCCCGGCCCCAACTGCCTCAGCGCCGCTCTGATTGTCTCGGTATTTTGGGGGGGGGGACAAGGACACCCCCCCCCGTGCCACCCGTCCCCAAACCCTCCGGCCCTCTCGGCGCAATTGCTTTCTATTTCTGATTTGGCAGACGGAGCCCGCGCGAGGCTGAGAAACCGCCCGGCACCGCAACACCCACAACTGCCCAGAGGGACCAGAAAAAGACCCAGAAACCAAAGAAAAAGGGTAAAAAAAAAAAAACAAACCCAAAACCCAGGAGGTTGTGGGTGGTGGAAGGGCTCAGCTCCAGGCTCCCGAGGGGCTGGCGGTGGGACAGCACCTGCCCCGCTCGAAAAGGGGATTTATTTTTCCTGTTTTTAAATTCTTTTAAAACACTTCAATATCTTTTCTGTCCTGACCAGCAGCAGTACAAATACTAAAAGCAAGTTAATCCTTTTGCCAAAAAAAGAAAGAAAATAAAAAGGGGGAGGGAGAAGGGGGGGGAGGAACAGAAAAGAAAAAAAAAAGCAGAAACATATTAAAAAAAAAGGCAAGCTTTTTATAACAATAATTAAAGTAATAAAAACATACAAAACTTTTTTTTTTTTTAATATATATACACAGTACAAGGCTGAAGCACCTTTTTTTTTTTTGACTCTTAAATTGCAAAACCACGGTGAGTGGCTCCGACAAGGTAACCCCGCCGGGGCCCACCGCCGGCGCGTGTCTCTGCCCCTTCCCCGCCAAACAGGAACAAAAAGGTACCTTCAACCAGTTTATTGACTTTTTATTGTTTTATAGCGAAGTGCATTTCCAGTGGAAAGCCCCGGGGTTGGGGGGGGGAGGCTCCCGGTGCCGTGCCGGGGAGGGAACGGGGCTCGGCGGCTGCTGGCCGGCCGTCCCGCACCCGGCCCCGCGGGGCTCCTCCAGCCTTAGTGTTGTCGGTGGAGTCTTTTAATTGTAATTTAAAAAGAAAAAAAACAAAACAAAACAAAAAAAAAACAACAAAAATTGAGCGCTATAAAGTGTGGGTGGGTGGAGGGGGGGCCGCAGCACCCTGTCCCCCGGGAGGAGAGCCCGAGCCGGGCTGGCGGTTGCTTGCAGAGGGCCGGCGGCGCGGGGGGGGTCGGGAGGGGACGGGACGGGGTCTGCTCGCCGTCGGGTGGGCTCCTGGCTCCCGTGCTCCTTTGCTTCATGCATGGCACATTCTCCGTTTTTGTGTTTGTTTTTTCTTTTTTTTTTTTTTTTTTTTTTTTTTTTTTTTTTTTTTTTTTTTTTTTTTTTTTTTTTTTTTTTTTTTTTTCAAACCTCTATTTGAAAAATATTAAATATTCAAGGTAATAAAATAGATTATTATTTCTAGACTATATGTTCGGCCTAGCCCAAGGAGCGTCACCTGGGATACCCCTTGAAATAACCCCTAGACCACTGCATTGCAGGCAAGGCAAGGCACTTCCGCAGGTGATCCAGCTCGGCTTGCAGGCGCTCGCGCTCCGAGACCATCTTCTGCTTCTGGGTCCTTAATTCCTGCAGGCAGCGAAAGGGAGAAGAGACAGTCAGGGTGGGCAGCGGGCAGCCCCCCGGGCCAGCGGGATCCCTCGTGGGGTGCTGGGTTCGCCTGGATGCCCCATGGGGGATGCGGGGTGCCTGGGCGGGGGCAGAGGGTGGGGGGCACTGCAAGGGACGGGGCATTGCAGGGGATGGGACACTGCAGGGGACAGGGCACTGCAAGGGACGGGGCATTGCAGGGGATGGGGTATGGCAGGGGACGGGCACTGCAGGGGATGGACACTGCAGGGGACAGGGCATTGCAGGGGATGGGGCACTGCAGGGCACGGGACACTGCAGGACACGGGACACTGCAGGGGACAGGGCATTGCAGGGGATGGACACTGCAGGGGACGGGGTATTACAGGGCACAGGACACTGCAGGGGACAGGGCACTGCAGGGGACAGGGCATTGCAGGGGATGGACACTGCAGGGGACGGGGTATTACAGGGNGTATTACAGGGCACAGGACACTGCAGGGGACAGGGCACTGCAGGGGACAGGGCATTGCAGGGGATGGACACTGCAGGGGACGGGGTATTACAGGGGACAGGGCACTGCAGGGCATGGGACACTGCAGGGCTCAGGACACTGCAGGGGACAGGGTATTGCAGGGGACAGGGTATTGCAGGGCACGGGACACCAGGGAACAGGGTACTACAGGGGACAGGGCACTGCAGGGCACAGGACACTGCAGGGGATGGTGTTGCAGGGGACAGGGCACTGCAGGGCTTGGGACATGGCAGGGGACAGGGTATTGCAGGGGACAGGGCACTGCAGGGCACAGGACACTGCAGGGGATGGGGCATTGCAGGGGACAGGACATTGCAGGGGACGGGGCACTGCAGGGAATGGTATTGCAGGGGACAGGGCACTGCAAGACACGGGACACTGCAGGGGACGGGGTTTTGCAGGGGACAGGGCATTGCAGGGCACGGGACACCACAGGGGACAGGGCATTGCAGGGGACGGGGTGTTGCAGGGAACAGGGCACTGCAGGGCTTGGGACATGGCAGGGGACAGGGTATTGCAGGGGACAGGGCACTGCAGGGGACAGGGNGCAGGGGACAGGGCACTGCAGGGGACAGGGTATTACAGGGGACAGGGCACTGCAGGGCTTGGGACATGGCAGGGGACAGGGTATTGCAGGGGACAAGGTATTGCAGGGCACGGGACACCGCAGGGGACAGGGTATTACAGGGGACAGGGCACTGCAGGGCACAGGACACCGCAGGGGACAGGGTATTGCAGGGGTCAGGGCACTGCAGGGCACAGGACACTGCAGGGGATGGTATTGCAGGGGACAGGACACTGCAGGGCTTGGGACATGGCAGGGGACAGGGTATTACAGGGGACAGGGCACTGCAGGGGACGGGGTTTTGCAGGGGACAGGGCACTGCAGGGCACGGGACACTGCAGGGGACAGGGCATTGCAGGGGACGGGGTGTTGCAGGGGACGGGTGCGCTGTAGACGGATGGGTGCCTCTACGGGAGGAGGGGGTGCCTGGCAGGGGCCGGGTGCCCCAGCCCCACTCACCGCCATGCTGTGCGAAAGCTGCTCCGCCGTCAGGCTCAGGCTGTAGTGCTGGGCCTCCAGCCGCCGGCACTGGCTCTGCAGCACTTGGCGCTCCAGGTTTTGTTCTGCAAGGCCCAAAGGAGAGGGGGTGAGCGCCGGCTCCCCCGGCTCTGTGCACGGCCCAGGATCGTGCCCGAGCACCACGGTGCCGCTGCAGAGGATCCCAGCCGGAGGCAATTGCCTCCAGCATCCCAGAGCATCCCCGGCGCCTGCACTGCCCACCGGGAACCTCCAGCTCCCGCTGGGAAGGCGCTGGGCAGCCCTGAGTACATGAATTTTTCACGTATACATCAATTTTCACTGGCGCCTGTTGCTTTTATGCCACTCCTGCAGTGCCGGGGAGCCACCAGTGCTTTCCCAGCCCGTCCCAGTGGGAGCCGGAGACGCCTGGTCGGGGCACGGAGTGGTTTCACCCCGGGGAAACTGAGGCATGAAGTGGGGGTTTACCCCCTCCCCGCCCCTGCCCCGACATGCCCCCTATCCCCTACCTTCTATATGTTCCTGGTAAGCTTCAAAAATTGCCTCGATCCCTTGCCACTTGGGCCTGGGGTACTCTTCCTCCTCTTCCTCCTCCTCCTCCTCCTCTTCCTCGGAGGCCGAGTCGCGGGGCAGCGGGGGCAGCGCCCGGTGGGGCAGCGGCCCCTCGGCCGTGCCGTTGTGCGGGGGGCCGGCCAGGCGGCTGGACGCCTGCAGCTCGGGGATGTTGTAGTGGATGGAGGCGTCGAGCTTGTGGTTCTGCTCCGCCGTCAGTGCCGCCGTCCCCCCTGCAGGCACCGAGCTTCAGCCCCCTGCCCGCTCCCCGCGTCCCCCACCCGCTCCCCACGTCCCCCACCCGCTCCCCACATCCCGAACCCCGGTGCTGCCCTCCCTGAGGCTGCACTGAGAAAGATGCTCCCCCTCAAAGTATTAATTTCTGCCACCCCTGGGCCATTTTTTGGGGGCTGCAGCATCTTTCGTGGGTTTTCAGCACTCCCCCACACACAATGGAGTAACTTTATTTTCCTTGCTCATTGAAATGAATGAGTTTTGGGGGAACGGAGCCATATTATCCCAGCGCCTCGTATTTATCTTCATCAATGAGCTCCTGGGATGCTCCAGCAACGAGGTTGCTGGTAGATTTTGTGCCCTCCGGCGATGCCAAACCCCGTCGGGGGGACGAAGGGCTCTCCCACCCCACAGGGATGCTACCCCGGTGGTACCCAGCCTGCTCCCCAAATCCCTGCCGGTACCTTTGTGCTTCTGCAACGCCTTCTGGGTGGACTGCAGCACCGACTCGTGGAACTGATGGGCGAACTCCTCGGCGATGAAGGGCTCCCAGGGCTTGCTCTTGCCGTTCATGCTGTGGGACAGCGGCACCGGGATGTCCTTGGGGAGGGGACCCCTGACGTAGCTAAGGATGCTCAGCGCCTTCTTCCCGGGGTGCCCGTCGCTCAGCCGGGGCTTCTCCATCGGTGTGGCGGCCGATTCCTTAGCCCTCGGTAGCTCCTGGGGTCTCAGCTGGTCTAACCTGCTGGGTTCCGCCGTCTTCTGCGCCTCCGGCACGGAGACGGCGATGCCCACGGGTTTATCCGGATCCAGCAGGAGCGGCGGCACCGGCGGCTCTTTGGGCAGAGGAGGAGCAGAGTCATCTGCAGTTGGGGTTCCGTGTCCCCCCGCAAGGCAAAGCCGTGCCCCCCGTCCCGCCGGGCGGGGGATGCTCCCGGCCAGCCGAGAGCCAGGGAAGGACCGGGGGTGCTTACCGGCAGCGGGACCACTGGGGCTGTCCCGCGGGGAGCTCTTCACCACCACGGCGGCTGGCGTGGTCTTCTGCTTCATGGCCTGGAGCATCTCCACCAGCTTCTCCTTGTCTGCGGCATGGGAAACTGAGGTTTAGTGTAGCCTCTGCTCAGCAGAGCAAACTCACGGCCCCAGGTGGGACCCCTCCATGGCACCCCCCAAACCAGGGAGCGGGGACCCCCCGAGCCGGGGCCGGCCCCGAGCCTGCGCGGGGCATGGCTGTTACCTTTCCTCTTCTCGGCACTGATGTGCGTGAGGTTGAAGATGGTGAGGAAGCGCTTCTTCTCCTCGAAGTTGGGGCTGTTGTTCATCTCGTCAGGGCTGTAGCGGGTGGAGAGCGGGAGGCGGGGGGAGGGCGTGCGGCGCTTGTTCTGCACCGTCGGCGGCGAGGGGCTCCTCTCCCGCAGCATCCGCCGGCGCTTGCGCCGCTTCTGGCTCAGCAATTCCTCCTTCTGCTGCTGCGTGGTGAGGCCGAAGAGCTGCAGGAACTCCAGCTTCTGGGGCGCCGAGGGGGAGAGCAGAGCAGGGTCACCCCCGGACTGGTCCCCATCCTCATCCTCATCTCCATCCCCATCCCCATCCTCATCCTCATCTTTATCCTTATCCCTATCCCTGTCCCTGTCCTCATCCCCATCTCCATCCTCATCCTCATCTCTATCCCTATCCCCATCCCCGTCCCCATTCTCATCTCCATCCCCATCGACATCCCCAGCCTCATCCTCATGCCCATCCCCACCACCATCCCTATCCCCATCCCCATTCCCACCCCCAACCTCATCCCCATCCCCGTCCACACCTCCATCTCCATCCCCATCTTCATCATCCTCATACCCATCCCAATCCCCATCCCCATTCCCATTCCCATCCCCAACCTCATCCCCATCCCCGCCCACACCTCCATCTCCATCCCCATCTTCATCATCCTCATACTCATTCCAATCCCCATCTCCATCCCTACCTCCATTCCCATCCCCATTCCCATTCCCATCCCCAGCCTCATCCCCATTCTCAACATCCCCATCCCCAACCTCATCCTCATCCCCATCCTCAACATCCTCATCCCCATCCTCAACATCCCCATCCCCAACCTCATCCTCATCCCCAACCTCATCCCCATCCTCAACATCCCCATCCCCAACCTCATCCTCATCCCCATCCTCATCATCCTCATCCCCATCCCTGACCCCTGGTGCCTCTGCAGCCGGCTGGGGCCGGTGGCTGCACCTCAGCCCCGAGGAGGGGCTGCTCCGGGGGGGCGGGGGGACAGGGGACGGCGAGTGCCGGCTGTACCTCGGAGGACGTGTCCAGCTTCAGCGGGGGCTGCTCGGCCACGCAGCGGAGATGGGCCCGCACCTCCTCCTCGTCGCTGTCGTCGCAGGAGTCGTCCAGGTCGTAGTAGTAACCTGGGGATGGCGAGAGGCTGGCGTGAGACTGGGGAGACCATGGGGACCCCCGCAGGGACCTCGGGGACCTGCTGGGACCCCAGGGAATCTGCTGGGCCCCTGGGGAACACCCTGGGACTCCGCTGGAGGCAGGGGTGCAGCAGGGTGCTGGTACGGCGAGGAGGAATGCTGGGGGGGGAGCGGTGGGGGTCCAATGTGGGTCCCAGCGGGGTGGGGGGTGTAACCCAACAGAGCCCTGTGGGACCCCGGAGGGCATCGCCCACCCCCGCGTCCCCGCTCAGCATCGCTTTGGGATGGGTGGCGGGGGCTCAACAGGCGGGTTAATGGGGCACAGCCTGGGGGAGGCTGCGGCTGAGCCCCCCGTCCCCGCTGGAGGAGGGGACGGCAATGCCTGTCCCCCCCCTCAAGCACTCCATCTCCTCCTCACCGCTGTTCTTATCCCCGCTCGCGCAGTCCCATTAATATTTAAAGCCCGCTTATTAGCCTCAGTTCATCATTTATTAATTGGGCATGTCTAGAGCGGAGGATTTACCGAGCCACTCGGCTTGCGGGAACGTTTCCATCGCGGGCTGCTGGCATCCCTGGGAGACCCGCCGGGCCACCCCCACCACCGCCAGGTCCCGGTGCCGATGCGGGGGGGTCCCCAGCACGGTGCAAACCCGGCACCTCACCTTTCTCGCGGGCCTCCCGCCGCCGGCGCTCCTCCAGGTCGAGTTTGCTGACCAGCCTGCGGTGCTGCTGCACGAACTCGTCGTAGATGTACATGGGGTCCTGGGCGCGGGGCGGGGGGGGCCGGTAGGGCGAGCTGGGCTTGGTGGCCTCGGCGAAGGGGGCGGCCGGGGGTCTCTGCTGGCTCAGGATGCTCTGCGTGGACTTTTCCAGCTCGGCTAGGAAGGGGGCGTGGGTGAAGCCCCCGTGCTCCGGGGCGCCGGGCTCCCGTCCCGGTGGGTATTTCTCCAGAGCATCCCTCTTCCTTGCCCCCTCCTCCAGCTTCTCAGGGCAGAAGACCCTCTCCACCTTCACCAGTGGGATGCCCTGACGGCTGGGCTCGAAGGGGGCCAGGTGGCCGTGGAGGGCGTGGGGCTCGGGGAGGCGCCGGGGGGGATCGGGGGGGCTCTCCATCAGCGAGACGGGGTTCCAGAGGGACGTGGCGACGGGGTGGTGCTGGGGCTTGGGGGAGATGAGCGGCGGGGGCCCGCCGAAGTGCTGTGCCGGCTCCCGGCCGCTCGGCTCGTGACGGCTCGATCCCAACCTGCGGGGAGAGGAAAGCACGGGAGAGGTGAGTGGCCGGCACCGCTGCCGGAGAGCCGGCCGCACCCCGGCACCGGGCTGCTTTTGGGCGAGAAATGCACCAGTTAGGGCCACCCAGAGGGGTTTGTGCATGTGGGGCTGCCACGCTCGTCCCCTCCTGTGCCACCACCCCGAGGGACAGGGCAGAGCCAAGGCTGCTCCCGGGCGGGTTGAGCAGGGATGTGGCTGCATCCCCGGGGCACCCGGCAGCGGACCCCAGGCTCGACGCCCCCCCCCCGGCTGCCCACCATGGGGACAAGAGAGCCATCGGTCCTGGCACAGCCCTGCTCTCCCCGCAGCAAGGGCAGCGCCTCGCTGCAACCCTCCTCTGACAGCCGGGGACGGAGCCAGCCCGTTAGCGGGATAAATATTTCATGAGCCCAAGCTGTGCATTTAACGCTTTTCCGCTCCAGCGCCCCGGACCTCCGTGCACGGAGCAGCCAGTTCGGCTCAGCGCCGCCATCCGCCGCCCCGGCACGGTGTCACCGCCGGTGGGACGCATCACCTGCCCCGCCGGGGATCGGTCCCTCTCCCTCCCCGCTGGATGCGGGCAGCCCCGGGATGGGGATGGGGATGGGGACGGGGTATCCCCAGCTGCAGGTGTTTCGGGGTGACCTTGCTCTCTCCCCTCCGCTTTGGGGTGGGAGGAGCGGACGGGGAAGGGAGCCTGCGGCGGGCACTCGCCTTTGTGCCGCCCCGCAATCTGCTCCTTATTATCCTCGATGAGCCGCACTAATCCCCTGGATACCCAAAAAATAACAAAGGGAGCTGGCGGCAGAGCCGGCTGGATGAGCCTGCACTGCTTAAGCACTCAGCAGCGGGGGTGAGCAAGCCCCTGTCAATCAGGGGGTGCAGGCACACTCCCCTGCCCCCCCAAACCACTCAGGTTCGGGGTTGGTGCCCCCCCAAAACAGGGCATCCCACCGCCTGGGTCCGCCGCACGGCGGGGAGCTGCAATTAGCGGTGCTGGGTGCCTGGGCAGCACCTGGCCGCTCGCCGCTGGCCCCCGGCCACCACCCAGGCTCCTCGCCTGCCGCCGCGCAGATGTCGGGCACCGGCAAAGCCCGGCGCTGCCAGCGCAGCCGGCCCGGCTGGCACCGCCTGACAGGGACCTGCTGGCGCCGGCCGAGCGCGGCGGCTTTTGCTCACGGGGGATGTGCAAGGAGCGAGGGGCATGGCTGTGGGACGCTGGCTAGCGAAGCGGGGGGCTGGAGCCAGCTAACGGAGGGGTGCAAAGCTTCCGGAAAGTCCTACGGGGGAAAATCCTACGGATATTACAGCAGGGGTGGCTGCGACGTGGGAAAACGCAACTAGGTTTTAGGGGGAAGCTCCATCCCTGGCGCGGGGCTGGCAGCATCCCTACCTGGGGTGCTCGGGCCGATGCTCGGGCTCGGGCTGGCTCGGGGCGCGCCCCATGTCGAGGTGCTGCTCCAGCACTTGTTGCCGAAACTCCGAGACTTGGGATTGCCGATCTTCCTTCTCCTGGCGAAGCCGACGCTGCCGGGCCAGCCACTTCTCCTCCTCGTTGGTGCGGTGGATGAGCAGCGCCGTGGCCGCGCTGCTCCCCGGCAGCGGGAACACGTTGTGGTTGGGGATGAGGCTGGGGACGGGGTGGTGGGAGGCCGGCGGCGGGTGCAGCGGGTGCTGGATGGGCTTTGGCGTCGGCAGCACCGAGTCCTTGAGTTTCTCTGGGTTGGAAAGGGGGTGCCGGAGAGTCAGGGCACAGAAAGAGGGGGCTACCCATGGCCGTCTGTTGGCTATCAGGGTATTTTGGGGTGTGCAGGCCCCCTCCCACCGAGCATCCCTGCAGGCAGGAGGCACCCGGAGCCGTGGGGGGCAGCCGCCAGCCAGAGCCCGGCGCTGCCGCTCGCTGCCAGCCCAGCTGCCAGGCGTGCCGTGGCATTGCCACCCCGCACCGAGTCAGATGGCACAGGCACCGCGCCGCCTCCCCGAGAGCCGCGGCAGCTGGGCTTTTGGCAAGGCGAGCTGGCAGCCGGGAGAGCCCGGCTCCGTCCCGAGCCACCTCCCGGGGCCACCGACCCCCGCAGCTTTGCCATCTGGAGGGGAAAGGGGACCGTGGCAAGCTGCGCCGAAGGCGGCAGCCCTCCCCCTCAATGTCACCCGCGGGGACGTTACCTGGTCTGCCGGTTGCCAGAGGCTCCGCCGGCTTGCCCCGCTCCTCGGCCGGGTGCCCCCGCAGCCCGTGGAGCTCGGCCACGGGGAGGAAAGGCCCCTCCATGGCTTTCACCATGCTCAGCTCCTTCTCCCGGGCGCGTTCCCGTTGCCTCTCCAGCTCTCGTTCCCGCTCCTTCTCCCGCTCTCGCTCCAGCTCTTTCTCGCGTTCCCGCTCCCGTTCGCGCTCCTTCTCCCGCTCCCGGTCGGCTTCTCGCTCCCGCTCCTTCTCCCGCTCCCGCTCGCGCTCCCGCTCCCTCTGCCGCAGCTCCTCGTCCATTTGCAGCCTGCAAAGAAAAGCCAAAAAAAAAAACAACAAACAAAACCAACCCTCAAACAACCCCCAGATGCCTGTTAGCATCCCCTGGGGTGCCCTGTCCGTCCCCCCTCCCCGGCCATCATCCCTCCCCGTACCTCTCGGCGGCGAGGCTGGAGATGCGCTCGGACTGCAGGGCGGAGAGGGAGGAGTGCGAGAGCTCGGGGGGGTACCGTACCCCCGAGAGGTGCAGGTGCATGGCTGAGGGGTGCAGGGGTGGCAGCGAGCCCGGCGCCGGCAGCGGGTAGAAGGGGGACCGCAGCGCCGACAGGCAGTACGACTCATCCATCCTGGGGAGACGGGGATGCTCAGTGGGACGTGCCGCTCGGAGCCGGGGGGGAACGAAACCCCCATAATTTCCCCCGCCGGGAGCGATCCCAGGCTGGACGGGGGCTGCCTTCTGCTGGGAGCGGGGTTTGGAGAGCCCCAAAATGCCCCCAGCGCAGCCCAGCCATAGTCCAGATGGCTCCCACCCCACCACCCCCCAACCCAGCTGGGTTCTGAGCCCCCCCAGCCCCATCCTGCGGCCACCGGCATCCCCCCAGGGACCCCCAGGGCCCGAGCTCGGCGATGCCCACCTGAAGGCGGGGTGCGGGAAGGGGTGATGCGTCAGGTAGCTGGGGTGATAGTAAGCGGCGGCGGCGGCCGGGTCCAGGCTGAGGGGCGGCAGGGAGGACATGCGGAGGTCCTCGGCGGTGTGGTAGGGACGGAAGCTGCGCAGGTAATCCTCGGTGACGGCGCTGGGAGGCACCACGTGGTGAACCGGCCGCTGGAGGCTGGGGGGGGAGCAGGGAGATGGTCACCATCCCACCTTGTCCCCCCCCCACCCCGGGGAGATGTCAACCCCTCCCTGGGATGCTCCGGGGGGACCAGACCTCGCAGGGGACACCCGCATCCTGCAACCCCCCCCCTTATCCATCGCCACCAGACTCACTTGAGAGGCGGGAAGCGGGAGTCCTGGACCACGGAGCTGGGGGGCAGCCCGAAGGAGTAGGGTGTCCCCAGGAGGTGGGAGGGGACGGCGGGGCCCCCCGCTTTCTCCTGCGCGAGGGGGGGCTCCGAGATGAGGCGCTCGCGGCCGCCGCTGCTGCTGCTGCCTCGTGACCCTGCTTCTTGCTGGAAGGCAAAGAGGCAGAAACGCCAAGGCGGGCATTAGGGGACAGCAGAGACCCCGCAAGGGGTGGGGGGATCCCTGCTGTCTCCCCACCCCGGGACCCTCAGCCGGTGCCCAGTGTGCCCACAGGGTCCCCGGCTGGCACCGGTAGCCGGGGAAGGACGCATCCGCCGGAGCATCCTCCCGCATCCCCGCTGGAGGGGCGTGAGGGTCCGGGGGAGGCTATGCCTGGGGGCATGGGCAGGAGAGGGGGTGCTGAAGCTGGGGCAGCGCTGACGGCAGGACATGTTACCCGCCTGGAGATTTACGGGCCGCTTTGTTCTCCAGAGCTATTAATTATCCGGGGAGGATACAGACACGGCCGGTGGAAAGCCAGCAGGCCTTTGATAATGGCCATAAATCGGGGGTCAGCCTGGCACCCCCCCGGCCCCACGGACAGGCTGGCATCAGCACCCCCACCCGGCCTCACCCATCTTCCATCAAATCCCCATCCCCGGCGCCGGGATGAAGGTCGCTCCCTCCTCGTGCCCACGCCGGCTGGGGAGGGACCCCCTGGCAAGGGAGGACCCACTGGGGTGACAAGGGACCCTGCAGGGTCCGGTAATTAGGGGGGTGACCTCCAGCAAGGGAAGGTTGGGTTTAAAAATTATTATTTTTCACTGCATCTTCTCCATTCAGCCGCTGGAGGAGGAGGATGGTGGCAACCCCCAGCATCCCCCCGCCATGCATCCCCTCCCCATCCAGTCCTGGCTCCAGACCCTCCGGGGCAGGTTGCAGGTCTCCGGCCGTCGGGGACGGTCCCAAGGTCACCACGGCCGGCACAAAGGGCATCCGTCCCCCCCCCCCCGGCCGCCTCCGCCGCCTGCATTAAGGCTCATTGTGCGTGCCAGGCTCTGCTCTAATTACCTCCCCGTCTTGGGGCGTCACGCTGGGAGCGCGGCTCTGCCAGACAATAACCCACGCTCGGTTAACCCCCGTGCTGTGGGGGTCACTGGGGAGGAGGCGACATGAGGGGGGGACACAGGGGGGACACGAGGGTGGGGAGCGCCCCGACACCCCACGCACCCCTCCGAGCACCCGGGGATCGCGGTTCAATTTATTTCTCTCCCCCCACCCTCGGTGTTTCTCATCGCCTCCCATCGCCTCTCCGCTTTGTGGTTTAATTAGTCTTTCCAAGTGGCATAATCCCCCCGGGAATCTGCTTGTAGCGTGCGGAGGAGAGGAGAACCACTAACGATGCTTCTTAATTAGCCGCTTCCCCCCTCCTTCTTCCTCGCGCTCTCCTCCGGATGGCAGCCTGGGGACGATGGCAGCCCGGGGATGACGGCAGCCCGGGGACGATGGCAGCCCGGGGACGATGGCAGCCCGGGGACGTGGCGGGGAGGAGAAGGGACAAAATGGGGGGCAGCCCCTCGGGAGCAGCGTGGCTCCCGGCACCTCGGACCACGGTTGGCACGATCAGCGCCGTGCATGGCATCCCACACCCTCCATCCTTTGGGGGGGGGCCCGGCACCCCCCCAAACGCGGCCATACCTGTCTGCCCTCGCTCCGCCAGACCCCGTTGACCGTCTTGGTGGGGGCGATGGTGACGACGGGCGGCGTGCTGGGCACGCTGTGCCCCCCCGGGGGCACGATGATGGGGCCCATGGGGCCGCGTTTGGGCGTGCTGGCGGGGGAGCTGTGGTTGGTGGCTGGCGAGGAGACCGGGGACGACTCGCTGCTTATCGAGGACCCTGAAAAATGAAAAGAAGCGGGGGAAAAAGGTTAACCAGCTGAAACCGCCCTCCGAACAAGCTGAAGCCATCCCCGGTGGGATGCCCCGGGACCAGGAACGGGGCACGGGGATGCACGCAGGGTGGGTGGCATCCCTCCAGCCCCCCAGGCTGGACCCCCATCCTCCCATCCCAGGGGGTCCCGGGGAGCCCTGTCCCAAGGGAGGTTGCCCCAGTGCTAAAAGGCTTTGCACCACACGGTGGGACAGGCACCCTCTTGCTCCTATCTAATAGGGACTGCCACCCCCCCCCCCCSCCTCCCAAAAAGCCCTTTATGGGCACAGCAAGCCCTGCCCCTGCCCTGGCACGAGTGACACCGATGCGATGCGGTGCCAACCCGGCCGCGTCTTCTCAAGCCGAACCCGCAGACCCCTTAATTCGGCTGCAAAAGTCGCCGTGCACGAGCCAGGGCACTCAGAGACGCTGGGATGAAGGAGTCACTGCCCGTAACCCTTAGGCGAGGCTTTGGCTTTATTTGCATACACATCTGTATTTTAAATTATACCCACCCCGGGGATGCTGGTGATATTTGCAAGGGAAAAATATAAAAATGGAATTAAAGCGGAGGGTGCGATGCGGGTAGAAAAGCGGAGCTGGAGCAGAGGTACAAATGCAACGTTAACCGGGGCGCCCGGCGTCTGCTCCCGCGGCACATCGCCCGCTCCTAAAACCCACCCAGGCAGCTTGGGGGGCTCCTACCCCCCGAAACCCCGCTCCCACCATCTGGGAGTCTGGGCTGAGGGAAGGTTTCCGACATGCTGGCAGGGACCGGCTGCTGGCCGCCGCGGGGTGGCCCGTGGTCACCGCAGGATGCCAGCCAAGAGGTGACGATGCTCCCCATCCCCACACCCAGCCTGGCACGGAGAGAGGCCTTGTCTCCCCTGAGCGTGCAAGCTGGCTCCTCACCCTGCAAGTGTGCAAGATGGCTCCCCTGAGCGTGCAAGACAGCTCTCTGAGCGTGCAAGCTGCCTCCTCACCCTGCAAGCGTGCAAGCTGGCTCCCCTGAGTGTGCAAGCTGGCTCCTCACCCTGCAAGCATGCAATTTGGCTACCCTGTGTGTGCAAGCCAGCCCCTTGCCCTGTAAGTGTGTAAGCTGCCTCCTCACCCTGCAAGTGTGCAGTCTGGCTCCCCTGAGCGTGCAAGCTGGCTCCTCACCCTGCAACCACGCAATTTCGCTCCCCTGAGCGTGCAAACCGGCTCCTCACCCTGCCAGTGTGCAGTCTGGCTCCCCTGAGTGTGCAAGCCGGCTCCTCATCCTGCAACTATGCAATTTGGCTCCCCTGAGCGTGCAAGCCGGCTCCTCATCCTGCAACCATGCAATTTGGCTCCCCTGAGCATGCAAACCAGCTCCTCACCCTGCAAGCGTGCAATTTGGCTCCCCTGAGCGTGCAAGCCGACTCCTCGCCCTGCAAGTGCGCAACTTGGCTCCCCTGAGCGTGTAAGCTGGCTCCTCACCCTGCAACCACGCAATTTCGCTCCCCTGAGCGTGCAAGCCAGCTCCTCACCCTGCAACCATGCAATTCGGCTCCCCTGAGCGTGCAAGCCAGCCCCTTGCCCTGTAAGTGTACAAGCTGGCTCCCCTGAGCGTGCCAGCTGGCTCCTTGCCCTGCAGGCGTGCAAGGCAGCTCCGCTGAGCGTGCAAGGCAGCTCCTCGCCCTGCAAGCACGCAACCCACCTTCACCCCCCTCCAAACGCCCCACGTGCTCCTCGCCACCCTTACCCCCAGCGCCAGGGGAACACCGGGAGGGAGCCGGGGCTGGGAACGCCGCAGGAGGCAGGAGCATCCCCAGGCCCCGGGAAGGATGCAGAGGGGCCAAGCGGAGCAGCCCGTTGCCGGCCCCTCTGCCTTATTAATTATTCCCGAGTCGCTCCGAATCGCTTTCATTTCAAGAGCGGCAAGACTCGGGGAAAGAGAAAGGCTGCCCGCGACAAAGGAAGCCGCCGATACGGATTTGACACCCACTGAAGTCTATCTTGTCAGCACAAGGCCAACAACAATTAGCAGCCTAATCCCCTCTGAGCTGGGAAGCCATTACTCACCACGCGATAGCGTTAACAATCAATACCATCACAATGAGCCCGGCAATTAATGAAGCTAAAGTCTTACTTCAGAACCTTAATTCTCGCTGTGTGGCTTTAAACGGGAGGGTTTGTGATCGTTATAATTAACTGGTGGTATTCAGCCAGGAGTTAGTCAATGAAACTAATCTGGATTGGAGATGACAAGAGGCACAATGTGATGGTGTCACCTTTGTTTTCTGACCTCCCGCTTTCCGCTCGGCGATAGCAGATTAGCAGCCCAGGCTGACAGGCAAATGTAATTAACAGCTGAGACCCTGAAGGAGGAGGGGGGGGAAAAAAGAAAGGAAGGCGGTGGGGGGAATCAAACCCACCCTGCAGACAGCCCTGGGCAGGATGGGCGGCAGGAGCCCCCGGCCGGGCGATGGCTTCGGTGGCTTCTTGGGGTCTTGCTGGGATGGGTTCGGTGGGGATGAGCCCCTGCAGCCGGGGATGCTGCAGGGGAGCTGGACATCCCTACGGATGCCCTGGCCGCAGCACAGCTGCTGGTCCGTAAAGCCGGTAAAAAAGCCACCGATCCGGGGTGGACCCGGTCGGCATCACCCCATCGGCTGCACCTGCCACGGCGGAGCATCTCCCATTGCAGGAAGGGAAGCGGGGTGAGGATTTGGGGGCAAAGCAATTCATTTCCCGGGGGTAAAAATGATGGTGCAGAGAGAAGCCCCCTTCCCAACACGCACCCAAACCCACGCCTATTAAAGACCTCTGGGATGAGCCACTTCGAGCACTCAGATGGACCAGGACAGGGTTTTTTTGCAAACAAACGATGCAGTAATTAAGGGGAAATGCAAAGGGAACGCGGCTTCTTTTCTCCGGCGCCACAAAATCCATGCCAAAACCCACTGACGTCCCTTCGGATGGGCTGAGCAGCGCAGTGGGAGCATGAGCCGTGGGGTGTGGGGGGAAGAAAAGGCAAAATAATCCCCCCAAACCCAACCGACCGCCCCGAAGGAAGCCGACGGGCTCCAGAACAGGCAGCTTGGGAGGGCCCGGAGCTCACAGCGAGGCCGAAGCATCACCGAGACCTGGTCCCCTCGGTGTCACGGGGACCCGGCGTCCCCACGTGCTTCCTCGGGAGCAGCCGACGCTGGAGGCTTCGGGTCACGGCTGTGCCGGGGCATTTTGCAGCTGGTGGGGGGGCTGCGAGGAGGGTCTTGCAGGTAGCGCTTGCAAGAAGGGTCTTCCAAAAAGAGCCTTGCAAAAGGGGTCTTGCAAAAAGGATCTTCCAAAAAGGATCTTGCAAAAAGGATCTTCCAGAAAGGATCTTGCAAAAAGGATCTTCTAAAAAGGATCTTCCAGAAAGGATCTTCCAGAAAGGATCTTGGCAAAAAGGATCTTCTAAAAAGACCTTGCAGAGAACACCTTGCAAAGGGTCGGGTGTCCTCCGCAGGGACCAAAGTGCCCGGGCGGTGGGCAACGACCCAACGGGGAGCACCCACCAATGGAAATACCAGGGATAAATTCTATTTCGTTGCAAATTGACGCTGCCAGCAGTCTCCTGGTGAAGTGCTTTGCAGCCCGGGGACCCGCTGCCTCCCACTGCGCACGTGGGATGGCCCCGGCGATTCCCACAGGCGGGGACCTCAGGGTGCTCCGGCACCGCGGCAGCAGCCCACACCCCCCATCACGAGCAGAGGGGGGGGGCGCGATGGAGGATGCGGCAGCCAGCCCGTCGCAGGGTGACAAGGGATGGGGACATCCCGGGAGCGCCCAAATTTGCTGTTTAGCCAGGCAGTTCGGCTGGGGAAGGAACGGATTTGAGAAGCCTCCGGAAAAAAAACAGCGTTTCGGTGAAGCATGGTGGGAGGGAGCAAGGCTGGGGGAGCAGGGAGGGAGGGATGGGTCCCCCCACCCCGCGCTCTCCCAGACTTTCTCCCGGGGTACGGTGAGTGATACGGCATTTGGATTACTCCGGCTGAATTGAATTTCTAAACTGCCCCCTCGAGACACGACGCCGGAGAAAGACATTAGCTCGGGAAATGGCGAGAAAACACCATCCGCCGGCTCCTGGGTGGCGGCGGCGGGGGGGGAACGGCACCGATGCTCAGCATCGCCCCCGTCCTCGTCCCCATCCCCATCATCGTCCCCTACCTCTGGGCTCCTCGGCTTGCTTGGCGAGCTTGCGGAGAGCGGCGGCGAAGCTGGAGGAAGGTGCTGCCTGGACGGACAAAGTGCTGCTGGCTGCCGGGCTGCCATTGGGGACGATGGAGCCGTTGAGGGGCGAAGGGGTGAGGGGGCTGACGGTGGCGGTGGTGCGGGTGGCGGTGGAGAGCATTCCTAGGGACGGCGACTTCGGCTCATGGCTCATGCCTGCGAACAAGAGCAGCCCGCGTTAGACAGGGACACGGGGACTTCAGCACCCCGACGGAGGTGATGGGGAGGGGGGGCAGCCCCTTGACTCGTGTGGTGCTGCCAAAACCCGAAGCACCACTGCTGCATTCCTAGTTGCCACCACCGCACCCCCAAATCCCTGCCACTGAACCCTCCAATCCCCGGTATTGCATCCCTGGGTCCCCAGCACTGCAACCCCAAATCCTCACCATTGCACCCCCAAACCCCCACCACAGCACCCCCAGCTCCCCACCACTGCACCTTCAAATCCTCACCATGGCACCCCCAAGTCCCCGTCGTTGCACCCCAAAGCACAGAGCCGCTACAGGGGACGGTGGCCTCTAAGGGTGGGGGTGTGGGTGCTGCTGAGCAGGAGGGTGCAGCCCACCCCGTGCCCCCCCCCCCTCGGGCTGTCACAGCCGGCCGCTCCAGGGCTCTCCACCTCCCAAAACAGCAACTGCTGATGTCAGGGCCCTTAAAATAGACTTCCAAACGAGCAGCTTCATTAACATCAGCCTAAAATTAGCCCCGCTCATGGGTGGGCAGGCGGGCGGGGGGCCGAGGGGCAGCCCCCCCCCCAGCTCCCAGCAGGGCTGGAGGCAGCTCGAGGCATCGGCGATGCCGGAGACCCCGGAGCATCCCACGGCAGAGGGTGGCCGGGCGCTGCGGGAGCCGGGGCTGGGGGGGGGGGGGCCGCGAGTGCCACTCAGCGTTGATTAATCTTTGCCCCCCGGCCCCAGGAGAGGCGGCCGGCGCGGCGGCGCGCGCTCCCCTCTGCCCTCATTATACAAGCATTTATTAACTCCGGTGCTCTCAGCCATTGACTGCCGCCTTGTCGACACGCTCGGCTCATGTAAATTCATTACCAGAACAGCTGGGAAGCCAACCCGCCGCGTCGGCCGGGCTCAGGCACCCCCCGAGCTTTGCACCAGCCCGGGGACCCCCAGATAAGCGTTTGGGTGCTCCCCCAGAGACCAGGGCACCCGGCTCTGCCTGCAGCACCATGCACCCATGCGCTGTCCCAAGGGGCTGCAACACCCCGGGCACAGCCTGGCATGCCCTGGGCACTGCTCTGCAGCCCGGGACATCGCCCCACGCCTCCCGGGCACTGCTCCACATCCCCAAAACGCAACCCTGCATCCCCTGAGCACAGCCCTGCATCCCCAGGGCACTGCCCCATGCCCTTCAGGCACAGTCCCATGCCCTTGGGCACAGCCCTGCACCCCATGGGCACTGCCCCATGCCCCCCCAGGCACAACCCTGTATCCCCCAGGCACTGCCCCCTGCCCCCGGGCACAGCCCTGCAACCCCTGGCACTGCCCCATGCCCTTCAGGCACAGTCCCATGCCCTTGGGCACAGCCCTGCACCCCATGGGCACTGCCCCATGCCCCCCCAGGCACAACCCTGTATCCCCCAGGCACTGCCCCATGCCCCCGGGCACAGCCCTGCAACCCCTGGCACTGCCCCATGCCCTTCAGGCACAGTCCCATGCCCTTGGGCACAGCCCTGCACCCCACGGGCACAACCCCACACCCCCCCAGGCACAACCCTGCATCCCCCAGGCACTGCCCCATGCCCCCGGGCACAGCCCTGCACCCCCTGGGCACTGCCTGGCATCCTCTTGGCACAGCCCTGCACCCCCCAGGCACTGCCCCATGCCCCCCCCCAAGGTTCTCCCCAGCTATTAACCCCAGCATAACCCCCCCCCAGCCCCAATCCAAGGCGGGAGAGCATTTGCTAACCAGCCGGCGGGGATTAGCACGCTCGCGCACGCTCGCCGGGGCACGGGGCTGGCGGCGGAGCATCACCCGTGTGATGCTCAGCTGATCTCGGCGGCCCCAAACGCCTCCCAACAAACTCACGATCCCGCCGGGATCTGCCGGGAGAGCGTGGGGCAGCTCCGAACCAGCAGTTCGCCGGGAAGCACGCGGGGAGCTCGCGTTTCCCCCCCCCCGCCCCGAAGCCGGCTCGCTAGCGTGAGCTGTGCCGCTGCCCCAGCCAGGCTCCAAACCAGTTTTGCCGCTCCTGCCCGGTGATAAAATCGGCGCCTCCGCCCTGGCTGGGGCCCGAGCAGCGCCGCTCACCCTCCTTGCCCCGACAGAAGTGGCGTCCGTCTGTCCGGGCGTCCCCAGGCTGCTCCGCGGGAGAACTGCCAGCTGGGGAAACTGAGGCACGTTGCGGTGGAAGGCCGGCCGGGCAGGAGCATCCGCGTGGGGATGGGGATGTGGGACCGTGCTGCGTCCCACCGGCATCCCGTCACCGGCACGGCATGGGTGCCCCTCACCTCTGCGGGTGCCACCGTCCCCGCGGTGGCTGGGGACGCCGCGCCGCCCCACGGCGAGGTGGGGCCTCCCCCCAGCTCTCGCCCTCCTCCTGCCCCTCCCCGGCTGCTTTTCCTGGCAGGCAGATCCGTGCGGAAAAACAGGTCAAGTTCGGAGCCTGGCAGCAGCCCGGGGTCACGCCAGCGGTTGCCTCACCAGGGTGGGGAGCCGAACCCCAAAACGGGGCAGGTTGCCCCTCCGCTGCCCCCACCCCTATGGGGGTGCAGGGCGAGGGGCTGGCACCCCACCACGTACCTGCCCCCGGGCACCGCTTGCTGCCTTCACCCCTTGTACACCCCCCCCAGCCAAGCCAAGGCAGGGTGGGGGGTTTGGGGGCCGCAGGACGCCTGGGTCCCCTTCTGAGGCCACGGGGGAGGTTGGGGACCGGGGACCAAGCGATGTGCCACCCCGTCCCCGTCCCTCCCGCAGCGTGTGCCCGGCGAGCGTCTGGCATTCCCTGGCTGCCTGCCCGCGGGAACGGGCAGGTCCCTGCCCAGCCGGAGCAAGAGGAGGAGGAGGATGGCAGGGCCATCGCCATGTCCCCCTCACCCTTCCCTGTGCCACCCCACGTCCTGGCACCCCTTCCCGCAGTGCCACACATGGCACCAGCCACGGGGTCAGCATCCCTGACGGTGCAGGACCCCAATCCCTAGTTCCTGGGGGGTGGGGGTGTCCCTGTCCCCCGTCCCCCAACACCCCCCCCCGTCTCCCCGCATCCCCGGCGCAGGGCTGGGAGCTGGGAACGTGCCATCTTCTCTCCATCTGCTCCTGATGACGCTGGCGGGTTTTTTGGCAGTGGGAGCCTCCTCCGGCAGCGAGAGCAGAACCAGTCTGGCTGCCTGGTGGGGCTGGAGACAAATAAACACGCCGGCAGCCGCCGCGGGCAGGCGGGAGCGGGCAGCGCTGGGGCAGGGACGGGCTCCCAGCACCCCAAAACCTCAAGGTCCTTCCTGGAGGAGCAAGGGTGCGTGGGCAAGGGGGGTTCGGTACCGCTGCCGGGTGCCCTTCCCCGCCTGCCCGTCCCCGCTGCAGGCAGCTGCCGGGAAATGTGGCGCAGGCAGGTTTAGCACCTTGGTTTCAGCTCCCCCCCCCCCTTACCCCAGCACCTTGAAAGGCCCCTAATGAGCATGAAGTGCCCTTCAGAGCAGATTGCCATTGAACTCAACCTGCACCAGCCACCCGCTTTAAAAGCAGCTATTTTGAGCTCCCGGGCTCCCGAGCGCTGGAACTAATAATTTATTACCAAATACGATCAGGCAGCAGCTCCAGCCTCTGGCAAATGGAGCGGAAAAAAACCCAGCGCGGCGGGAGGCCGAGAGAGCAGGGAGAGACGAGCATCCTGCATCCTCCCCCCGGGGTCGGATCCGCACCCACGGCGCGGGACCTCGCTGGAGCCCACTTGGCCAAGCCCTCTTCGCAAGGCTCCTCCACCCTGGCTCTGGGATGGCTCCCCGAGGGAATTTGGGATGATGCTTCAATGGTCCCCCAGCCTTTCCCCTCCTCTCAGCGCCTCGGCTCCCGCTCCGGAGCTGTATCCAGCTGCACGCTCCAAGCGGGAACAGCTGCTTTGCATGGATTTTCAATGCTAATGGCCTCGTATTGTCAAGCCCCCCCCCCCCCTTCCCTCCCTCCCCACGCTGCCTGAATGCAGCAGGCAGGGCCCCGGCGGCTGCCTGTGCGGGCAGGAGGGAGGGCAGGCAGCCAAGGGCAGCGCGTGCCCCTCGTCCCCCCGCCACGCACCCCGTCACCCCCTTGAGAGCCCAGCGGGCAGGGGACAGGCAGCGGGGACCACCGGTGACGTCCCACCGCACATCTTCCCCCTCTCAGTCATCTGCCGCCGCACCTACAATATGCTCCATTAATTAATTAATCAATCGATCGGAGCCAGCGCTCCGGCCCTCCCAGCCGAAACGAAGGGAGGTGGCTGGGCTAGATGTCCCCAAGTGTCTCCAGGGATGGAGAGACGCAGGCGCAGCCTTTGCCCATTTTTGGGGTCCTCAGGGCAACACCCAGGACCCATCCTAGGAGCATCCCCCTCCTTGTCTGGCTCCCCAGCACCCAGCTCACCACCAGCACCCTTGGAGGGGTCCGGATGGGTCCCCTGGGGCGAGGAGCACCTTGCCACCCGGGGATGGGATTTGGGGCTCCCCGGGGAGCCCGGCACGGCCCCGAGCATCCAAACACACGGCGCTATTAGCCGGCTGGGTCTCCATCGATCACTCCTCCATGGACCATTGATCTGGCAAACGACAACAAGCAAACTAATAAGAGCTCGTTTGGGGGGCACAGTACCAGGGAGGGGCCGGGGCTGATGCGATGTGGGATTATTTTTCTCCCTTCCTTGCCTTCCCCTGCCCAGCCCAACCAGCCCTGGGTGGTTTTTAAGCCCGTAGGAAATCAGGCTGGCAAAAGATTCACTTCGAAGCAACTTTCTTCCCCATTTCTGCCCTGGCAGAGCGAGCTGGGGGCTTCGAAAATAAAGTGCCTGTGCCCAAAGGATGCTGCTGGCCCCTGAGCCCCTCTGTGCAGCATCCAGGTTGGGACAGTTGGCTCCCGCTGCCCAGATCTGGGTGCTAGCCACCTCTCGAGGCCCCCCGCCTCGCTTGGGGAGAAGCGGGGTACAGCCCCCACCCCTCCTCTTTGCACGAGCTGCTGCTGGGGGCTGAAGGGCTACGTGGGGCCCGCGGGTGGGTGCCGGGCATCACGCACCATCGCTGGGTGCTGCACGGGGCTGCCGGGCACCGCGTGGGAGGGAGCTGGGCATCGCACGGGGCTGCCGGGCATCGCACGGGGCTGCCGGGCATCGCGCGGGTTGGGGCCGGGCATCACGTGGAAGGGAGCTGCTGGGCACTGCGTGGGGCTGCTGGGGACTTCACGGCACTTTTGGGCATTGCACTGTGCTGCCGGGCACTGCACGGTGCTGCCGGGCATTGCATTGTGCTTTTGGGCATTGCACTGTGCTGCCGGGCACTACAAGGTGCTGCCGGGCATTGCACTGTGCTTTTGGGCATTGCACTGTGCTGTTGGGCATTGCACTGTGCTTTTGGGCATTGCACTGTGCTGCTGGGCACTACACGGTGCTGCCGGGCACTACACGGTGCTGCCGGGCGTTGCACTGTGCTTTTGGGCATTGCGCTGTGCTGCTGGGCACTGGAGGGTGCTGCCGGGCATTGCATTGTGCTTTTGGGCATTGCACTGTGTTGCTGGGCACTACACGGTGCTGCCGGGCACTGCACTGTGCTTTTGGGCATTGCACTGTGCTGCTGGGCACTACACGGTGTTGCTGGGCATTACACGGTGCTGCCAGGCACTGCACAGAGCCACTGGGCATCGTGTGGGACAGGGCTAGGCAGTGCACAGTGCTGCCGTGCATCGCATGGTGCCATTGAGCACTGCACGGTGCCGTC
The DNA here is from genome assembly GCA_030449065.1 of Oceanodroma leucorhoa. Lineage (NCBI taxonomy): Eukaryota > Metazoa > Chordata > Aves > Procellariiformes > Oceanodroma > Oceanodroma leucorhoa. The sequence continues at coordinate 18,441,889 of JASVER010000007.1, forward strand.
GGGCATCACACGGTGCCGTTGGGCATCACACGGTGCCGTTGGGCAAGGTGGGGGTCAAAGCCAGGCATTGCACGGCGCTGCCGAGCCTCGCACAGCGGTACCGGGCATTGCACGGGCCGGGAGCGGGCAATGCCCGGTGTAGCCAGGCTGCCCTCCCATCCACGTCCCCCGTCCCCATCCCCGTCCCCATGCCGGCAGCTCGGCGCAGCCCTGCCGCGGGCAGCGCGGGCTTTGCCGTCAGCGGCGCATTGTTCTCGGCGCGAGAAGCCCTTGCCCAGCAGATGGCAGGTATAACAAAGCAGCTTGCTGCGGCCAAGCCAATTATTTATCTAATTATGATTTACCACTTAACCACATGATCTTTCTGCAGAGTTGTGGGCAATTAAAACCGGGGTGATTATGTGGATTATGCAAATCGGCTGGAGCCGAGCGAATAAAATTGGAGATTAGAGTTTCACGCAGGCTGGATCTTGCACGGGGCAGGTCCTGGCGGGGCAGGGGGGAGGCAGGGGTAGGGCGGGGGGCTGCAGGCAGGGGCGGGGGGCCAGGACCCAGTTGAGCTGGGGGCTATGGGGCAGAGTTAAGAGGTGCCAGGGCAAGGCGAGGGGATGCCTCCTGCCACCCTGCTGCCTTTGAGGCGCTCCAGTCCCCTCCCTGGCAGAGCCAAGGGGGTTCCGTAGCCAAAAACTGCCCCCCATCATGGGGGTGGGTGCCTGCAGGGGACCCCCCGCTGCCGGCGGAAAGCAGCCGGTGACTCAGCCAGTGCCGGGGATTTCCCAGCGCCCACCCCGGCTGCACCCCAAAAAGGTTGGGGGGGTTTATACGGCGCAGCCCCCATCCCTCGCCCCATCCGCGAGCAGCTAACGAAAGGCTCCGGCGCTGGGGGGCGGCGGGTATTAATAACGGGTATTAATAACGGGTATTAATAACGTCGCCTGGCAGATTACTCTGCCCGCCCGGCTTGATATGAGATTTATGCATGGCACGAACTCCGGAAATACAGAAGTATTAATGGTAATACCTCGTGTCCTAGCAAAGGTCACGGGCAATCTCCATCAATCCCACTGCGCCGCCAGCAAAGCCGGGGGGCCAGGCGGGATGGGGGGTCCCCCCCGTGCTCCCGGGGTCCCCCCGCACGCACCGCAGCACCGCAGTTTATGACCGTGCAGATGGCCCGGCACGGGCCAGAGGGAAGGTTTTACCTTGGGATAAGAAATTAACGCTGGCAAACGGCAAATTTACTGCATGTATTTTCATTTTCCTAATACCGGTGCCATCTGCTAGCAATTGGTGCCCCACGTCACCGGCTTTTTATTTACAAGATGTTGCTTGGTGAGACCTTGGCTTGCTCCTCACCCGGGAGCCCCAGCTCCCCATGCAACGTCCCACGGGGTCCCCAGGGGAAAGCCCAGGCTCCCACCACCACCTTGATGGGTCTCACCCTTTCCATGAAGCCCCCCAAGAAACGGGCACCAGCGAGGAGGGTCTGAAGCAGCGGCAATGCCCATGGAGCCGGACTGTGCCGGGGACGGGCACAACACGCTGCCAGCACCGCTGGGACGGCTCCGGCACGTTCTTCATCACAGGGGAAGATCAACCAAAAACCACGTCTGGGGGTTCGGCGCCGAGGGGAGCAGATCCCCCTTCCCACACCGGGATTTAGGGTGATTAGTGCCGGCGATCCCACGTGCCGGTGCCGAGAAGGCTGGCCAGTGCCCCCGCGAGCGCAGCATCTTCCCTTTTCGCCTACAGTAATCCTCAGCCTTTCGAGCAAATTATTAAAATTCACTTATATTTAATCTGCCTGCTGGAATTAATTGAATTTTTACGCTTGGTAAATGTCACTGGGTGTGCGCTGCCTCCCAACAGGGACCCGGCTGCAGGTGCAGCGGGCGCAGCCCTGGGCTTTTACCTCTCCGGGGACAAAACCCACCCTGGGGCATGGGACAGGGTGCCCACGGCACCCACAGCCCCCATCAGCAATGGGTGGTGGGATGCATGGGTGCCAGCACCCTCCCAGCTCTGCGGGGGACGCTCGGTGGCACCGGGCACACGTCCCCCAAACCTGCCTCCCCTCCACAGGGCGTGCATTAAATGCTCCCCAAATCCCACGGGATTCCCACGGCTGCTCCCGGCGGTGCCTCTATGGCTTTGGAGGGGACATAGGGAGCCCCTCGCTTCCCACCCCACACTCTTGCCAGAGAGTGCCAGCACCCTGCCTGGCACTGGGGTCCTCCGCCGGGCGATGAGAGCCTTCCTCCCCTCCCCGTCATCCTCCTCGACAATTGCCAAAGCATCTAATTTGCCCGCCAGGAAGGCCGGGGGGAAAAGAGCCTCTATTTTGCCAGTAATAAGCCCTCCAGACAAAGGCGGGATGAGCCATTCAGCGGTGGGAAAGGGGAAGGGTTCGGCCCCATGCCGGAGCGGTGCCGGGGGCTTGCGGGAAGGGAGAGGTTCCCTCCTGCTTGGGGGAGCCGGCACCGGGACACACGCGGTATCCCGGCATCATCCCGGGATGACCCACGCCCATGCACCCATGGGGTCCTGAGCTCCTGGATGGGTGGTGGGATGGGTAACATCACCGGCCACCGCGCTGGGGACACTCCTGCTCTGCAAACTGGGACCGAGACGCAATTCCCACGTGGCCTCGCTCCCCGTTCCCCCGGGGACATCCCCGGTCCCCGCTCGGCTTTGCACCAAGATGGAGAAGTTCACGGTCGGCATGAGCCACGGGGGACCCCGGGCCGCGGCAGGCAACTTCCAAACTTGACTGGCGCTTGCCCCCCTCCACTGCTCGCCCGGGATTATCATAAATTAAGACGTAATTACTCCATGGAAATTTACAGCACAAAGCTGCGGCGCTAACAAGTGTGTTTGGCGGCACTGGGGGGAGATACAAAGCGCTATTGTCTGGCGGGCGCCAAAAAATCTGCTCTGCCCCCAAAAAGCCGCATCCCGGGGATGGGAATGGGGATGGACCGACTCCATCGCAGCTGCCCGAGAGCGGCAGCGAGCCACGTGCGTGCCCCACGCACCGTGGGGATGGAGAGGGGCACGGTGCCCGAAGAGGAGGGTCCCAGCCCGCAGGGATGGGTGAGGGTGGGTGAAGGCTCCCCGGCACGATGGGTGCCCTCGTGCCCCGCACCGAGCGGTGCCGTGGCTCTGCTCCCCGCCGGCAGCCGACAACACCGAGCTGCTAACAAAGACATCTCCTTTATTCCCTCGAATAACTCTGCGCCCGGTCAGCTCCCACCCATGGGTGCTCCCACCCACGGGTGCTGCCACCCATGGGTCCTTCACCCAGAAAAACCCCATCTCCCCACCTCCAAGGTGCCTCAACTTCAGCACGCGTGGGGTTAAAAATAAATCCCCTGGGGACCTGGGGGGGGGACACACAGGGGGACCAGTGCCAGCGCCGGCATGTCCCCCCCCCTCCAACGCCGCCGGTGCTGCCGCGCTCCCCCAGCTGCCACGCGCATTAAAAAATAATAATCAACGTGGAAAAAAACAACAACACAGCACGAAAAAATTCAGGCGGCTAAAACAAATCCAGCAATAAAGGAGCCGGGGATCCTCGCAAAGCTGGCTGTGCAATTAAGCAGTTTTCTGCTGTACGCCGATAATCACCTAATTATACTATTAATGACAGTTCAACCTGCTCGGAAATAAAAGGACATTCTTCCATAACAGGATGCCAGCTGTTTGTTACAGATGTCAAACATCTTTAAAGCGTTATTATTAAAAGAAGGGGGGAAGGAGAAAGCTCGGTGAGGCAGAAACGCAGCATCCTTCCCCCTCAAAGCTGGGGGGGTGGGGTGGGTTGGGGTGTCCCCCCTCCCCTTTTTTAATGCCGGTGAAATAATCCGTCGGAGGGGTGTTGCGGCGGGGGAGCATCCTTCCCGTTGATGTTTGGTGTAATAAATACCCCGCGTCAGCTCGTGGCAAGAGGCTGCTGCGGTTAATTAAGCGCGGCGTTCGGGAAATAAAGTTAAAAATTAATAAT
>JASVER010000007.1:18448253-18499500 GCA_030449065.1 Oceanodroma leucorhoa
CATCGGTGACCAGAGGGATGCAGGGGACAGAAGCATCGGTGACCAGAGGGATACAGGGGACAGAAGCATCGGTGACCAGAGGGATGCAGGGGACACAGAGGAGCCAGACGGATCCCATGCCAGCTGAGCCGGGAGAGCAAGCCACCAAGGAGCGTGTGACACAGGCCACAGCCAGGCAGTCCCCGAGGCGGTGACAGTCCCCAGCAGGACTCGGGCCGCTGAGTCACTGCCACCAGCCCAGAGCTCGCGAAAGCCCTGCGAGCCCACGGGGGAAGGTTCACGTCTCCATCTGCTCCCACCCGACCTGGCCCACCAGCATCTCCCAACGCCCCGGCAGCTGCCGCCGGCGATTCCTCTGTTTGCCAGCGCCTCGAACATAATTTCCCTTAATTGCTTTAAATCTCACAGCCTGACACTTCCATGCTCCTCTCTATCTTGCTTTTCTCCTCCAATTTTTTTATTTCCTCTCCGAGGTGGCTGGAAAGCAAAGAGCCGGCCGGAGCAGGGTTTTCCAGGGCACAGGAATTAGTGCATTAGCAACAACGGCAAAGCCAGAAGTTTCACGCAACAGGAGCCACCGCCGGGAACCCCCGCTCGACCGGAGCGTGCTAAATATGGAATTTAAGGGGGGTAAAAAACCAACCCCCAACCCGTCTCCCTGCACCTGCAGCCTTCGGAGGAGTCCCTGCCGCGGGGGACGGCACCGAGGCCGGGCTGGCATTGCCCGCGGCCGCTGCAGGCAGCTGAGAACCAGCAAGGAGCGGGCAAGGGGATGGTATCGTGGAGGGGGGGGACGGGGAGCGGGACCCCCACAGCCGGCAGGGAGGAGGGCGCAGGGTGGGAGCGTGCTGGGTGCCACGGAGACAAGCAGGTCACCTATGTCCCCGTCACGGCACAGCCTTAGGGGGGGGGGGGATGTCACACCGCAACCCCTCCCGGGGGGCAGCCCCCCAAGTTCAAGCCCGGCGCCCCTCCGCCGCCCTTCCCGGCTCGCCTTCGCGCGCTCCGGCGCAGGCGCGCTCGGGCAGAGCCGCTCGTTCCTGTAACAACTGCCACATGCAAAAGCCATTTCCTGAAACAAACAACCTTCCGCGGGGAAACCGCCACGCGGGGACACGGCCCCCCAGGAGAGGGGCCCCGCCGCCGCCCCCCGCCGCTCGGAGAGCACCCCCGAGCGCGCCCCGAGCTCGCAGCCTGAGCGTGCACCCCGAGACTGCACCCCAAGAGCACCTCGAGCTCGCAGCCTGAGCTCACAGCCCAGGTTCGCGTCCGGAGCGTGCACCCCTGTGTGCACCCCGAACGTGCACCCTGAGCGTGCACCCCAAGAGCACCTCAAGCTCACAGCCTGAGTTCACAGCCCCAGTGCACAACCTGAGCGCGCACCCCAAGCCTGCACCCCAAGAGCACCTCGAGTTCACAGCCTGAGCTCACAGCCCAAGGCTGCATCCGGAGGGTGCACCCCGAGCCTGAACCCCAAGAGCACCTCGAGCTCACCCCCTGAGTATCCTGAGTGTGAACCCCAAGCGTGCACCCCAGGTGTGCACCCCAAACATGCACCCTGAGCCTGCACCCCAAGAACACCTCGAGCTCCCACCCTGAACTCCCACCCCGAGCTCATACCCTGAGCACACATCCTGAGCGTGCACCCCGAGCGTGCACCCCAAATGTGCACTCTGAGCACGCACCCTGAGCGTGCCCCTCAAGCGCGCACCCCGAGCGCGCGCCCGAGCTCGCACCCCAGCCCCCCTCACCACCGATGCTCTCAAAACACCCCAAACCCCTGGGGGGGGGGGGGTCCCCCTCCCTCACCGGCTGCCGCGGGGGCCGGTGCTGCCGGCTGGGGCGGCACAGCAAACTTCGGTGCCCCAAGTCCCCGCGTCTGGGCGGCAGTGGGGCCGCGAGAGGGGACCCCCACCCCAAAACACAGCGCACCCGGCATTTCTCCCCATCCCTCCTCGGCCAGAAACCCTCCCAGCTCCCCAGGGAGGGGAGAAACTCCCCAAGGTGGAGGAGCAGCAGCAGGAGAAGAGGGGGGGGATCCAAGCACCCCAAAACCCCGCAGAGCCTTGCAGCACCGCGCCAGAGCTGCCTGCTCCCCCCCGCAAAAGCTTGCCGGACCCCAAAACCCCTATTAGGTGCTAGGAGAAAGTAACTTCACCCTCAAATCCCCCTCGGCTGCCGCTGGCCAGGGTGGACAAAGGGGTGTCCCCAAGCTGGGGGGGACCCCGTAGGGAGACCCTGGGGGGGAGAGGGGCTGGGGGTGGGGGGGCCGGCGGCAGCATCGCATGGTGCCTTACCTGGTAAGTAATAGAGAGGTGGTTTCAACCCAAACATGATTTATGTTACAGTTCCATTGCGGCCAGGAAAAAAAAAAAAAAAAACAACAAACCCAAAAAATTAGCACCAAGCCACACGGAGGGGGTTGGAAAAATAAACCAGAGGCGAAAAAATACGGTGGAGCGGGGAGGAGGAGGAGGAGGAGGAGGAGGAGGAGGAGCGGGGGGGAATCAAGTGCGTGGGGGGAGGAGGAAAAATAAAAATTGAAATAGCAGCGAGCCCAGGGCGCCGGCGGAGGGGTGGCGGTGGTGGCGGCGGCTGTCACCGGCGGGGCCAGGGCAGGAGCCCGGCTGCCATGGCGTGACGCCTTCCCGGGGGTTTTCCTGCCGCTCGAGCCCCGAGCTGCGAATCGCAGGCACACAAAAAGCCAGCGAGGAGAAGGAGGAGGAGGAGGAAGAGGAGGAGGAGGAGGCGGCGGTGGGACCCTCGGCGTGGGGGGGGGACGCACCCCCTAAGCTGGATGGTGCAGCAGGGTGTCCCCCACCACCACCACCCCGGAGAAGGGTGCTGGCGGCGTGGGGCGGGTGACCCACGCGGGGTTGCGAGCCGGCGTCCGTCCGTCTGTCCGTCCGGCGCGTCCCGAAAGCGAGCAGAAAGCCCAGGCTCCCCCGGGCTGCGCCAAGGCGGGCGGGCGAGAGGCGGCAGACTTGCCCCTCGATCAATTTTCATGCAAGAATCATTATCGGTAAATTGGAAATCTGGCTACTTGACAGCAGATTTGTCTCCCCTAATGAAGGGGAGCGGGCAGGAGAGCGGCAGGCAGCTGCTCGCCCCGGCACCCTCCTCCCCGCTTCACACCGCCCCGTTTCCCTCCGGGCTTCAACCTTCATCCCCGGCCATTTTCGGGGAGGCGAGCCCCGGGGCACCCCGCCAGCCGGGGACGGGAGGGCAGGAGAAACCTCCTTCCCCCTCAAACCCCGCTCCTCCTCCTTGCCTACAGACAGAATAATTTTTATTTTTCTTTCTTTTTGGTCTTTTCCAGGATGCTGTTTTCAAACAGCTGCCAAGGGCGGCGGGGGGGGGAATAATAAAAGAAAAAGAGAAAATCAAGCCCCCCAGTCGCTAAAGGAGAAAAATTAGGAAATAAAACAATAAATAACCCAACTTTCCTGCCTGCCGGGAGCTGCCCGCTGCTTCACAAAAGGCGGGCGCAGGAAGGCTGCCTGCTCCAGCCCCTACGTAGGGGGCTGGGGGTGAGCTCCCGTCGCCCCCCCCTGCACCCCCAAATCCCCCCTGCCCGGCCCCGCTCGCCCGGCGGGGGCTGTAATCAGCCGCCCGATAGGATCTCCCCCATTCCCTCTCCGCTGATGCATTAGCAGATCCGGGAAGACATGCTTGCAGGCAAATAGGGCTAATAAATGCTATTACGGGGAGAGCGAGGGAGGCTGGAGATCCTGGCTGCACCATAGTAACGAGGGCCCGGCTTAATTTGCTTTAAGCAAACGATCAGCCAAGGCGGGGTGGAAAAGGGGAGGCGGGGGGGGAGCATTGCGCGCTCCGGGCACGCATGGGCGCGCTTGCATGGGCGCGCTTGCATGGGAGCGTGCCTGCATGGGAGCGCGTTTGCATGGGAGCACGCTTGCATGGGTGCGTGCTTGCATGGGTGCGCTCGCACGGGAGCACGCTTGCGTGGGTGCGCGCTTATGGGTGCGTGCATGTCTGCGTGCGTGTGCGCTTCCCCCCCCCCCGGCCCCCCCCCCCCCCCCCCCCCCCCCCCCCCCCCCCCCCCCCCCCCCCCCCCCCCCCCCCCCCCCCCGCCCCCCAGCTCCGGCCCGCTCTTCCCAAACCGCTTTTAACACCAAAGTTCACGAAGGCGAGATATCTCGCCCCTGCAAGAGAAGCCACATCCTGTATGATAATGACCAGCCCTTCAAACGGCTTAAAGATACACCCCATTTCTAGGCCCCCGCTGCCTGCCCCTGCCCGCTCCCGCTCATGGAGCTGGGGGGGATCCCGGGGGTCCCGGTACTCCCCCCCGGCCCATCCAGCCCCACGGTGGGGAGGTGGGGCCTGGTGTGCGGTTGCAAGCGAGAGCACCTTTGCAAAAGGTCTTCTGGCTGCAAATGCACACACGTGCACGCTTATGCGTGCTTGCTCGCACACACGCATGCACACGCATGCACGCACTCACATGTATGCATGCACTCGCATGCACGCACTCACGCGTGCGTACACACACGCATGCACCAGCAGGCACACACGCAGGCACACACGTGTGCCTACGCACACACGTGTGCCCACACACACACGTGCACACACGCACCCTTTCAGCCGAGCTCCCCAGGAACCCATTTGGCAAAAGACGGAGCCGGTGAAAAACTGCACCCTCCCCCTGCCCCTGCCCCCCACGTTAAATATTGCTTTTCTAATTCCAGGTCGGGGGATGATTATTATGTATTTTCCTCCTTCCTAACCTACATCTGTCAGGATCGGCGCTGGGAGTATTTCTGGCCTGTCTCCTGAGTCATCGCCCGCGTCCCGCTCCCCTGCGCCGCCGTGCTCCCAGCCACGGGGTGCTGGGTGCTGCTGCTCCATTGCCACTTCCCCCCTCCCCGGCCAAACCCGCCCCCGCCTCGCTGGTGCGTTAGGAAATGTCACTTACGCGGTGACACGGCTCTGGGTGCCCCAAACCCGATGCCCTTCCATAGCGTGGGTGCAAAGGGGACACCCCCCCACCTTGGGCTGGAAAGGCTGCGAGGTCACCGTGTCACCCAATTCCCTCGGGCCCCCCCCGTCACCACCCCGCTGGCAGCCCCCACGCTTTTAGAGGGGTTGAATTTGCTGGGTTCACGCAAGCACCGGGGGGACCCCTCCTCTGCTTCCCCCCCCCCCCCATAGCATGAGCCGTAAAAATTAATTTGCAAACATGTCATTACACAATAGCTGTACAGGCAATAAACCTGTAATTACAGGCGGCTGGGGGAGCGGGCAGGCAGGCAGGGAGGGGAGGGGAGGGCAGGCAGGGAGGGGAGGGGAGGGCAGGCAGGGAGGGGAGGGGAGGGCAGGCAGGGAGGGCAGCCCTGCCCGCCAGCTCGGGCTTTGGGGTTTCGCCTCCCCCCTGCTCCCTTTGTTCATTATGCAAACGAGAATTGCTTCACTCCTGGAAGTTGGGCTACACTTCAAAGGGGTGCGCTGCCTGCGCTGCCTGCGCTCCCCACCCCGCCAAGAAAGCCCTAACCCTGCCAGCACCCAGCACCCCAAGCCGGGAGCCCCCGTTGCTTCGCTGGGATGGGGAAACCGAGGCACGGCGGCTGGGCAAACCCCGTTGGGAAACCAACCCGACCCTTTGCGACATCGGCCCAACCGAATTATCCGCCACCCTCCTCCTCCTCGGTCGTCCCCGCTCTGCGGGCGATTGCACGCACGCACCGGCGGCGAGCGTCGCCCTGCCTCAGTTTACCCACTTACCACCCCGCGGGAGACGGGACGCAGGGCACCGGCGCGAGACACCCGCCCGGCCACCCGGCAGCCGGCTCTGCCGCACCTCGCCTCGCCCCTCGTTAGCGGGAGAGCTTGACGAGCCTGACCCACTTCCCCCAGCGCCGGGAGGATTAATTGGTTCCTTGCTCGCACGAAGCCGCCGGGAGCTGGGGCAGGTGCCAGGCGGGATTAGCAAAGCATGAGAGCGCAGCTCGCGGGGCCGGCCGGGCGAGCGCGCCGCCAGCCCTGCCCACGCCGGGCAAGCGAGCCAGGACGATGGTGGATGGGCACGGGGTGCTCCCGGCTCGCTCGGCCGCGGTAGCCTCGCCAACGGGGATGCCGCGTGCCGGGGATGTCCGACCTTCCGCGGGGATGCTCCACCTCCCCATGGGTGTCCCCCAAGGAAAGGGATGCAGTCGTGCTGGGGATATCCAGGCTGCGGTGCTCAGCGGGATGCCCACCCCCAAACAGCCCACCCTAGGGAAACTGAGGCACGGCCGGTCTTCGCCAGCCGGCACTGGGCTCCACCGCACCCCCCCGCCACCCAGCACCCCGAAAGCATCCGCTGGCGGGGATGCACGAGCAAGAAGAGGAGCGAGCAGCCGCCTCTCGCTGTAAATAAGCGGCTCAGCGATGATTTCCTGCTCTTGTTGACCTTTGACTATGCAGAATAAAGACATAAATCCATATTTTAAACCCATCTGAGCGCCAGCCAGGCCCACAAAGCCATTTACAGCCTGCGATTTGGACGGGGCAGTGAGCAGGAAAGCGATGGTTTCTCGAGGTGACATTCCCCAGGAGGGAAATGAAGTGTTTTATTTGCAGATATATAGGGCACGGTCGTTCCTCCGCTTCCCCTTCCCTCCGCCCTCGGCTCATAAATAAAACATACGGCCGCGTAACCGGCTAATTACGGGAGGATGGCAAAACCCCGCGGTCGCTGGGAAAAGAAATCAGCTTTTTAATCAGCCCACTTTCCTCCCCATCTAACTTAAGGAGAAACGGGCATTTCGGGTGCCGGGATGGATCTGAGACTCTCCGGCGGCTCGTAGGCTCCCGCTGGGGTTGTGCACCCCGATCCCTCAAGGCGGGTTTGGGTTGGGATGGGGGGGTTCAAGCTGCGGCTTTTTTTTTTTTTTTTTTTTCCCTGGCTGGGAAAAGGATGTCTTTGAAAAGTCTAATTGTTCCTTACACATTAGATACATTAATGAGGTCTCTGATCAAGCGGCTGGCTCTCCGGCAAGGAGGCTTCAAGTAGCAATTTTCCATTTGTGTTTCAAATTTTAATGAATGTTCCTGTCTCCGGCTGCGATGCGCGGTGATAATCCGCATGGCTCGGGTCAGCGCCGGAGCAGGGGCTGCCGCGCGGGAGGGCTTGTACAAGGGTTTGATTTCTTTGGGGAATAGTTCATACAAAAAATGGTAATGGCAGAAGACAGTCTTCCTTCCCCCTCGGCTGCCAGAGCCCGAGAGCTACAAATCAGAGGGTTATTATTTCTTTCCGATGTCCCTAAAGTATCCTATATCTTTAGCAGGAGAGTAAAGTTCAGCCCTGATAAGATTGCGGCGCTGGGCGAGACACGCTTTTCCTTTCCTCCTGCCTTTTTTTTTTCTCCATCTCCTTCTCCCTCTCCCTCCATCCCTGCGGTGGCCGGAGGGGTGTCCCCAGGGCCACCAGCCAGCAGCCCCCAGCCCACCCCAGGGCCACCCGCGGGCAGGGCAGAGCCCCCGTCCCCCCCATCCAAGGGCCGGATCCGGAACCCACCCCGCCAGGACAAGATTTTTATAACCTTGTTTTGGCATGCCTGCCATTAACTTAATTTAACATCCATATTGCCGCTACTTAATTAAATAGATGAACTCATTTTACATTTGCAAGTCTTAATTCATCCTGAACAAAATTGGCCGTGTTTCGTTCTTTCTACGCTACCAGCTCCCCGGAACAAATGACTGCCTTTTGTAGTTAACTGCTAGTACAGGTTAAAAGCTAATTAGCAACCCGGGTTGGGTGTTAACTTCCTTATTTATCACCCGGCGCCACTCGATTAGCGAGGGGGCGCGGGCTGGCACTTCCCCGTCCATGCGTGGGCCCCGTTTCTGCAGGGGTGGTGCCCGTGCTCCTCGGGCAACGGTGCTGGATGCGCGCGTGATGCACGGTGCTCGGTGCGTGACGCGCGGTGCTCGGGGCACGGTGTACAAGGCACGGTGCTCCGCGCACCACGCTCCCGCAGCACCCGGCGGCACGGCGGGGCGAGCTTGGCGGCACCCAACCGTCGCCCGAGCACCCAACCATCGCCCGAGCACCCCAGGAGAGCACCCTCCCAACCCCGCCGCCCTGCCAAGCCATCACGGGCTCTGCCGTGCCAAGCACAACCTCCCCGTAGATATTTGGGCAGAGGCCCCGAACGCAAGCGCCGCCCCGCTTTTTTCAAGCGTGGCTCCGGTGCTCCCACCCGGCCGGCTCGCGGGGTGCCCAATGCCAACCGGCAACGCCTGGAAGCTGCCGGTGGGAAACCGCGCCGAGGCTCCCCGCATCCCGCCCACGCAGGCTCCGGCACGGCGCTGCGCTGGCTGCGGCGGGGGGCACGGCAGAGCCGGGGGACGCGGGGGGACCCGCCGGCGGGGCGGCCGGGCGATGCTGAGCCTGGCAGGAAGCCGCTCCAGGAAGGCTCATCTGGTTTGACTAACAAATCACTAACTGCTTCCCCCGAGGCAGGTGGAAGGAAACAAGCTCCGTGGCTGTAAACAACCCCCCCGGCCCCCCGCTTCCCACCCACGGCACCCCACGGCCCCCCCAGGCACCGGCCAGCGGCAGGTTGAGACAGGAAAGAGCTTGTGAAACACACCCCCCCCCCGTGCTCTGACGCAAGCCCCAGCGGGGGGGACGGGGCCCCCCCAGCCCCTGCCCGGCCCCCGGGGACGCTGGCACCCCGGGCAGGGCGTGGGGTGACGCAGAGCTTGCACCAGCCCCAGCCGGCCCCGCGGGACAACACCTCGCCGGCGCCCGCCACGCCGGTGTGACTCAAGGGGACGAGCCGACGCGGTGCCCGGCAGCGGTACGGGGCAGCCAGGAGCAAAGCCCACCGTGCCGGGTGATGCCGCGGTCCCTCTGCCAGCACAAGCCGGCGGCGGGGATGGGTGCACCCCAAAGCGCAGCGTGCCCGAGTGAGGAGACCTGGGCACCGGCGGCAATTGCCATCACCAGTGATGTCCAGCCCCGGTAACGGGGCCGTGGCGGCGGTGGCGTGGCGATGGCACGGGGGACGATGTGGCAGGAGGGGACCGATAGGCATCTGCCTGGCCCTGTAAACCGATCTGCCACCTCCTGCTGAAATAACAGCGAGGGGAGGCAGCTCCGGTTACCGGCAGTGCCGGGGGCCGGCTGGGTGCCAGGGCCCCTGGCCGAGGGCCAGGCGGCTCCGCAGGCACCGAGCGGGGACCCCCGTCCTCCCCCTTTTCCGCCGGCACGGCGCGGAGCTGCTCGTCCCGCTCCCCGGCGTCACCACCGCACCGAGCTCCCCACCCGGTATTTCAGGTCTGGCACCCAAGCCGGCGCCTTCGGGAGCCAGCGGTCCCACAGGGCCATCACCCCCGCCCGGGGCCACCGCCACGGGGACGGCACCGGCCGCGCCGCGTAGGAGCAGGAATAATTCCCTCCCCATGGCACAAGGGGTTATGCCGAGCGCTTTCGGTCGCATCCCGCCCGGCACGGAGGGGTCAGAACCCGGCAGCACCGGGATGAGGAGCCACCGCAGCCGAAAGCAAAGCCTAAAGGCCGGATCTGGCCCCTTTGGGAGGAGGGATAAGCGCAATCGGGTCCCCTCTCTCCCCCCTCCAGACCCCACCAGGACCCCATCCCAAATCCCCGCCATCAGCAGAAGCAAAGGAGCGGGGCCGTAAGGAGCGAGGGCGATAAGAGCCCTCTGTGCCGGCGAGATAAATAGCCCCAGCAGCGCCAAGCTGTACTCGGCCAGAAGCTAATAGGGGCTGTCAGGGCGGTTTAGAGGAGCAGAGCATCGTTTCGGGGCCCGGCTGGGAGGACGCGGAGGGGAAGTGACAAGGAAGCTGAGCAGAAAGCGACAGGCAGTACACAAAGAGCATGTCCTCTGTAAGTGGCGATAAACCTTGAAAAAAAAGAAAAGCTAAATCAGTTGTTTAGCCGATGTACCACATGCTGACAGGGCAAATGTGAAGGCTTTTATGGCCACATGGGTTTTCATTTGCAGTTATTCATAGCGGAGCCGGGCGCTTTATCTCACTTTACATTATGTGCAACCACAATGCAGACACTTGCACCGCAACGCATTGCCTCCCTTGGAAAATATTAATATGTAAATGTCAGGCTCGGGAGGGCAGCAAGGGAACGGCGGGCTGCGGGAGCCGTGCAGGGGAGATAAAACCTGCCCTGAAAGGGAGGGGGGGGGGAACGGGACCCCCACCCCGTGGGTGTGCGGGGGGAGGCAGGGGCACACACGTGTGCACACGCATGCTCAGCTGGGGCAGAGCCGCTGCAGCGAGGAGCATGGGGTGCACATGGTCTCTGCAGAGGGGGATGCACGCGTGTGCGCGCACACGCGCCTGTGCACAACATATACCCTCTGCAGAGGGGGATGCACGCGTGTGCGCGCACACATGCGTGTGCACAACATATATCCTCTGCAGAGGGGGATGCACGCGTGTGCGTGCACACGCGCCTGTGCACAACATATACCCTCTGCAGAGGGGGATGCACGCGTGTGCATGCACACATGCGTGTGCACAACATATATCCTCCGCAGAGGGGGATGCACGCGTGTGCGCGCACACATGCGTGTGCACAACATATACCCTCTGCGGGGGGGGGGACACGCACCCAAACACACCACCTCTGCAGAGTGGGGTGCATCCCCAGCACCTCTGCAGAAGGACAGACACCCTCAGCAGACCGACGCGCGTGCGCGCACACATCCACGCGCTACCCCTGCAACAAGGAGTGCGTGCACACCCACGCAGGGACCACCCTGCACCCCGCCGCAGCCCCCACCCGCGCTCCCTGCCCACCGGCCGGGGCCGTGCCCGTCCCGGGGGACGCGTGGCGAGGCCACGGGGCCGCGGCCGGGCGCTGCTGGTTTGGGAGGCAGCCTTGCCTGGGCGAAGCGCGCCGGCGCGGCGTGCCAGCGCCTGCAAAGCCCCGTCGGGCAGCGCTCCAGCCATGCCTGCTGTTCCCGGGCTCCGTTCCTCTCCGAGAGCCTCCAGCCCCGGGGGTAGTGCCAGACTGACAGCCTGGAGGCTATTTATTCGCAGGCAGAGGCAGCGGGAGCTGCTGGCGGATGCAGGCGCCTTTGTCCTACAGGGAAGTTTGCTCCTCGCCTCCTGGGCTGCCCCCCCATCTTCCCCCAGCCCCTCTTTCCGCCTCTGCGCCCCGATGCACCATCCGAACCCGGGGAGGCACTGGTGGGGGTCCCAGCCCCGATGCCCACCGCGCCACGGCAGGACTTGTCCCGAGGTCCCGGCATGCGGGGATGCCAGACAGCTGCCGTGCTCCCCCCATCGCCGGCACCCCTCGGCATCACCAGTCACACAGCCAAGGGTCCGGAGGTGGCACCCCAAAGGTGGCTGGGGGCAGGAGGAGGGTGGGCACCCAACCTGGGCTTTGCCGCTCGGCACTGTCAGCCGGGGTGGGGGGTATCTCCGAAACCGGCCCCCTCGGCTGTTACCAGGAGAAGCGCTGGCAGCCGGCGCTGGCACGGGGACAAGCCCGGGAGGGAGGCTGCCCCCCAGCACCTCGGGGAAAGGAACAATCCCTGGGCATTTCTTTTTTGGCAGGCCCCGGGTGCCCCCCCTCCGCACTCCCCGTCCTCCTCCCTCGCTCGGGCGCGGGGATACAATTAAATCAGTGTTCTGCTAACAATCTGCCGGCTAATAAGACATTTTCCTCCCTCTCCCTCCTCCCCCCCACTCCACCCCAATCCGTGTGTGATGGGAGCGCTTTGATATGAGAGTGGACTCTAATGGGTTCGGTGTAAGGGAGCCTTAATTTATTACGTGCCTGTAATTGATGTTTGTATAAAGTAGCTCTTACAGCTCCTCAGAGCGGGAGATGAAAAGCAATCAGTCAGCCATTTGCCTCGAAAGGAAGGAGAGAGGAGAAGACAGACAGCGAGAGAGAACCAGACATACTCATCAAGCCTGGAGAAAAACCCAGAAAGCGATGGAACAAAACAAAATCCCCCCCGCGCAGCCCCGCCAGCAGCTCTGGCACCTCTGGGTACTGCTGCCAGCATCCTCGGGTACCCCCACCAGCATCCCTGGGTATCACCCCCCAGCATCCCTGGGTACCACCGCCGGCATCCCTGCGTACCCCCACCAGCATCCCCGGGTATCACTGCCAGCACCTCAGGGTACCATCGCCAGCATCCCTGGGTACCCCCGCCAGCATCCCTGGGTACCACCACCACCCCAGCGCCCCCGGGGCCGGATCCTGCCGGGGCTGCTGGTGGCAGGCAGCCTCGTGGAGCCGCGCCAGGGCAAGATGCGGCCCCCTCCCGCGCCGGCGGCACGCGCGGGGCTGATTAGGCGAGGCGGGTTGCGGCAGCCGGTGCTGAGCTGCTCTAATGACGGCGGGCACTGGGGAGTCACGTGCCGCCCAGCGCCGGCTGGGGAGCCGTACGTCACCAGCCCCGGCAAAAAATCGGTGCTAAATTGAATCAATCCATCTTGGAAATGGCTCTTGTCAGCCGGTGTCAGGGAGAGCGTCTGCGGGAGAGGGATCAGGCGGGGGCAGGCCGGCGAGGGCCAGGCGGTCGGCACCGCTCCTGCGGCACTGCCGGCTCTCTCCTGGCCCCCCCGCCCCCCCCGGCACGGCTGCCATGGGGGGCAGAGCAGGATGGGATCCCATCCAGCCGGCGGGGAAAGCAGAGCCCAGAGCAGACCGCGTTGTGCCGTGCCTCAGTTTCCCCGAACAGGGCATCCCATGCCCCACCACCACCTCCCCTGGGGAAAGAGGGCAGCTCCACACCAGGAAAAAGCCCCAGGAGGGATGGAGACCCCCCCTCAGCGTCCATCTGCACCCCAACACCATGCCCAGGGCAGAGCGTGCCAGGCTGGGAAGAATGATACCGCGCCAGGGAGACAAAGACGCCGGGGCTTGACACAAATATAGATGGATCCTCGATGTACGAACCCCGCAGCCTGGCAAATTAAAACATAGCGCGAAAGGGGGGACGGAAACAGCCCCCGGTGATTGATTTTCCATCCAGACATTCAAACCAACCAAATATGTCACCCAGACAAGCCCTCGGAAAGCTGCGGCAAGCCCAGATTTATCCTCCGCTTGGACCGGAGACCATCAATCCCTATCCATCCCTGGTAAATCGCTTAACATCCCCGTCTTCCCACCGCGGTGCCCATCCCACCCGCTGTCCCGGCATCGCCGCGGCGATGCCGGGACAGCGGGTGGGATGGGCACCGCGGTGGGAAGACGAGGCGCAGGAGCCATCACCACACCGGGCAAGGGGACACATACCCAGGGCTCCTAACAAATGCAATTAGAGAGGAAAGCATCTCTCGCACCGCTTCTCCTAATTAAGAACCAACGAATTCCCCAACCCGCCTGGTTCCCCAGCTCCGGTACAGCCTGTTATTTACCTGCAGCTAATAGGTTGGGCGCAGCTAATGATAGTCTTGTATCAAATGGCTGGATCTTGGCTTCTGACAGCTTTAAAGACCCGTCTCGGGGACACGAGGGTTTCTAATTACGGGGTTCGTCACGGGAAGGCTGGGTTCAACGCCAGTCACTCTCCCCGGGTGACATTTCTGCCCGGATTGGAAATCTAAACACAGCCCAGCCGGTTAAGGTTAAAAATACGGCGCTCGACAAGACAAGGGATCATAATTTGGGTCACCGCCGGGTTTAATTAATTGGAATGGAGCAATCAAAGCGCCGCGTGCAGTAATTACAGCCCGGGTTGGAGCGGGGCTGGGGGAGGCGGCGGTGCCCGGGTGAAGGGATGCGGGGGGATGCTCCCCACCGCGGGGATGGGCAGGGAGCGGGCAGGGAGGCATCGCCCTCGCCCTGGGGTGCAGGTAAGGGAGATGCTAAGGAAGCGAGCCGGGAGCTCACAAGCACATCGTCCCCGACGGATCGCACGCCGGCCTCACGTGAAGGCCGGCCAGGCAAAGTGGGGTCCGTCCCCCGTGTCCCCATCCCAACGGTGCCACACGGATACAGCCCAGGCTCCCAGCCACCGCCGCGGCTCTGCCAGGGCTGCAACGAGTGATTTATTTTCGCCAATTACCGGGGCACTTTTCCCTTTGCCGGGACCACGCTTAATTGATTGGAACCTATTGAAAACAAATTAACCGGCACCGGGGCGCAGGGACCTGTTTACGGCTCCTCCGCGGGGTGGTGGGGAGGACACGTGAGCGGCTCCGGCATGCTGGCGATGACGGCGAGGACCGGCACAGTCCCGTGGAATTGGGAGGAGGAAGGTGGGACAGCCCAAATGTCCTCCCACTGCTGCTCACCGGCTCCTCTGCAATAGTTACGGCTGATGCAAGGGGAAACTGAGGCACGGAGCAGCACGGAGCCCAAGTCCTGGTGCTTCCTCACCGGAAAAACCCTCCACGGTTCATCCCCCCACCGCCACCCCCGAGGAGGGATGCTCGCGAGAAGCTAGCGACGGTGACCCCATTAAGCGAACCTAGCTAGCATTAATTTGACCCCATCCGCCACGCGCTAATCAGCTGTAACCGTGGCACCCAGCTCAATCCAAATTGATTTACCGAGGCTGGAAATGGATACAAATGTGATTAAAGGCTTTTTATTTTCCATAGGTCCTCTCTAAAATGATTTAAATCAATTGCTACGTGCAGGGTCCTCCCCCTCCCCGGACGGCCCCGCGGCGCCGCGGAGGGGCAAAGCCCCTCCACGGCGCCGCGGGGCCGTCCGGGGAGCAAATAGCACCCCAATTTCCACCACCGACCCCGCAGCACCCACCCAGGGGAGAGCAGCACCCCAATTTCCACTGCCGACCCACCCACGCCCCTCGCCGGACCCTGAGCATCCTTCCCCGGCGGGATGCCGGCGCGCCGGGCGGCCCTGGCGAGCGATCAAAGCCCATTAGGCTGAGCGCCGATGCGCGCCCGTTGTTCGTCAATTATTCAAACAATAATTGCACCCTTATTTAAAGTCTAGTCTTGCGTGCGCGGCACTGCAGGCTGCCAAGGCCCACGTTAGATTTACACCCCCGGCGCGCTCCCGCCGCCAATTATTTAAGCAAACACATTCCTCGGCACGCTCTCAGGTGTGCAACCTGCCCCGGCGCGGTTCATCCCGGCACGGTGCGGATGCCGGCACCGCGTCCCCGCCTGGCCGAGGGGTCCCAGCCCCTGGGGAGGGGGTTACGGGGCCGTTATTAGGGCTCCTCGTTATCAGGACCGGAGCTCTCCCCAGGGGTGGGGACGGCTGCTCTCACCCTGTTCTCCAAAACTGATTAAAGATTAAGCAATCCCCTCGTCTACACTTTCCTACAAATTTCCCCTTTGAAAAAAAAAAAAGGAGAAAAAGAGAGAAAAAAGGAGGTGGGGAGGAGGGGGCTGACACCGGCATCCGTTATTAGGGGCCCGCTCATTCCCACCGGCACCTAACGAGGGGGGAGGCTGGGAGTGACAGTCACCAAGAGGTCAATTCATTCATCTGGCCATGTTATTACAAGTCCAAATTTATTGTCACCGGGCCACATTAGCGCTGGCACCGAGGACGCGAGGTTGCACCCCTACTGAATAAGCAGATAAATGAAAGACATCTGGAGAGCAGAATGAAGGGGCAGATTATTAATGCTGAAATTTAGAAGCCAAGGTCTAAGCCACGAATCCATCAGCGCAACCAGTTATGTCCAATAAATTAGGAGAGATAAGGATTGAAGGATGGTATATTAAAGGCAACATTCATTTCTGAACTGGCATGAGGGCTCGCAGGCATCCTCCTCCCCGGCGTTAACCCTTGCTGGCCGGGGATGTGCCGGAGCCGGGAAGGCAGTGGCTGGGGGGACGGAGCCCGTGCCCCGGTGATGGGCACGGGTCCCCGCGCAGAGCCCACCCTGCCACAGGCTGCCTAATTTGGGGTCGTCCTGTCCATCACAGGTGGGTGTGATGAAGGAGCGTGCACAACGATGGAGCATGCATGATGGAGCACGCGTGACAGAGCACACATGAAGATTGAGCGTGCACAGTGATGGAGTGTGCACGATGATGGAGCGTGCAAGATGCTGGAGCGCGCACAAAGATGGAGTGTGCAAGATGCTGGAGCGCGCATGAGGCAGCATACGTGAAGACAGAGCGCACACAACGATGGAGCTTGCACGACAGCGTGCACAGTGATGGAGTGTGCACGACGACGAAGCGCGTGCAAAGATGGAGCACGCATGAAGATGGACCATGCAAGATGATGGAGCGTGCACAAAGACAGAGCGTGCACAATGCTGGAGCTTGCACGACAGCGTGTGCCCAACAATGGAGCGTGCACACGTGTGGGAGAGGCTGGCACGGGGAGGGCAGCGGGTCCCCAGCCCCTCCTGCAGCCCATCCATCTTCCCCAGTTAAGAGACTAATGGGCCTGTGCAGCTCCACGCAGCCACAGCATCTGTGACCTTCACCCACGCTGCAGATCCCACGGCACCGGCACCTCCCGGTTGCGCCTGCCTCGGTTTCCCTAATGCCATCGCAACGGGAACATCGTCTGGCTCCCTGGGGACAGCTCGGTCCCCATCCCGCTGGCCCTGGGGCTGATGCTGCAGCCTGGCACCCCCCGGCACCCCCATACTCATGAGCCAGCCACGTCGGGTGCGTTCCCCAGGGAGGCGAGGGGACGTGGCAAGCCAGGGGCTCGCGACCTGCTCTACGGCACGGCAGCGGCACGGCCCCGGGGACGAGCGAGCATCTCTGCGGCATGACGCCTGGAAGGGAAAAAATCAAGATATTTTTGCTCCCAAGCAAGCAGCCTGGGGGGGGGGACTGCTCATCAGTGAGGACACCCACGTGTGCCTCCCCTTGGTACCCCAAAACTGGCATTTGGGAGGAGAGGTGTGGGCTAAAATGGGGAGATGATGGTGAAACAGAGGGTTCCCTGATGCTGGTCCCCCCTGGCCCAGCAGCAAAGGGGTGTAGGGCAGGAAGGCATACAGGGCCCCCCGAATGCTGACCTGGCCCCCATAACATCGACCGAGCACCCTGCCCAGCCCCAAGCCCTCCCAGCACCCACACAGCTCCAGTCTTCCCAGCGCTCCCAGTTCAGGGGCCCCACTACATCCCGCAGGGCCGGCAGCGCGGCTCCCGGGGGTTTCGGCATCTCTCCCCCTCCCCACGGCGGCTCCAGAGCAAATTTCTAACAGCCTCATCTGGCAGCTGAGGGATTTGGGATTTGTTTAAGCTCTTTTCACCCATCGGACTTTAATCGGCATGTTTGCCCGACCTCCACCCTGGTGAAACCACGTCCGTGCCGGCGGTGACACCGGAGGGTCCCGGCTCGGGGCGATTCCCAGAACCAAAGCCCAGGGCTGCCCCCGGCCCTGGGCCAGCATTAGCTATCAAATAACTTTGCATTTAAATCCTTTTTAACAGGGCTGGAGGTCGGGAGGGGAAGGGCAGAGGTTAAGCCTGGCCGTGGCCGGGCGCTGACCCCGAGGAGGGGGATGCCGGGGAGGGGACAGGGCGGCACGCGGGGCCCGGGGGGGGGTGCGGGACCCTCGCCCTGGCCATGCCACCCACCCGCTTCCCCTTGCACGGTGGGAGCGGGGAGGGGGCGGCCGGTGGGGACCCCACAGAGGGGTGTCCCCACAGCCCCCAGCCTCACAGCCCCCATCACTTACTGAGGCTCTGCAGCAAAGACGACCAGCTCTTCATCTCCAGCATCGCGGGGGTCCCGTGGGCCCCTCCCCACCCCAGCACTCAGGCTGCTGGCGGGGCCAGGGACCGGCCGCACGCTCCGGCGGCGGGATGCACGGCACCGGCGATGAGCCGCCGGCGGGAGATAGCAACCATTTTATTCCCTTTTAACTCTGCCTGCGTGTCTCCGGCGCTCTCGTCCTCCCCCTCCCCGTCGCCCAGGGCTGGTCCTGAGTTCGGGGAGCTTTGCTTTTCCCTCCCTTCCCTCCTCCTCCCTCCTTGCACTTGATAGCAGCCTTGTCAAGACTGCTGAGTTGCTGCTGACCCCTGCCCCGCCGCTGCTAATTAAGGCTGCACAGTGACAGTTCAAGTGCCTCGCCGCCAGTTTGCAGCACCGCCGCTTCTAATTGGAGACGCTTTTTATTTCTCAATAGCCGCCGCGACGGGGTCGGGGGGGTCCGAGGGGGTGTTTGCACCCACCCCAGGTTGGCGCAGGGGGATGCAGCACCCTGCCCGCACCCATCGGCACCCCGGCCGCCGGGCTCCCACGTGCGGGCAGAAATTATTGCGAAGGTGATGCACAAGGGGATAAAAAGGCCCTGGAGTCAGGAGGAAAGCGGGGAGGGGGAGGAAGGAGGCGAGCGATTCCCGCGGGAGCGTCCCCAGGCTGGGAAGGGTGGGGGGGCACCTCGTGGCGGTGACTCCCGATGTATTTTTGGATGGTGAGGAGGAGCGAGGGCAGCGGGCACGGCGGGGAGCCAAGACACGCAGCCGTATCTCCCTGCAGCAGAGCAGGGGCTGGCTTGGGTGTGGGGTATCGGCCGGCACACCCGGGTCCTGCCCCCGTCCCTGCCCACCCCCCTGCTGAGACCTTGCAAAAATCGTGACGCTTGTGCGCACCCCCGGGGAGCCGCAGCACAGTCACGCTGGGGTTGCAAGAGCACCCCAGCACCCACCCGTGTGTGTCCCCCAGCCGTGCCCCCCGGGGCCGTGCCAGCAGCCTGACGGATCTATTGTGTCGTGACAGACGAGCTGTTTTATCGCGGCGAGGGAGCCAGCGCCAGCCGTCGTCCTGACCCCGCCGGCGGGCTGAGGAGAAACAGAAGAGGGCTTGTATCATCCCGGCGGGTCAGAGGGCAGGGGAGGCAGCTGGCCCCCCCGCGCTGCCAAATTCCTGGGATGCACGCCCGGGCAGGCAGCTGCCTGCGGCCCCTGCCCCGCAGGTGGGGGGCTGGCAGGGTGTGGGGACAGCCCCCCCTGCACCCCGAGTCCCCATGCCGCCAACCCAGCCTCCCCTTGCCACCCCCCACCACGGGGACTGCTCCTTGAAATGGTGTCCCCGACCTGCCCCATCCCACAGCACCCCTGAAACGGTGTCCCCAACCTGTCCTGTCCTGCAGCACCCCTGAAACCGTGTCCCCAACCTGTCCTGTCCTGCAGCACCCCTGAAATGGTGTCCCCAACCTGTCCTGTCCCAGAGCACCCCTGAAACAGTGTCCCCAACCTGCCCAGTCCCACAGCATCCCTGAAACGGTGTCCCCAACCTGTCCTGTCCTGCAGCACCCCTGAAATGGTGTCCCCAACCTGCCCCACCCCACAGCACCCCTGAACCGATGTCCCCAACCTGCCCCATCCTGTAGCACCCCCAACCGTGCCCTGTGCCAGGCACAAGCTGCCACCGCAGGGGGACACAGACGGGGACAGGGATGCTCACAACCACCCCAATGCTCACCCGCAAGAGCCACCCACCCCAATGTCTCCCCATCCAACCCAGTGAGCAGAGGGGTCACCGTCCTTCCCGCGCCACCCCAAAAGCCAGGGGTCGGGGGGGACAGGCGGGGGTGGGATGGCGAGCGCAGCCGTGATCTCACCGGAAAACACAGCCCTGAGGCCGGAGCGGTGTCCCGGTGCGGTGAGGTGGCAGTGCTGTCCGACCCAAAGCTGTCCCCAAAATGCACCTCCCTCTGGGATCGATCCCACTGGGCTAATGTCCCCGGCACCGGGCATGGCCAAGCTGCGGGAGCGCGATGGTGCCAACCGTGGGAGTCAGAGCCCGTCTCTGCCCCCTCGCCCCAGTACCGGGGGTCTGCCTGGTGCATGGGGGAGCAAAGCCCCCGCAGAGCCTCGCCAAGTCCCCCCCCCAGTCCCTTCCTCCCCTCCCGGCAGCCTTTGTGCCGCCTCCGAGCCGGCACCTCCGGGGTGGACGCATTAAGGCAACACAAAGCAGAGCCGAGAGGCGTTTCGGCTGCAATTTTCTCTGCTCCATTATTGACAAACAAGCTGCTTCGCGCAGGTGATGGCGAGGCCAGCGCAGCAGCTGGGGCACCGCGGCGCGCGCCGGCCCCGTGCCGTGCCAGCTGGCCTGCCCCGCTCAGCCCCTCCTGCCCCCCCGGCACAGTGCCGGCGACGATGCCCTCCCATCCGCTGCACCCCAAATCGCTTCGGCTTCGAGCCCGCTCTGGATTGCACAGATCCAGAGATGTCACCCTTGAAAAACCAGGGGGAAAGAGGCAGCCGGGAGCGCTCCGGGATGCAGCCGAGGTGCCCGGCCGGGTGCCGGCTTTGCTGCCGGGCAGCCCCTTTCCCCCAGCCGGGGCGGCTGGGCGCAGCGTGCAGCGAGTCTGTCGTTAGCACCGTGCCAAACCCAAAGTGGCTGCTTCGAAACGGCAATCCAATAAAAGTGCTACTTGTCTATTTATCATCCTCAGGGCTTTTTATCACAGTGCAGATGGCTGCTACCTTCGCAAGGCACAGCAGTGTGCTGGCACGCGCCCGCCGCACAGAAGCTCGAGCGCCGCAGAGTCTGTGCTTACACCTGCGAGGAACCGCCGGGCCGCCTGCTCCGGCTCTGCCGGCCGGCGAGCCGGGCAACGCCGCCTGCCAGCACCACGACGCCCCTTTACAAGCCGAGTCCCAGCCCGGAAAGCCTTTGCACCACGCGTGTTCACCAGGCTTTTCCACGGGGCAATTCCACAAGGCGTTTGCACGGGGTGTTTGCACGGGGTGTTTGCATCATCTAACTGCACGGGGCATTTGCACGGGGCATTTGCACGGGGCATTTGCACAGGGCATTTCCATGGGGTGTTTGCACGGGGTGCTCTCACCACGCATCTGCACCGGGCATTTGCACAGGGTCTTTGCAGCGGGCACTTGCATGGGGCGTTTGCAGCCCGCATCTGCGCTGGGTATTTGCACAGGGCGTTTGCACCAGGCTTTAGCACCGGGCATCTGCAGCCTGTAATTACCCCAGCCGCGCGGTTTCTGGGCAGCAGCAGCGCAGCGGCGCGGGTGCAGGGCAGTGGGTGGGAGCCGCCGGAGCAGGTGATTAAGTGTCTGTCTGCACGCGGGAGAAAACACACCTAATTATCCAGCCGAGTCGGACAGGAGGGAGGAGCGGCCCCGATCGCAATCGCGTAATGAAGTGTAACGCGGGGCCAGGCCTGGCGCGGGTGGTAATTAAGAGACGGCAACGTCAGGATTGCAACGGCCGCGGGCAGGGGTGGGCAGGGGTCCCCACGCTGCCGGTGGGGAACCCAAACACGGGCCTGGAGACCCCTTGGCTCCCCCGGGAATCCCTCCTTGGCAAGCCCCCAAGACGGGGCGGTCGCATCCCCGCGCTGGGACGTTGGCCCGTGCGCCGCGGTCCCAAGCCCCACCTGCTCGCGGCAAACCCCTTTGCAACTCCCCCGCTGCCGGCACGACGCCGGCGCGCTCCGGTAAAGCCTGGGGCCGAACCGGGTGCTCGGGTGCGATGCCGGCAAACCGTGCCCTGGCCGTGGGCGCCGGGGAGGCACCGTTGCATGGGCGTCAAAAGAGGTCCGCTGAGCGGCGGGAGGCGATGCTGGGACGCGGAGGGCAGGCGCCGCTGGAAAAGGCGTCTGCAGGGCGGCGGGGGCGGCCGGCCCCACCTCTTGCACCAGAGCCAAAGCCACCAACCCACGCCGCCGCTCCCCGAGCGGGTCCGGCAGGTGGGGAGCGCCCCGGGGAGCCGCCGAGCGTCGCCCCGCCTGCGCCCGCCGCCCAGCGTCCGCTGCACCGCTGCAGGGACCCCACGCCCGTGCCTCCCCCCCCGTCCGGCCGCCCCAGCCGGTTGGGAAGCGGCCGGGCTTGCCCGGGAACGCCGCTTGCATCAGCCCTGGCCCAGCTGGCACCGCTTGCAGGCAGGTACGTGCCGTGCCGGTAGGCAGGCAGGCAGGAGGCAGGGAGCACGCCGGGGCCGGACCCTGGGAGAGACGCAGCGGGGTTAAGGGCATCCCTGGCACCGCGCCACGGGGACCCCCGCGTCCCCCGGGGACGGTGGCACGAGGCAGGGCGGGTGGGGGACGCGCAGGGCAGGCGGTGACTCCGCGCGAGCAGCCACCAGGACCCATCCCCGCTCCCCATCATTTCAACCCCGGAACGCTGCAGGTGCCGGCATCCGCAGCCCCATCCCTGGCGCGGTGACAACCCACAGCTCCCCCCCCCAAAGTGCGGCACGGTGGCAGGCGGGACACAGGAGGACGTCCCCTCCCTCTCCTCTCCCTCTCTTTTTCTCCTTCTAGGTTTTTTTTTTTTTTTTTATCAAAGCTCTCCAGAACAAAGTACACACTCTACCTCTTCAAACCCACCACCATCTGTCCGTCCGTCTGAGCGCCGCCGCCGGAGCCGCAGCCCCACCGCTCGGAGCAGCCGCCTCCGAGCAGATGGTGCCAGGGGAAGGACAAGCCGCTGCCACGCAGGGCCTCGCCGGCGGCGGGTCGCGGTGGCTCCGCCGGCCCTGACCCCCCCCATCCTCCCCGGCACGGTAATTACCCATCCCGCCGAGCAAACAGCCTGCGCCGGGTCATTGTGCCGGACACCAACAAAGGGCGGCCGACGGCGGGACCTCCCGACCCCTGCCAGCCCCTGCCGACCCCTGCCCTCCGCTGGCCCCTCTGCCAAAAGAGCAATAAATCAAAGGGACGGGACGGGGACAGGCTGGCAGGCGGCAACGGGGACTCCCTCCACCGCCAACACGTGGGTGCAGCCCCTGCACCCAGGCGAGGAACCCCGGCTGCTCCGCAGCCCCCCCCGGATTGGCGAGGGACCCGTCCCCGCTGCCCTTGGGGACAAACGCGCAGCACGTGCACGCTCCCAGGCTGAGCACGGCAAGGCAGGGGGGTGAAGGATGCTTCTCCCCCCAACACCCTCCGGTCACAGCCTATTAATGGGGAATTTCACGGGCGCGGTACCGTGGAGCCCGGCCGGGGAGCGTGCCGGAGCCATCTGCTCGCAGGACCCAGGGCTGTCGAGCTGCCCTGACCTTGGCGTGGCAAATAGTTTGCAGGAGCAGATGTCGCACCCTCCCTCCCCGGGGGACCGTGGGTGTGTCACCCCCCGGGCTCGGCACCGCCGCGGGTCCCCGGCACCTCGGGGTGAACCCTTGCACCGAGCTGGGGCCAAACCCAGGCTGAAAGCAAAGGTGCGTTGCAAAGACCTGGGAAACTCACCGCAGGAGTGACACCCCCCAAGATGGGGCTCCCTTGGGAATTCGGGCACGGGGCAGCGGCACAGAGGTTCCCTGGTCCCTCCCGGCACCCCGGGCACCGCAGCCGCAGCCATCCCGCGCAGCCGGCTGAGCGGGGTGCCCGTCGGCGCTGCTGCGAGGCGCGCTGGCTGCCCCGCCGGCGCAGGCGGTGGGATTTGGGAAGCCGGCTGCGCCTGACCCCGCAGAGCTCACGCCCTGCAAACCCCCCGCCCTGCAAGCACCGCACAAAGGCAGCCCGGCTCTGCCACCGCAGACACGGCACGGTACGGCACGGCACGGGAGCAAAAGTGCAGGCGCTGCCTCTCCGGCAGCAGATCCCGGCCGGATCCAGCCCGGTTTCCCACAGGTCCCCGGGAGTGGCTAGCACCAGTGTCTTTTGGACTGATTAAAATTCATTCTGCATGATTTAGGACCTAATCTCGGTGAAACTCCACAGCGCTTTATTAATAGCGCATTAGCGGATAATTCATGCATTCGGATGAAAAATCAGCCTGTGTTATTCTCCGGGAGGGGGGACACGGTGCGGGGGGGCGAGGGGGGGACACGGGCACGGGGAGGGGGGCACCCCACTCGCCCAGCCTCCCGCACCTCCCCGCCGCCGCCGCATCCCGGCGAGGCAGCAGCCCTTCTGACAACTGCCACCACTCATTAATCTTGACGAGTTTTCTGCTGAATATTCTTCCACGGGCTTTCAAACCGTTCACTAATTGCAATTAATCACTTACCGAAACAGATGTCAGGAACAATGGAATTGGGAAGTCTGGAGGCTTGATAAAGCTGTCAGAGGAGCGCGCTCGTGTGGCGGCGGGTGCCAAAAGGCGCCGGCAACACCTTCCCCCAGCCATGTGCTGGGGGGACCCGGTGACCCCCCGCTGCCCGCGTGGCATCTGTCCGCCACGGCGAGGGACAACGCGCGGCGACGGGGCACGGGGGGCTCCGCGTCCGCGGCAGCTACCGGTGGATGGGATGGGGACGTGGGTACTGGTTTTTGATGATGGCAGCGGCTTTGCCAGGGCTGCCGTGCCCCCGGGGGATATTTCGGACCCCGGACAGTGTGGCTTCGCCCCCCTCCCGGCGCTGGGGCAGCTCGGTTTCTCCTCTCCGTCGGGAGAGCCGCGAGGAGCCCCAGCGGGGCGTCACGTCCGCCGTGCCTCGCGCAGGCGACGGCACGTTCCCCGTCCCTGCCAGACGTCGCTTTAGCACCAGCAGGGATCCAACAGCCTTCCCCGGCGGGCGCGCTGCGCTGTTTACCCATCACACATGAAAGGTGCCGAGCTGACAGCTCCGGAGACAGGAGAGAGCTCCCGGAGACACTGATGGGGCCAAGGCTCCCGAGCGCCTTCACCTCCTGCCCTTGGAGACCCCAAAGGCCACCTTCATAGGTGACCCCAGCAAGGGGCAGCCCCTGGGCTTCTGCTCCCCAGGGAAGGAGCCTGCAGCTTCACCATCTGGGGCTCTGCACACCCCCCAATCTCAGCCACCTCCCCCAGCTTAGGGACATCCTTTAGGAACAAGATTGGGGACAGGCTGGGAGAGGGAGGGCTTTCCCGGTCCCCCACGAGGCAGAGGATGCTGCAGAGCCCGAGGCCACCGAGCGCAATTAGCCCCGAGTCCCCCAGCCACGATGGGGACACCGCCGCGGGGACACGCGCACCCCCCGGGGGACCAGAGCATCCTTCCGGGGCTGGCGCGGTGCGAGCCAAGCCCGGGGCTCGTGACCGGCGCGGCCCCGACACATGTTACAATAAATATTCCGCACAGACACCGTTCCATATGTATGATCCGGTGGGGTGATGATTTTTCTACTGATCACTGGAAGTGACAGCTGTGCGGAGAGCAGGAGAAACAAAGGCACCGACTGCTCTCCCCGTTACACTCCGCTAGTGACATGATGGTGTGACACGGAGTGGCAGCATCTGCTGGCGCAGGGACCGGCAACCGGGACGGGACGCCTGTTAGCGCCGGGCACAAAGGGGTGGCAACGGGGACGGGGTGGCAATGGGGACAGGGTGGCAATGGGGTGGAAATGAGGATGGGGTGGCGATGGGGACAGGGTGGCGATGGAGATGGAGCGGCAATGGGGATGGGGTGGCGATGGGGATGGGGTGGCAATGGGGATGGAGTGGCGACGGGGTGGAAATGAGGACAGGGTGGCAATGGGGACAGGGTGGCAATGGGGACAGGGTGGCAATGGGGTGGAATTAAGGATGGGGTGGCAATGGGGTCAGGGTGGCAGTAGGGACGGGGTGGCCATGGGGACGGGGTGGCCATGGGGACGGCTCCCATCAGCCCTGTCGCGACACACACAAGCACCCAGCCCCTCCATCCTGCCCCCCCCATCCCCCGAAGCGGCGGTGGGACGGGGTACCGGGGAGCACCCGGCCATCGCAGCGTGCCTGGCCCAGGCATGGTCAATATTTGCATTTGATTTGCAAGCGTCTCCTCCCCCCAGATAACGGCAGGGCCGCGGGCACGTACAAGAGGGAGAAGCGCTGGGTTCGGTTAATTATTAGCGAACATGCAAATTCCCCCTACATGAGATAACAATAAACACCGCGATTTCAGCAAGATAAACAGGGCTTTAAATTTCCAGCAGCCTTTACTGGTGTAAAAATAAGCGTCCCTTATTTATTTAGCTCCTTTGAGAAACCACATCAGTCCCCAAACACAGTCTTTTACTGTCAAGCTACAGTAGAAGCCTTTATAGGCGGCGAAGATCCTGACAGCTACCCCTAGCACAACCATCTTTTATTCATGCTCATAATATAAACTGTATTGCCTCGGAAACAAAAGGATTTAACTCGCTGCTGGCCGGGTGGCAGCGGCCGAGCGGAGGTCTCCGGTGGGGGCACGCGGCTGGGATGGCTTTGCTCCGAATGGGGACATCCCGCAGGGCCACCGCTTCCTCCCGGGGACAGCCCCGGGACAGACGCCTGCCCTGCTGCATCGGCGCATCCAGGGCTAAAATAAAGCCAAAATAAAAATCCCCCACCCAGCCTGGAGCCATTAGGCAAAGCCTCCTTGCTCTGCAGCTCCGAATCCCACCCTGCCGGCACAGAAGCAGGCAGAGCAGCGGTTACACGAGTGGTTCGTATTTAATAATGCAATTTATATTCCACTCTCAACATAAACTATTGTAAAGGCACACTAATGTAAAAATACATCTGGCTTGTCAATAGTTTATCTTCTGGATCTGCATCTAAATCCCTGGACATTCTTGACTTATGACTGCACCAGTGTCTAATGAATAAAAAGGTGCAAATTATAGGCCTTGCTTTAATGCTCATCATAAAATTAGATGATAGTTGCAAAAGCTGCATTCTCCTGCCCACAGTGCAGCAATGGTAAGCTATAAATAAAGTGTATTTAATGTATCCCAGCGCTGCGCAGAGCCAGGAAACAGTATGTTACTGCACAGCCTTCAATGGATCCGCCACAAGTTCAATGAAGTGATAACTGATCCATCATGTGAATTTATGTTAACTGTCTGCTCGCAAAGTCACGGCCCCAGCACTGTAAATAGCCGACAATCCTTCCAGCCCGGCCTGCCTGCCAATAAACCTGTCACCGGCAGGCTGGGAGCAGCCACCTTAGGACACCGCAGACAAACCATTACGCTCCTGGGTTTCCTCTTGGTTTTTCCACCCGTTTGTCCGTACGGCGCATCGCCGCCGTGCCTCGGTGTACCCGCAGCCGAGCCCCCCTCGCCGGGGCTTTCCAACCCCCTGCGATGCTTTTCCACCTCCCCGGAGCTGTCACATCAGGGATGCGGGAAGCCCAGATGGGAGCCGGGGGGCTGGCGGGCGCGTGGGTGGGATGGCTCCTGCTTGGGCGACAAGGAAACGCTGCTGGGGGTGGGGGGGAAAGGCTGGAAGCGGAGACCCCTGCTCCTGCACCATGCTGGGATACAGAGCCAGGAGGGCACATGCATGGGGGGGTCGCTTCACTGGAAGGGGGAGTAAGGAAAACTGCACCGGAGCATCCCTTTCTGGCAGAGATGTGTATCCCAGGGCTGTCCCTGGGAAGGACACATCCCTGGGAAGAAGATGTCCCTGGGAAGATGTGGTCCCTGGGAAGGAGATGTTCCCAGGAAGATGTCCCCAGGAAGCAGATGTCTTTGGGAATGGAGATGTCCCCGGCAAGGAGACATCCCTGGGAAGGTGTCATCCCCAGGAAGGAGATATCCCTGACAAGGAGATGTCCCTGGGAAGGTGTCATCCCCAGGAAGGATATGTCCCCGGCAAGGAGACATCCCTGGGAAGGTGTCATCCGCAGGCAGGTATCCCTGGGAAGAAGATGTCCCCGGGAAGGAGACATCCCTAGGAAGGAGACGTCCCCCCTTCAAGCAACCCAAAGCCAGGGAGACCCCTCATCCCTCCACGTCCAGCCTGCAGCTGGGGACGCATGAACGGGCCCCAGCCAAGGGAGCCGGCAGCGGTGACGGCCGCGGGGACGCAGCCACCCTTGGGGGGCAAGGCGACAGCCCGGGAGGGCGCAGGGGACGCCGAGCCGGCGGGAAGCAGCGTTTGCCATCACCCGGTTCTCATTAACGCGGTGCTGAGCAGCCCCTAATAATAGCAACAGTAAATTCTCCTAACCAATTCGGGTCCATTTCTATAAATAATGTAGAATCTTTTTATTTACTGACAGGTTGTAAAAGTATCAGCGAGAATAATGTGAAATCAGGCGCTGCTGAATAATTCATGGCAGCAGCTCCGCTCTCCCCGTCCCCGCGCTCCCCTGGCCCCGGCGTTTACACGACAGCACCTTGCGCCCGGGTTTATCTCATAAAAACCAGGACTAACGACCTGGCACTAATTCTTTATCAACCGGGACTTTTACGGCGAGGGGAGGAGGGAGGAAATAGAAAGAAATAAAAATAACCCTGGGTGCACCCTATAAAAAATGCATGGGCCCGTGTGCTCGCCTCCGCACGGAGCCGGTGAACCCCGGCGCACTCGGCACCTCCCATCGGCAATTCCCTCCGGCCCCCAGAGCCTCTCCAAAAATTAGTATTAATTAGCAGCATCCGCAGGAAGGGTGGCACGACCCTGCTGGGACATGGGGACACTGGCAGGAGCCATGGGGACGATGGCAGGATGCTCGCTGTCCCCATGCCACCCCCAGGGATGCCGGCTCGGGGCTGTAGACCCCCGCCGCAGGCAGATGGGTTAAATTTGGGCAGAAAAAACAGATCCACAGGGCTGCTAATCCCTGCAATAACCTGATCCGGCGTCCCTCATCCCTCCTGCCACCACCGAGGGCGATGGGGATGGCGGGGACCCCCCCTGCAGCCCCCCCCCCCCCATCCCCTCCCCAGAACAATACCTATCCACCGCTGTTTTGATGTGCGGCACAAAGCCGGGAGAGCTTTCCATGTAACATGATAAAAGCAAGTCCCCAGCCAGCACAATTATTTGATAATTCTCCCTTAACACCCATCAAATTAAAGCAATGTCCAAGGGCTGCCTGAAGTGGCACTGATAGGTATTAAACTTTAATGAGATTTAATGGCACTGCCCTACTTTTTAAGCGCTCGGGCCTACGTTTATGAACATTTAATTTCCCGGGCCCTGACCTCTTTTTTTTTTTTTCCCCCCCCTTCCCCGGCGGCCCCCCCTGCCCGCCCGCCCGCCCAGCTGGTTTCTGTTAGCGCTGGCGGCCGGCCCCGACCCGGGATGCTCGGGATGCTCGGCCGGCCCCGAGCCGATAGAAATCTCCAGGCGCTGCGGGGTGAGATGTTGACTCTAGCAGGGAGCCGAGACGGAGCGGGGAGAGGGAGCCTGGGGAAGGAAGGAGGGAGGGAGGCGGGGGGGGGGGCAGATGTGATTCACCGGCAGCGAACGCAGCCAAATTTATGGAATGACTTAATTAATTTGCTCCCGGAGTGACATGACACCGCGGGTCGGACTGGTTCGAGGGCCCTCGTCCTGTTGCTCGATTGAATTCGGTTTGCGAACGGGTTTGTTTAAGCACCCCTTAAAAACAAGCAGCACCCCTGCTGCAAACGCGCCGTGCCGGGGCAAATTTGGGGGGTCAGACCCCTCAGTGCCCCCGGGGACCCAAGGCAGCCCGCTGATCCAGTTTGTTGCTGCCCTCTAGTGTGTACAGGACAGGCCAGACCCGCTGTCACTTGTCCCCCTCCCCACATGTCCCCCGGGGCCACTTGGCCACGCAGGATGCTGTGCCTCAAGCGAGGCTGGCTGCTGAGACACAGCCCAGAGAGCCGGGGTACCGGGGAGCATCGCTCCGGCACCCCAGCCTGGAGCCCCGCCGGCTCCCCAAAAACCCCGCTAATGGGGCCGCAAAG
Source organism: Oceanodroma leucorhoa (assembly GCA_030449065.1). NCBI lineage: Eukaryota > Metazoa > Chordata > Aves > Procellariiformes > Oceanodroma > Oceanodroma leucorhoa. Next base: position 18,477,689 of record JASVER010000007.1, read on the forward strand.
TCGGCACCGGGGCGCAGACCGGCGCGTTACCTCCTGCCCCGCGGCACAGCCCCGGTGGGATGCGGGATGCCGCGTTCCCCTCCCTCCACACCGGGATGCAGGAGGGGTCGGGGTACCCAGGTCGGCATCAGCATCCTCCAACAAGAGGGCCTGCGGGCACGGGTGCCATCGTCACCCTCCCCGGCACGCCCCATGGCATGAGGGATGAGCCCAGGGTTAGGGAAACTGAGGCACGCACCAGTGCGGCCAGCTTCTGCGCTGGGAATGTCCCTCTCCCACCTCCTAAACCCCCCCCCCAGCACCCACACCAACTGCAGGGAGACCAGCCGCAGGAATGCAAAGGCAGGGCAATAAAAGGGAGCGTTATCAAGCCCCAGCAGAGCCGACAGCCCGCGCCGAGGCGGGGAGGAGAGCAGGAGGGAGGGAAAGGAGAAGGAAAAAGAAAAAAAAAACCCACCCTTAACCCTGAGATCACTTATCATTCAGGCTGCATCACGCATCTTGAAAGTGCAGACACAAAAATGTAATGTCATAACATTCGCAGTTCAATAACCTTTGCTTCACGAGACGGCTTGAACTGTCAGAGGAGCTGGAAGGTAAATATTTCAGCGCACAGGCACTGAATGCAAAGGCGTGGGGAGGGGGGTCGGCCTCGGCTTCCCCAGCTCGCCTCGACACGTTCAAATATCCCCTGCCGTAAATCCCAGCCGGCACTGGGGAAAGGCCGTGGCGTGGATAAAATACGAGCAGATATAAAGCCAGACACCTTTATTGTTCGGCAAAGTCTTCCAACAAGTTATGAACCCGCAGCTTGACCCTAACCCATCATCTTGTTATACGGCGGAAACAAAGCCGGTGCCGGGAGCTGGGGCTGGACCGGAGCAGGACGCGGGTGGGAAGGCGCAAAACCCATCCTGCCTCCTCCCCAGGGGATATTCGGGTGCAATTTGCACCCCACATCTACCATGCTCCAGCCTGCAAGTAGCTGGGGAGAGGCACCGGCTGTCCTTCGGGAGCAGACCTGAAGTTAGCCCCTTGCAATCAGCCTCCCCGCCGCGTTACAGTGCTGCAAAATCCCCGCAACCGGGGTTAACGGGAGCGGGACCCCGGCAAATGCAGCGCCTCGCCGCAGGGTTAATGGGGATGGCGGTGCCGCCGTGCTGTGCCGGGCAGGAGGAAGGAGATTGCATAGCCGGGGCCTCGGCGGGAGCGGGCAGGGAGCAATGGCTGCCGGGGGGGTGGCAAACCGGCTGGGGCTCTGAAGGACATCAGGGTGAGCAGAGATAACCCCCGATGGGGAAAACCCCACCCAACTGCGCTGGAAAGCCTGGGAAGGTGCTGGCACGAGGGCCACGTGTCCAAGGGCGCTGCATAGCACAGCATGGCACGGCGGGCAGTGCCCTGTGCATCCAAGGGGGTTGCGTGGCATGGCATGGCACGGCACGGCGGGCAGTGCCCTGTGCATCCAAGGGGGCTGCATGGCACGGCATGGCACGGCACGGCGGGCAGCAGCAGTGCCCTGTGCATCCAAGGGGGCTGCATGGCACGGCATGGCACGGCACGGCGGGCAGCAGCAGTGCCCTGTGCATCCAAGGGGGTTGCACGGCACGGCATGGCACGGCACGGCGGGCAGCAGCAGTGCCCTGTGCATCCAAGGGGGCTGCATGGCATGGCACGGCACGGCACGGCGGGCAGCAGCAGTGCCCTGTGCATCCAAGGGGGCTGCATGGCATGGCATGGCACGGCACGGCGGGCAGCAGCAGTGCCCTGTGCATCCAAGGGGGCTGCATGGCACGGCATGGCACGGCACGGCACACAGCAGCAGTGCCCTGTGCATCCAAGGGGGCTGCATGGCACGGTGGGCAGCAGCAGTGCCAAGCAGCTTGCACAGCCCGTGCATGGCACGTGTTGCATGGACCCCCCCCCACCAAGATCCAACTGTGCGGCACGGCATGGCACAGCCGGGGACAACCGGAGACGCCTGCCGGCAGCTGGGCTGGCTCTTCCACGGGGCTTTGCCAACTCCCCGCGGGGCTCCGCACCCCAAATGCAGGGCCACGGAGCAAGGATGCCGCGGGGAGGCCACGGCACCCCACCGGCGGGTCCCAGGGGAGAGGGGCAGCGCGGGGCCCTGGGTGCAAGCACCCAAGCGCCGAGCCCCAACATCGCCGCTACACCCTGGGGGAGGCGGGGAGGGCGGCGAAGGGGGGGGGGCACAGCCGCGGCGAGGAACAGTTAAACGGCCGCCGCCCGCACAGGGCGTGCGGCAACAGGCACCGTCGCACCCTCCCCGAAACACCTGCTAATGCCGCGCTGGCACAGGGTGAGCACCCGGGGCGGGCGGGAGGAGCGGCGGCGGCGGGGAGCGCGCCAGGGCCCGCAGCAAGAAGCGGCATGTCTGCCGCTTGGCAGCACAACAGAGAGCAGGTGACAAGCGCGCCGGCGGTCGCTTTATTACAGGAAGCGAGCACGCAAGCATCTGACGCCGCTCTGCCCGAAGAAACACACCCCCCCCCCCCGCACACCTTGCCATTAACCCTCCTGGTACAGGAGAGGGGACCCCAAGTGCTGGGGGTCCCTCATTGCAAACCCCACTGCAAAATGGGGGGGGATCGGGCTCCGAGGTCGCTCTACCCTGGTGGCAACACAGCTCGGCCACCCCCCCCGCGCGCCGCTGCCAGGGCCAAGCAAATCCCAAGGGAGTAAAAATACATGTGTGTGTGTGGACAAACATTTCTCCTCGGCAAACGCTCCCCGAGACAACAAAATTAGCCGGCGCTGCCGCCCCTGTGCCCGCTCCCGCACCGACCCACTCCTCTGACACAGCAATTAGAGGCAGGCATTAATATTTAAATATTGCCAGCTCTGGAGAACGGAAATCAAATAAAAACGCCGGCGTGCCGGCAGCGCATCAACCTCCCGCTCCATCGGCCTCAAACCCCGCCGGGTGCGCAGCGGGGAGTGGGTGCAGGCTCCCGTGCCGAGCCACACCGTGGGGGACACCGGGGCATCGATGTCACGAGGAGAACCCCTTTTCTGGACCAAATCAGCATGAGCAAGGAGGTGGCGAGCAAATGGTGAGCAAGCGGCAAGCAAGTGGCGAGCAAGCAGCAAACAAGTGGCAAGCAAGCAGCAAGCAAGCAGCAGTGATGCTCCTGCCAGCTCAGCAAGGGCTGGGGGAGCTTCAAAGGGACCCCAACCCCACGCTGGCCATGCTTTAGAGGGGGCACGCGGGGCTCCCCACTCTCTCCCAGCTGTAAAAGCACCCGCAGCGCCCACCTGCAGGGCTGCAGGGTGCCAGGGCGGGGGGGACATGCGGCCTGGCCCCCCCCAGGAGTCACCCCCGGTCCCGCGGGTGCTAAGAGGCGGCGTCAGCGCAGCAAAGAGGATTTACTGCTCAACGCAAGGGGCTTTAGAGGCAATAACTTTCCCTCCTCTTGACTTAAATGGATTTTAAACTTCAAAAAGGATAGAGGGGGCAGGCTGCCAAGCGGCCGCCCCCGAAGGGCCGACCCCACGGGCGCTACACCGGGTGCTGGAGGGGGGTCAAGGGGGGGCTGCGAGCCGAGCCGGGGCCAACGGCCGAGGCAGATAAAGGCTGGGGGTGGGGGGGCATGCCACCCACCCTTGCAGAAGGCCCCGCGATAAGGCGGCCGCCGTTATCGGCGCGGGAGTGCCGGGGCGCGCTTCCTCCCGCGCCGCGTTGCAACCGCCGCCGGCAGGCAGTGGGGTGCCGGGAGAGGGGGGGGGGGACACGGGGGCGGCCCCACGGCCGAGCAGCCAGGGCAGCCGAGGCACGAGGCACGACAAGGGCTATTTCAAGGGCAATCCCCCTGGCAGCCTGCCCGGGCAGCCACGGCGTGCCAAGCTCCGTCCTGGCTGCCCCTTCCCGGACGGGAGCTGGGGCTCGGTGGTGCTGCCCTACGGCCCCCCGGGCAGCCGGACCCCCCCCCCCGGGGACACCCACCACCCTGCAGGTGGGTGATGCACCCGAGCAGCGCCAGCACACGGGGGTCTAGGTTGGGTTTCCCCACCGGGACGCAAAGGCAGAGGCAGGCAAAGGCCATTTCCCCCTGCCCACGCTGTGACACCAAACCTTGCACCCGGGGCTGGCATCGGTGCCGGGGCTGAGGGACAGAGGTGTGACCCGTGGCCCTGTGCACCCCCGATGTGGGGTGGGAGCACCACCGCCTTGCACCCAGCTGGAGCACGGCCCACGCAGGCAGAAACCCCCCCCAAGGCACATCCCCCCCAGACACCCCCCCCCAGACCCCGACCTCCCACAGGCTGCTGCCAGACGCCAGGGTGAGGGGCAGCGCCTGGGGGAGAGGACTGGGGGGACGGAGGAAGGAGCAGGAGAGTGGAGATTAAAAACAACACCCCCCCACCTCGAGCTGCCCCCCAACCTGCAGCCCCGTCCCGGGTGCTGGCACGTCAGGAAGCAATAAACTGTCCTGCGTCCTGCGGCAGCCCCCCCCGCGCCCCCCGGCCGCCTGGCCCCCCGCCAAAGCCACTGTCTCCGCTGTAATGCTCCCTGCCCTGCAGCCAACACACACACGCACTCGCACCCAACCCCCCCACCAGCCGAAAAAAGGCCCCGGGCGTGCACACTCGTGCGTGCACACACGAGCGCAGGCACACAGCGGCATGCACGCACACGCTCGTGTGCATGCACGCCCCGGTGTGCACCCATTWTGGGGGGGGGGGGGCGAGCACGCTCAGCTCACCGCTTGTACCAGCAGCTGCCGGAGCACCCTTGGGTCATGCAACGCACGCACACGCGTGTGCACAGACAGCCCTCTCCCAGCCCCGCAGGAGCCGCTGGCCTTGGCCGGCCAGCCCTGCCGTGCCGCCGCCGCTCGCCGCCGTCACACCCAACACCTCCCCACCAGGTTACACAAACAGGCTGCCAAGCGCACACGCAGCCCGGCGCACGCTCGCCTCGCCCGCGCGCGGCCCCGCGGGGGCACACCCACAAACCACACGGGCTCACCCCGATGTTCGCACGGGCCGGCGCGCACGCGCGGGCTCGCAGGAAGAGGCGCTGGCTTCCCGCTGCCTTTTTCCCTCCATTAACTCGCTCCGTGGCTCCCGCTCGTTGGCCCCGACGGGCACCCGCACGGCACCCACTCCGGCTCCGTGCTCCCCGCCTGCGTCGGGATGTCCTGGTCCGAGGGGCTCGGTGCTAAAGAGGAGGAGGAGGAGGAAGAGAGCTGGGCACTCGCCCTGCTGCTCCAAGGGCTGGCGGCGGGCACTCGCCCGGGGTTCAGGGACAGCAGCGGGGTGCTGGCACCGGCTCCACCGTGCGAAGTAGTCGCTGGGACGCAGGCACAACGTAGGGCGCGAGCGCGGCCGCGAGCACGGCGCGGCGAGCCGCCGGGCCCCGGGGCGAAGGGCAAGGCAGGCGGCACAGGCAGGGGTGGAAGGGCAAGGATGGAGCAGAGCAATAAACACGGCGGCAGACGACGAGCCAGGCGAGACGACGGGGCCGCAGCATCACCCCGATGCAGCGTGCGGTGCCCGGGTTCCCCACGTCAGGCTGCAGGGTTTGTTTGGCAACACGCTCCCTCCCCAGCGCTGGCGGTCCCGGGTGTCCAGAAACACGGATAATACAAGAGCTGCCTGCTCAGGTGTGTGGGTAAACTGAGGCACAACTCCGTGGCAGCTCCCCGTGCACTCGGCTCAGGAGACGTACAGCAAGGCAAGGAGACACGCCAAGGTCGGTGCCGCCGGCTGAGCCCCCAGCACGGCCCTGCGTACCCCCGTGCCCCGCAGGCCAGGCTCCCCCCGTGGGAAACAACCCAAAGGGCCTCCATGGCAATGTGGGACACGGGGACCGAGCACCTCGGCCGACACCGGACCCTGTGCCCGCAGCACCCAGCGGGTCTCATGTCCCCCCAACATCCCCCAGCTGGACCCCCAACTCCAGGGCAACCTCCATCCCTCATGCCGTGGGGTCACACAACCCCCACACGATCGGGTCCCCCAAGCCCAGGGAACCTCCACTCACCAAACCTCAGGGTCCCCCAACCCCAGGGTGACCTCCACCCCTCACATGATGGGGTCCCCCAAGCCAAAGGCGACCTCCATTCCCCACACCATGGGGTCCCCTAACCTCAGGGTCACCTCCATCCCTAACACGACGGTGTTCCCCAAGCCCAGGGTGACCTCTGCCCCTACACCATGGGGTCACCCAACCCCAGGGTGACCTCAGTCCCCCACATGATAGGGTCCCCCAACTCCGGGGTGACCTCCACCCCTCACACCACAGGTACCCCCAACCCCAGCGTGACCTCTGTCCTCTACACCATGGGGTCTCTCAACCCCAGGGTGACCTTCGTCCCCCACACCATGGGTTCCCGCAGGCCCAGGGCGACCTCTGTCCCCCACACAACAGAGTCCCCCAACTCCAGGGTAACCTCCATCCCCCAAACTACAGTGTCCCCCAAGTCCAGGGTGACCTCCACCCCCTATGCCATGGGGTCCCCCAACTCCAGGGTGACCTCCATCCTCCACACCATGGGGGTCTCTCAACCCCAGGGTGACCTCTGTCCCCCACACCACGGGGTCCCCCAAGCCTGGGGTGACCTCCATCCCCCAGCCCCGGGGTGACCTCCGTCCCCCATACCGGAGCCCCCCCAACCAGCAGCAGAGGCGAAGGGGCTGAGGGTGGGTGTCCGTGGGTGGTGGGGACACACCGAAACCATCCCACCCCTCCAGCGCAGCCGGTCACCGCAGCCCCCAGCCGGGGGGTGGGGGGGTGGCAGCCCCTGTTTCCCCCCCCCCTCAACACAACCCCGGCGCTTGAAGGGTGAGGGGTACCGGGGGTGGGGGGGCAGCACTCACCCATCGGCCGCGCCGTCCAGCGGGGGCTGCGCTCCTCCATGGGCAGAGCGGTGGAGGGAACGGAGCGGAGCCGAGCCGAGCCGTGCCGTGCCTTCCCCCCCCCCTCCACCGCCGCTTCCTGCTTCCCTCGGCGCCCGCCCGCCGCCCCGGGAGCCGCACGGCTGGAGCGTGACTCACCGGGGGCCGGGCCGGGCAGGGCAGGGCCCCGACGGGGAGGGGGAATGGGGCGGCTGGCACCTTCCCCCCCCCGGGGGAGGGAGGCACCGAGGTGTGTGTGTGGGGGGGGGGTGTCCCTAAAAGGGATGCTGGGGAAGGAGGGGGGACACCCCCTCATGGGGGTCGCGGTGCACCGGGGATGGGGGAACACCCCCCGCCCCCCCACATGGGGGTCGCGGTGCAGCATCGGGGAAGGTGCCCCCGAGAATTAGGGTGATGGGGGGCATGACAGCTCTGACCCCAATGCACAGGCGTCCCCCCAGCGCCGCATTTGGGGGGGGGCGGAGGGACCCTCCGTCCCCCCCCAAATGCGGCGCTGGGGGGACGCCTGTGACAGACACCGATGGGTGCAAGAGGTTGGGATGACATCCAGCCCTTTGACCCCCACCCCAAAACTGCTTGGACCTCCCAACAGGCTCTGGGACACCCCAAAGCCCAGAGGTGCCATCCCAACCCATTGCCCAACCCATCACGGCGAGCGCCCAGGGTGGTCCTGAGTCCTGCGGAGATAAGGGGTGTTCCCACGACGGCCCCCCCTCTGTTCACCCCGATGCCCCGTGCACCCCCTGCACTGGGTGCAGGACTGGGGGACAGCACGGTCCCCACCAGACAGGGACAGTGGCGGTCACCCCTGTGCCATCTCACCATCACCCTGCGGGCTCTGCCCGCACCGAGGTTTGGAGACACCAGTGAAACGAGCGGGGTGGGGCTCAGCCCACTTGCAAGCGGAGGAAGTTGCCAATCATTTACTGGCCATTACAAGCCACGCCGGTCGGCTCCGCATGCCGGACAGGCTCAGCAGGCTCCAACAGGCAGGACCCCGACCTTCCCCGGGCAGAAGGGAGGTTCCAGCAAGGAATTCAGTCCTGGCGCTGCCGGCCATGCACTTGCAACTCTGCAGGAGGAGATGCAGGCCACGGCGRGGGCATCCAGCCGTCCCCAAGCAAGCTGTCACACCACCACACACACCCACCCACACGAGTCCCTTCCCGGCTCACCCTCGCCTCTGCTTCCCCTCCATCCTCCTCCTCTTCCTCCAGCAGGCCCCCATGCCCACCACGCCGGTGCTGCCCGTGGCGCCGGTGCTGCCAGCTGCCTCCCCCAGCCCTCCTCACCGGCAGCGCCAGCGCTTTCTCCCCCCACCCCCGTCTCCCTTTTCCCGTTCTATTTTAAATTTTTATTGCATTCTTTTTAAAGAATACAGAGGAACAAATGCCCTTATCAGCAATTCTCACAAGGTATAAAGAGACGCTTTTATCTCCCTGCCTTTACTAATTTAGAGAGAGCCAATGCCTGTTAATTTTTTAATTTTCCTAGTGAATGCATTTGTGGCTTTGTCAGCATCCATCTGCACACGCACGCTCTCCTCCATGTCCCAGCCCGGCAACCCCGGCATGGGATTGCCGCGGTGCCGGCAGAGCAGTGGCAAGCTCATGGTTTTGCACGAAGGAGTTTCGTGTGCCAGAAAGTCCTGTGTGTCGCACGAGGCTCACCGGGACATCCTGGGATGTGCCACCGCCTGGGAAGCCCCAAGATATGGTGGTACCCCCGGGGAAGCCAGCCCAGCTCTGCCTGGCCACGGCGCAGGCGGCAAGCACCGCGGGGATGCTGCCGGAGCGGGTCCCCATCCTCTGCGCGGGGATGGATTCCCGCGCCAAACCGGCCAGCCGTCACCGTCACCCGCTCCGGCCGAGGTCCCCATGGGGGCACAGGGGGGATTGGCCCCCGTCCCCCCCGGGGAAGGGAGGGCGGGCGCAGGCTGCCCGCACACCGGGGCTGGGAGCGCCAGCAGCCGGCCGCGGTGCGCAGATGAGATGTGGCAGGCGTGTAACAAGCCATTAGTCACTGTCACCTTTGCCCGGCAGCCACTGGCAGGGTAATAAATCCCGAGCTGACTCCGGCGGGCCCGTTCCAGGCCACGGCTCCCAGCTTGCCTCCGCGCCGCTGCCGGCTGGGCTGTGAGCAGCTTGCAAATGCCTCCCGGCCCCCCCGGGGGACGCAGCACCTTGCAGGGTCCCAAACCGGGGCCGAATCCCTGCGGGGCTGATTGACAGCCGGCGCAGGCCACTGTGTCCCTGGGAAGTCCCCTTCCTTGGGGACATGGGGGGGCCACAAACCCCCCCCCACCACAAGCAGCCCCCTCGCCCCATGGAGGCAGCGCTGCCCGCCCCGGCTCCCTGCCCGCCCCGGCTCCCTGCCCGCTGCACCTTGCGGTTCCCTCCCCAGCCCAGCGCCAGGAACCGGCATCGGCGGTTGCTGCCAGATCAAAGCAGCCTGGCGTGGTACGGCACGGCGCGGCACAGCGCGGCACGGCGCGCCCGCCGGGAAGGGCTGGCAAACAAGCCGGTCCAGGGAGGCAGCAGGCGGGAAGCACGCGTGATACCTCTCCCAAAAATGCTGCAGCTCCTGACGGACGGGGCGGCCGAGTCCCGGGAGCCGCGGCCCGGCCCAGCCCCGGGGGCCCCCCCGGCTCCCCGGCGCGGCCAGCCCAACGCCGCGGCTCTCCCCGGCGCCCACAGCCTGACTCACAGCCCCGGGGACGGCGGGCAGGGACTGAGGTGCCGTCGGGGTCACCTCCCCAGCGGGGCTGCGGGTTTCGGAGCCCCAAACCGCTGGGCGCAAGCCTTCGCCGGGAGACCCAAACCGTGGCAGCACACCGGGCTGGCGGTGCACCCCGCAGCGGGGCAGGGGACAGCCCTCGGAGACAGCATCCCCGCACCCTCCGGCATCCCCCGGCATCACCTACTTGTGGCTCCAGCGTCCGCACCCTCCACATCCAAAGCCGTCCGCTGGCCGATGTCCGGGGCAACACCGCCGCCCGTCCCCGGGATCTCCCCGGCGCTGGCCGCTCGGTGCCGCGGCTCGCCGGCGGCAGGCTTGGCGGTGGCTGTCTCGAAGGACGAAGAGGACGCCTGAAAGAGAAGCAGGACAGAGGCTCAGCGCCTTTCCCTTCGCCGGCCCGAGCGTGGCAGGGCCGGAGCACCGCGGGCACGGGTGGGGGGGTACGGGGGGGGCCGGGGCGCACAGACACAGGATGCTTTTGTTTTCCTGCCGGCCGGTGCACGTGGCCGGCGCGGGGAGCCGCACGCCAGCCCGCGCCGCGGGGCTACAGCTGGATCCGGCCGATGGCTCCCAGCGCGGCCAGACAAGAAAGGCTGGAGGGGGGGGAGAGGACATGAATCAAAGCAGCGTCCCCTTGCTCGCCGGCGGCAGCTGGCCGGTTAGGCAGCTCCCGATTACTCAACCGGGCAGTGTTTACTCGAGATCAACAACCCCCCCATAGCCGGCCCTGCCGGGCGGGCGAGGCGAACCTGCCGCAGGGATGAGGACAGCGTGGCCGCTGCTTCTCACTCGGTTTGGGGACGGTTCCTCTCCCCGAACCCCGGTGTCCCCGGGCGCTGCTGTGGCCCAGTGTTTGTTGTAGCTGTCACCCTCCTGCGTCAGGCGCGCCCAGGCACACGGCTTAGGCTGTCGCCGCTTCTGTTTATCTTTAATAAAGCGACAGCCAGCGACGCCGCGCGCATCCCGGCACCGCCGCCCCGCTCTGGGACAGACGCACGGACAACCCAGCCCCGTGTCCGAGTGGGTCCCCGGGATGCTGCGCCCACCCCAGGCACGGTGGGATGCGGGTGACCTCCCCTCCTGCCACAGGGGACACCCAGAGGGGACACCCCGCTCCCCATTTGTGGGCTTTAGGGTAAGGGTTGCAGCACGGCGAGGATTTTATGTTGATCCCATTCTTCTCGGGATTAGTCCTATAAACGTGGAGAGCCAAAGCGAGACGGATGGTAGGTGAATCTTTTGCTGGGAAGCCCTTAGACTCAATGAGCCACGCACGCGAGCGGACGTATAAATTTACCATTCGCTTCCTGGAAAGGTTTAATTTATGGAATCCATATGGCAGCACCGCACAACCGCGAGCGCTCGGCACATCGCGCGAGTCCTCGAGTGCCACCACGTACCGGCTCCAACTGGCGGGGTGCCACTGGCTGCCCCGGCGATGGTGGGATGCTCTTCTCTTTCCCAAGGATTAACAGAAGATGACTTTCACAGAGGGCAGGGGACAAGCCCGGGGACCAGTCCCCATCCCTGAAAGCTTGGTGCGGGATCCCTGGAGACGGCAGGGACGTCTCCCCGGGGTCCCAGGGGGGATGCTGTGCCACCGCTCCTCCTCCCGGGGCGATGCCACCGGCAGCAGCAGACAGCAATCCCCTACCTGTGGGCACGGGAAAGGGCTGGGGTGCACTTTGATACCCGGAGCAACTAATCATTAATTAGCATTAATCATCCCCCATCATGCGTCACAGCAGCATTGGGCAAGACGTAGTCAGGGAGCAGCAAGCCGGGCCGGGGTCGCGGTGGGGAAGGCGGATTTTGGCAGCGGTTGCCAGGCCAAGGCTGGCACCCTCCTGCTCCCCGGCGAGCCCCGGCAGCACCCCAGACCCCAACCCACCCATCAGCCCCACGCCGGTGGCAGCCCGCAGCCCCTACCCCTTCTATTTTCCTGCCAGGGGATGCTGAGATGCAAAAGCACCAGAGACGGGTCCTACCTGCCCAAGGGGCAGCCAGGATCCGTCCCCCTTCGCCATCTGTGCCCCCTGGGACCCCCCAGGCAGCAGCCGGAGCCGGAGCAGAGCACCGGCCGCCTCCTTGCTTTAACTTCACCCCGCGCTATCTGTCAGCAAATCATCCCCGGTTACACAGATAAGGAATAATTGATGCAAAGGAGCCATCTGTTTGCGAACACGGAATATCTGCTCAATTAGGAGGGATCTGTCCACCCAGATAAAGCATCGCGGCAGCCCCTCGGAGGGGGGGCCTTCCTCCCCGACCACGTCCTCAAAGACTCACCCCCAATTAGAGGTGAGCGGGTTGATTTGGGTGCTAACTTGCTAAGCAGCACCCTGAGGTGCTCAAGCAGAGGCCAGGAGGGAAGGGTGCTCTGCCACCAAGCACCAAAATTTGAGGGGAGGGCTGGCAGCCCCCCCACATCCCACCGTGGCGATGCTGAGCCCGGCCCAGGACTCGGGGAGATGCATGTCCCCACGGGTGGAGAGAGGGGACCGGCCAGCTGCGCCTGCCAAACGGTGCTGAGCTGAGGCCGGCCCGCTCGTTGCATGGATGGCTCTCTGCAGAAACGCACCGAGGGAGCATGCACATGGACAGAGGGACTCGGGGACAAGCCTGCAACAGCTCTGCAGCACACACCGGCCACGCACAGCCCCTGCGGGGACCAGGGCGACAGGGCACGGCCCCGGGCAGCATCCAGGTCCAGGATAGGGGACATCAATGTGACATCGTTATGTGATGTTATTAACATGGGAAAAATTGAGCTGGTGTGCAGGCGAGGGCTGCAAGCCAGGGGAGATGGGCAGGGACGGCAGGGCAGCTACACAGGTGACAAAACCAGGGGAGAAAAGGCTCCAAGCGGAGCTGGCACCCACAGCCCCACAGCCCGGCGCTCCCCCGAACCCCCCTGTGTGGCATCTGCCTCTGTCTCCCCCCGCCGGTCCTCGGTACGAAGGACGTGGAGAGCTCGAGCCGGGTCAAAACACAGCCGGTGGCCTCAAGGGACAGGCACAGAGAGGCACTGCCAGACCCCGTGTCACCCACGCCCCCCCCCCACCGGCACGGCAGCACCGCGGTGGCCCAGGGGCAGGCAGCTTCGCAGCCGGGAGACACGATGGCAGCAAGGGCAGGGAGCGGTGTCCCCGCATCCGTCCCTCCCTGCTAAGGGCACATTCCGTCTGCTCCCGTCACCGGGATAAATACCTGCCACGGCACTCGGCTTCCCCCCCGGCCCCGGGACAGCGGTGACGGAGCGGGAAAGCAAAGGGCTGCGGCAGCTCTCCGGCGAGGGATCTGGCACGCAGGCGGCCGCGCCGGTGCGTTTCCTGTGCCTTCGGGACACCAGAAAACGCAGCTTCCCCGTTCCACCTCCCCTGCGCCTCGCCTGCCGCCGGGGCGGGCGGCAGCGGCGATGCCGCCCGTGGGGATGCCGCCCACGGGGATGCCACGGGTACGGCAAAGCCCCCCCCCCCGACACCCCAGGAGTATCACGCCCGCATAGCCCCAACCTCCACCCTCCCAGGTGGCAGCACCCCGGAAAGCCCCCGCGCCCCCGGCAGCCAGGGCACCGGGGGTGGATGCGGTCGTGGCGCTTCGCCTCTTGGCTGGCATCACCCCGGCGGGGCGGCGGGCACGGAGCCCGGCGAGCACCGGCACAGCTGCACCAGCGATGGTTTTTGGCACAGCCTTGCGTGCAAGCTCCCGTGAGCCAGCAAGGGCTGAGGTGGGGAGGATGCTCGGCACGGAGGGGCCGCATCCTGCACCTCCCGGGGGATGCAGAGAGCCAGCTGCAGAAGGAGGAGCCTCGGCACGGGGGGAGCAGTGCACCCCAGCACCCAGCTGCAAGGCTTGGGGGGGACGAACCCCCGCCACCCCCGTACCTTGGGACTGTGAGGCAGTGCTCAGAATAAAAGGTGGTTTTGGAGCGTTCAGGGCTGCGGCGAGCGGGATCCCCCCGGTTCCCTTTGTCGGTGAGGCCACCGAGCCCCCCGGCTCACGCTGGGGCTTCATCACGGGCACAGCCCCGGCCACGTGTTTGCCCAGGCGGTTTCAGCCGCTCTTCCCTGCAGGGAGCCTTCACCCTCGTCTTCCTCCTCCTCCTGCCAGCGGCCTAAAACCAGAGGGTTTTCCCCTAAAACCAGGCTGCGCCCAGAGACCCGGTGCAGCAGGGGGGTCCCCACCGGTGGCGCAGCTCGGCACCCCGCGGGTCCCTGCCACCCCGGTGGGTGCCCACAGGAGGGGTGGCGGCCGGATCCGTGCATCCCTGCCGCCGCCGCCGTGTTTAAAGTTTCTCAGCCGTGTTTGCTGGCGGAAAGTTGGAACCTGCAATTACAGCTGTGCTAACCCCTCATTAAAAAGGCGGGAGGGGGGGAGAAAAAAATGGGAAAGAAACAAAAGGCTCCAGAGAGAGACACGGTGCTGTTAACCCTTCCCAAGCCGGGGATGTGCCCAACCCAGGTGCCCCCCTGGGAAATTAATACGGCTGTGGGGACACGTTGCAGCGGTGGCAGGGAGCCGGCGGTGACACCGTGTGCCAGGGGTCACCCCATCCCCGCAGCCGCGGGCATCACTGCCCACCCGGATCCCCCCTCCGGATCCCGGTGTAGCGGCGAAGCCGGTTGTGCCGCGGTACGGCCCAGCCCGCCGGCGGCGCCCGCGTGGGCACGGCTGCGGCTGTGCCGGAGCCGTTTGTCACGGTGGGGCTGCGGTTCCTGCTCGCTCTCCAGCAGCGACACCGTGACGCCTGCTGCAGGAGCCCACACAATATGTTCGCACTCATCTCGCAGCTGCCCCCAGACAGCCCGAGGTGCCGCGCTCCTCCCCGGCGCGGGGGCCGGTGTGTGCCGGCAGAGCCGCGGCGCGCCGGCGAGCCCAGGCGGGGACCGGCAGCGGGGCAGGCAGGGATGGAGGGGGCCGGACAGGCAGCGCCGGAGACTGCGGTCAGGCTGGACGCCACATGGGGAGACGATGCTGGAAACGCCGCCGGCACTGGGAAGGGATGCACCCGTGACCCCCCCCCCGTGCCCGAGCACCCTGACCCAGGGGCCAGGCTCTGCCGCAAGCAGGGGGAAAGGCCTGACCCTGACCCCCGTGTCACCGCAGCCCTCCCTGCACCGCGCCGGCAAAGCAGGTTTGCAACCACCCGCCGCCGGCATGGCGGAGGAAGCGCCCGGCGGAAGCGGGTGCAGCACCGCCCCGCTCGCTGCTGCTTTTGGGGTGGAGCGTGGCGGCCCCCAGGAGCCCAGCCCCAGCAAGGGCCTGACCCCGCACCCCCCCTTGTGCCCCCATACCCGCAGGTCCCCGCATCACCCTCCGCCCCCCCACCCCTCGGCGACACCATCTCACCCGCTGCGGCCGCAGCGGCTCTGACAGCCAGCTAACGAGCTGCAGGCAGCAATTTGGGTTATATATAGCCCCAAAGCGACTGCACCTAATTGCTCCAGCCCGCGCTGGCCCCGCCGCGGGGTCCGGGTGCTGGGCACAGAGAGACGGGGTGGGTGGCATGTGCTTTGTCCCCCCCCCCCGGGCCATCACCCCACGTGACCCGTCAGGCCCCCCGAGCCTGACGGGGCACGAGCATCGCCCCATCCCACGCCGGCCCCGGGAAGCAGGGCTGTTCTCACCGGCTTTGTGCCGGGCCATAAGCGGCTTTGGCTAAAGCTGCCGTCCCAGCCCGTCCCAGCCAGGGGCCCTAAGGAGCTTTTGTCCCCTCTCATTAAGGGGTTTCGGCCGGGGGGCCGTGGGGTGCAGCACCCGGCACCCCCTCGCTGCAGCCCGGGGGCTCCGGCCAGCTGCTCCGGCAGCCCCGGGAGGGAGGGATGGAGGGAAGGAGGTGGTCCTGCCGCCGGCCCCCGGTCCTTTGTGGCAGCCCCCGTCCCCTCGCAGCAGCTGCCAGGCGAGGCGGCGGGCGCGCAGATGCGGCCGGGGAGGGCGGGGGGTGGTGGGGTTAGGGGGGGATCCCCCGCGGCGGCTCCCCACGCCGGCGGGGCGAGAGGCGGCCCCCGCACGCAGCCGCCGGCGGGGAGGGGAGCCGGAGCCGAAATTGTTTGCCAGCTTCCTCGAGACGGCACAATGGAGGGCGCGCAGGCGGATCCGGGGTCAGGGGTGAGAGCAGCAATAAGTGGTTTATGCCTTTTGTGAAGAGGCTGAACTGACAGCTCGCTGGATTAACAAAGACGTCCTCTGTTCCCGGGCAGGTCATGTGGAAAGCGCTGCGCCGACCCCTGTCACTTCTTTTTTTTGCAAGAACAGACATTTGTTCGCCAGCAAGCGGGGAGGTGATGGAGGGGGAGGCGAGGGGCGCGCAGCCGCTCGCTCCCGGCTTTTCTCGAGCCCTCCGGAGCTCTGGGTGTAGGGATCGGCGGCTGCTCGCTGCTTCAGCAGCCCCGGCCACACCACGTCCCCTTCTGTGCCTCAGTTTCCCCAGATTGTGGGATGAGCCGTGGCTGGAGGTGATGCACGAGACCCCGGGGGACGCCAGCACCTCCACCCCACTGCCCAGGCAGTGCTGGGTCCCCTGCCACCCCGCTTCCACACCAAGAGCCCCCCGTGCTTGCCACCCCATCACCCCAGAGCCAGGCTGGCTGGGCAGGATGAGACCCGCACCCTGCATGGTGCCGGAGCAGCCCCCGACCCACCATGGGGACACACAGCCCTTGCTTACATCTGCTGGTCCCTGCCGGGCTGGGAAATGTTCCCTGCACCCTACTTTCAAGGAAGGGAAACTGAGGCAGGGAAGGATGTGAGCATCCCATCCACGCACGGACAGCAGGGCTGGCGGCAGCACCTCCGCTCCTGGCACTAAAAGGGGAGCTGGCCGCGTGGGGGGCAGCCGGCCCTCTCAGATCCACAAGGATTTCCCCAAGGCTGTGCAGCACAGTGCCCACACTGTCATCATTAGACTCCAGAGTAAACAGCTGAAATAGTGCGATTCCACACTGAGACAAACTCCCCTGGCCAGACCAGTGACCCGCCTGGCCTTGGCTGTCCCTGCAGCTCCCATCTCTCTCTGTCACCACGCCATAACCCCGGCTCCAGGCCACCGCTGCCTGTGTCCCTGCAGGACCATGGGGTCCCGGGCCAGGAGGGGAGGGACGCAGCTCGCTGCGGCGCAGGGCCAGCCACCCAAATCCTGCAGAGACCCCACGGGACGTGCTGCCGCTCAGCCCTGGGACCCTGCTCCGTCCCCCACGCTCCCCATCCCCATCTCGGGGCCACTGCGACCCTGCAAGCTGTCACGGCGCCCAGCTCACCCACCTCCAGCTCCGGAGCTGCCAGGCAGTCTGCGGCCGCCGTCCCCTCCCCGCCACCCTAAATACCTGCTGCGGGGAGAGGCGGCTGCCCCAAGGGGCTTTTCACTCCGGAAAATCCCACCCGCCCCACGGCGGCTCATGTTTTCGGGGCATTCCCACACGTGCAAAGGCCCACGGCACGCTCAGGGGTAAACTGAGGCAGGGATGAGCAGCCGGGTTGGTGCAAGGCTCTGCCGGGGAGCAGGCACGGCACAGCACCGTGCTGGGGGACCCGGCTGGGGGACCCCATCCAACTCAAGGAAGGGCACGTTACTGCAATCACACGTGCGGCGAAAGCCCTCGCCTACCTCGGCACGGGTCCCGGCGAGGGCCACACGCCGGCTGGGCAATCAGCTTGCGACGCGGTGGCATTAAAGCCTCAATCCCCCCCGTGTCCCCCTTCTTCATCCAGCCGGGCGGCTTAGCATGCCGGTTCTCAGCTCCCGCCTGCCATCTAAAGACGGACTTACCGCCAGGTCCGGCGCTTCGTTAAGCCGCAGATTAAACACGCACCATCTGCAAGGGGAAACTTTAATGCAGGATAATACCTGCAGCACACACTCTGCCGTGTCACCGCGCGCCCCGGGCATGCCAGGCGGGTGGGCACGAAGCCCCTCGGTGGCATGACGTCCCTTAGCAGTGCCATGCCCCTCAGCAGGGATTTCAAGCAATTTACACACGCGAGGTGGTACCCAGGCTGGATGTCCCCATCCTCTCCGCTGTTCCCTCCCACCAGGACCCACATCTGGCTGGGGTGGGAGCTGCACCCCCAGCCAACCCCCTCCACACCGGCCCCTGTGTCCCCCCCGGGGGCAGCCACCCCCAAAGAAGGGGACAGTGCTCAGGGCGGTCCAGCCACCATCCCACCTGATTAATGACTTTAAGCGATTAGGAGTCTCTTCGTCAGCACAGCAGATTAGACCCTGCAGCCGAGAGCTGTCTTCCCCCACCGCCCTCTTCCCTCAGGGGACAACATGGTTGGCGGCATCCTGTCCCGTCCCCATTCTTAGGAGCAAATCCCACCTCTCCAACCCCACAAAGGTGGCCCAGGTGCCCTCTGCCCATCCCCAGCTCGGCAAAGCCCTCAGGGCTGCCCAGGCCAGCAGCATCACCCGGGGCACAGCAGGGACACAGGGTCACCCAGGCTGTCCCTAGTGATGGGGGGGACAGGCTGAGTGTCACCCAGAGGCAGGAGGGATGCCGGGTACCGCTCAGCAGGGAGGAGGGATGCTGGCGGGGGACAGCGCACCCCAAAGGCGGGTGGGGGAGGACGGGGCAGCCGCCTGCCGACTCAGCACGCCGATGAATTACACCGGATTACAGGTCCCTGCTCAGGTCAGCGGGGAAAGGAGCCAAGGAGGTTTTCCGCCTCCCGGCCCGCTCCTGCCGGAGAATTTACAGCCAGGACTCCACGACAGGCTGAGTAATTAGTGGCAGGAGGGAAATGGCTGAATCAGCACCCAGCAATCGGCACCGAAGGGATGGAACTGGAGGAGGGGGTATCACACAGCCCCAAGCTGGGAGGGCTGCGGAACTGACAGCGGCCCCCCGGGATACAGGGGGCAATGGGCAGACCAGTAGTGCCTGCTGGCAGGGGGGTCATCCCTACGGCCCTGAGCACTGGGGGAAAGCTGGCTAGCCCAGCATCCCATCCCTGACCCACTCCTCCGGGACCAGCTCTGGCCCAGCATCTCTGAGTCGGTGCCTCGAGGTGGCACTTTGGGAACACTCCAGCAAACAGCCCCGGGATGCAGCTATGGCATGCAAAAGCCCCCCCATCCCGCTCGCTTAAACACAAGCATCGCTCTGGTCCTCCCTTCCCGGCCTGGAGAGAGACGTTGCATCCCCAGGATGCTCAAGCCCCGGGATACCCGAGCATCCACCCAGCCGTGCCCGGGCAGCCCTCGGGCCTTTGCGGCTGCCATCGATTTAGCGGGGTTGGGAATGGCAGGGCTGGCTCCCCAGCAGAGCCAGCCCCTGCTCCGTGGCGGATTACAGCCATTTCCCTGCCCGTTCCCCCTCCCCGCTGTCTGCCTCCTGCCTCCGTCTGCTGCCTGGTTTTACGAGGGCCATTTCCAAGAGGTCGCTGGAAATAGATTTTTATCACCTCATGATAAATATCGTTTACGGTGACATTACTGCTCGGAGCAGCCGTGTGGAGGAGGGAGGAGAGGCGGGCAGGCAGACGCCCGCTCGTAGCCCCCAGCTTCACGAGGCACCGGCTGGGCCCCTTCTCGTCCCTGTCCCCATCCCCGCAGGTTCGGGCAGCGCCAAGCCCCGACACCATCCATCTATCCGGGCGGCACGAACAGAGGGAGCCGCATCATTAGCCCCGCGCGCCATTAAGCACTTAAAAAGCCATAGGAATAAGCCGCACCATTAGCTGACAAGCGAGCTGGGAGGGGAGGGATGCACGGTGGCGGCGGGGGGGACCCGAGCGTGGACTGGAAGATCTCACCACCCTACGTGCTGTGGGGTGCCCATAAACCCCCTGGGAGAGATGCTCTGGTCCCCCGAGAGCTCCAGTGTGCCCGGGAAGTCGGAGCAGAACAGCCCCCTCCCACACACAGCTCCGGGATGGAAAACCAGGGGCTTTCAGAGCTGACACATCACTCCTGCAGGGGTGAAGCCACCGGGCACCTCTCCAGAGGGACTTTTCGACAGGGCAGGGAGAACCGGCTCCCTGCACATCCCCTCCGAGCCCGCCCCAGCCAGGCTCTGCTTTAGGGACGGAGCCGGTGCGGAGAAAAGCCACCGCTGGCCTGAGAACTGCAAACTCGTGACAGCTGCGGCACCGGCCCTGGGATGTTGCAACCCCGCGCAGAGGCGATCCGGCGGCCCAGGGTAGCACGGGTCCTGCCCCCGCCGAGCCCGCAGGCAGGACGGCTGCCAAGCCGTGCCCACAGGCAGCTGCCTCTGGAAAAGGGCACGGCGGCGGGCAGGGGGCCAAGGCCAACCCCGCCGCCCGCACCAGCCCCGCCACACACAGCGCCGGGGGCCGGCCACCCCCGGGGGGGAACAATCGCCCCTTTCACCAGCGCCGAGAACGGGGGGGGGGGTGTCACCTGCGGGGTGACCCCCGTGCAGGGCAGCCCTGCAAAAGCAGGGGCTCAGAGCAGCAGCGAGCCTCGCCGCGGCACCGGCAGGGAGAGCTAGCCTGCAACAGCCGGCAAAGAGCAACCCTCGCCTGCGGGCAAAGAGCGCGGCAACGCCAGCCCGTGCCAAGAATCCTGTTTTCTCTCCCCAGCCCTGGCACCGGCTCCCTCGGACAAGCTGCCTCCTGCCCCGCTGCCTCAGTTTCCCCAGTACCCAGGAGCTGGCAGGGATGCCAGGAGCGTGGGCAAGGGGTGGGCAGCCATGGGGGGGGAGCCCAGCCCCACGTCCCCGCTGCTTCTTGCGACATGCGGTGCAAACCCACCGCGGCGCGAAGCCCCGGCGTCTCGCTTGGCAAGCGGCCCCGCGGCATGGGGCCGGGAGGGAGGGAGGGAGCGGGGCTTTGTATGGGGATGGGCCCCGGCGAGACAGTGGCAGCGGCCACCTGCCATGAGCCACCGCGGCCGCACGGCCCCTCCTCTGCTCCCCACACCCGGCGGACAGAAAACAACCCCGAAAAGGGACACCCCGGTGGCATGGGGGGGCTGCATAGGGACAGCCAGTCCCACATGCAAAGACATGGGGTGCTGGTGGAGTGCTGTCCACCCTGTCCCCCCCTCCACAGCAGGGATGTCACCTCGCCGCCAGGACACATGCGTGGGTCACCCGGCGCTGCCCCTGTGCCATCGCTGCCGCCAAGGCTGCACCAGCAGCCGGCACTGTCCCATCCCAGGACATGGGGCTCCCCTGGCCGCTGCATTCCCTTGCAGCCCCCTGAGGATGAGGGGTCCCTCGTCCACCCCCGGAGACCCCCACGGCAGGCAGCATGCCCAGGATACCCGGCGGCAGGACACCAGCTGCCTCCGGGTAAGCATGAAAGGGGGTTTGTTCACCTGGCGAGCGGCTCGGTGGCCCCCGGGGGCCAGCCCCCGCCACCGCCTCGTGGCTCCCGGCACGCAGGAGCCACTGCTGGAGCCAGCACGCCCTGGCAGGGCCACCACCTCCCCGGCGGTCGCGGTGACCTTATGTGTCGCCGCAGGGAGAGCCTGTGCGCTGCCGCCAGCCCAGCGCTTGGCCCGGCACACGGCTCCCGCGGCCAAGGCAGGCCCGCGGCTTGGCACCCACCCTGCCTGCCGCCTGGCCGCGGCTCCCACCGCGCATCCGCCCTCCTCTCCCTCGGGCTGGCGGGGAGGCGGGTAGGAGCCGTAGGAGGTGCAGACAGACAGACAGACAGACGGCAAGACCACAGACCCCTGCGCGCGCTGCCCCAAGCCCTTGGGGTGGAGGTTTGGGCATCCTTTGCCCATGCCAGGACCGGGCAGGCAGCCCCGCAGGGATGCTGCCTGGCGCTGCCCGCTCCCAGGACCACCCAGCCATGAGCATCCCTCGGGGACGGACGGCTCCAACCTCAGCACGCCCAGCTGAGCACCCGGGGGTCGGGGGGGGGAGTTTTGTCCCCCATCATCTACAAACGGAGCCTCGCACTGCCAGGGAGGCAGCGGCCATGCGGACCCTTCGCCCCCCTCCTAAGCACTGCTGCCCCCCCGAGAAGCCAAAGCCAAGCCCCCCGAGGATGAGTGCATGTGCTGCAAGCCTGGGGCAGCCCCTCGGTTGGGGTGCCCCCCCCGTGCACCCCCGGAAAGCTGCGTACGGGCCTACTGGGGTGCAGAAAGACCATTTTACCACTTTTTAAATAAATATATATAAAACTCGATCGGCGGAGGGAGCCTGGCCCACCAGCCTGGCAGCACCGCGCAAAGTTTGCAGCAAGTTGCGCAAAGCCCCCCCCGGGTGCCC
>JASVER010000007.1:18509401-18524122 GCA_030449065.1 Oceanodroma leucorhoa
AAAAAAAAAAAAAAAAAAAACAAAAAAGACCAAAAACCCAGACTCAGAAGATAATTAACGCCACAAAGCAGCGACCCTGAGTAGCTCAAATCTTCGCTGTAACTACCAAGCCTCTTCTCCAAGGGCTTATTTCTTGCTGTCTGCAACACAACGGCACCAGCACTCGGAGGCCTGGGGATTTTATTAGCATCCCCCCCAAACCCCGCTGGCAGATTTGCCCCCCCAGCACACTCGGTTCACTGCCTCAGCCAGGCACGGTGGGGGGCCCAGCCCCACATGAGACCCCATGTCTCCGAGCAGAGTTGCAACGGGGTCACTCTCCATCCCTATATATGGCTGCAAGAGGGACATCGAAGATGCCTCCATCCCTGGCTACTACGGGAGGGGGGGTACGGGAGCTGGAGAGAGGGCAAAGGGATGCTGCCGCCCCCCAACACCCTTCAGCACCCCCTGGCAGGGAAGGAGCCGTCTTTCAGGGTCCCCCCTCCAGACAAACAGCAAGAGAAGGGAGGGCAGCCCAACCCTGGGGGTGCATTTCAGCCTCCCCATTCCCTCTCCCACCTTTGGGGCTTGGCGGAAGGGATGCTCCACCAAGAGCTGGCACGAGTGACCCCAGTAGCATCATCCCCCGGCAGCATCACCCCCCGCCCAGCAGTATCACCCCCTGCCCACCCCTGCCGCTCGACAGGGAGGGGAATAAAAGAGAGAAGAGCCGAGAAAAAGCAGTGCGGAGCCAGCCCTTCCCACTGCCGCTCCCCCCGGCATCCCCCTTCCCCTCCCGACCGCGAAAAGCCAACGTCTCCCCGCGCCCCTCCAGCCAGGGGATGGGAATGTGGAAGCAATTGCACTTGGCAAGGCAGCAACAGTGAGTCAAAAACAGTTGTTTGGCTTGTCAGCCACCCAGGCCCTGCAGCACTCTTGTTTTCCTTCGTCTGCCTTAACCCCTTCCAGTCCCGGCCCCTCTCCCCAGCGGGACCCGCAGCCCCCAGCCCCACCATGGAGAGGGGTCAGGTGCCGGGAAAAAGCCCCGTCCCACCGCCCGGCCGCCCCGCTCCTAGAAATGGGATGATGGGCAATTCCCCAGCGTGAAAACCGGGGTGCGAGAGGGTGCACCGGCCGTGCGCCGAACCTGCCCTGGGAGGTGCCCGGGGCTGGCATGGGGCAAAGGGACATCCTGAGGCCACCAAGGAGCAGGAGCAGGATGCCCGGTGCTCCTGGAGCATCCCACTTGCTCACCCCAGGAGATGTAGAGAGGTCCTTGCCCCCGTGACAGAGAGCATCCAAGATGTCCCTTGGCAGGGCGAGGGGACATGGCCACGTGTGCCGGGGACCCTGTGTCACCCCGGGGTGGCCGGACCCCCCACGCAGAGCCAGCCCGGTGGCGCGGAGCTATTTAAAGCCCTGAGCACAGCCTCCCCCGTCCCGTTTACGACAGTTTAGCACATCCCAGGCTGCTTCCCACTGGCTTCTCCAGCCCCTTCCCTGCCGGCCATATGGCGGCGAGGCCAGAAACGCGTCCAGAGCCACCACGTGCTGCATCAGAGTCTCTTCTCCACCCCCAAGTCACCCCTCGCACCCCAAGATGGGGGACCCAGGCCAAGCACTCAACGTCACCCCATCCGGCAGCACCACACGCTGCTGGGACCCCATCTCCATTCAGGCCACCACCGATTCGGGGCAGGGTGGGGGGACACCAGGACCCATCCACCCCCTCCCCACTACGGAGGGACGGCCACGCGGGTCAGGGCATCCCCTCTGGGCACCCAGCCAGGACCCCCACCCCTCCATTCCCCCCAGCACCGTACCCCAAGTTGGACCCAGCGAAGGAGACGAGGAGGGAGCCCAGGGAAGGGGCTGCTCCCTCTCTCCATTATACCCCCACGGTACAAGAGAGCCAGGGCAAGGGGATGGATTGGGAAGAGTTAAACCCTCCCGAGCAAGTCGTTGGGGAGGAAAAGCGGAGGGCAAGCGTGCGCGCCCGCCCGGGAGAGACAAAGCGAGATGCTAGAGCCAAGAGATGAAGGCGAGGACGCGATAAGAGGGGGAGCCGGGGTGTGTGCGCTGGAGCGAGGGAGCGGGGAGGAGGAGGAGGAGAGGTGGGTGATGACCAAAGTCATTGAACATTTTTTGGCACGCCTACCCCCGAGTATCCTGGCCGTTGGCCCAGCTCGGAGCTGAACTTAAACAAACTCCTGTTGCAGCCATCTGCTTGATTTTAAAATAAATCAAACAATCTGTTGAGCCGTGGGTGATCAAATTTCCATCTGTGCGGACGCCTGCTCGCCTCCTCGGAGCCTCCGCTTGCCTCTACCAGCCAAACACTCCTGGCAGCATGTGGCCTCCCTAATTCCTCCAGGAAAGGGAGAAACCGGACCTCCCCCCCGCACCACGGCCCCCTCCCAGCTCTTCCCCGCCACCCTCCTAACTCAAACCAAGTGCTATTTTTACAGCCGCCCACCAAACAGAGACGTATGCCGGGTTTAAACGGGAGGAAAACAGGGCTTGGGAGGGGGGAGATCCCAAGAGGTCTCGAGCTTCTCCATTGCTGCCCGTGCCGGGGAGGGGGATTCCTCATCCCATCCCCATCCATCCCACGGGTCCGAGGGAATGAAAAGGGCAGCAGCTGCCGGCAGCGGGACCCTGCCTGCCCCGGCGCTGGTGACCGCGGCACAGAGGCCATGGACTGGCCAGAAATAGCAGCTGCGAAGCCAGCGCCGCGTGGCTGTCCCCAGGACGGGGACATCAGGCGCACGTCACCTCCAGGTGCCCAGCCCCGAGCCATCCCGCCCGGCCGTCTCCTCCAGGCAGCGTGCTGGCCCTCGAGCCCACCCAAAATCGCCCCGTCCCAAGGGGTGCCCCCTCCTCCGGGAGCAGGAAACCCAAGGGGAAGCAGTGCCGCCCGCATATTTAGGCACTTGCCCCAAGGTCCCCAAAGTGCCCGAAGAGGGGTGGCATCTCCCTCCTCCGCCATCTCTTTGGGTGCTGCAAGACCCCAGCTCACCCTGGGCTGCCCTGGCTGCAACCCGGCCACCAGCTCCGCACACGGGGACCCAGGAGGGAGACGGCACCCACGATGTCAGTGGACCCAAACGCTTTCTGGTCAGCCGGTCCCTTCTCCAAGCCGGGGTCAAACCTCCGCTGGCATCATCCAGGCTTTGCCCTCCTTCACCTGGAGCCCTTCCTTCCGCTCCGAGCGGAGGGCGCCGGGCACGGGGCCAGCACAGCCAGAAATAGGGCAGCGAAGCGGGGAGAACACAGCAAAGGGACAAAGAGGTGAGCAAAGAGGGAGGAAAACGTTGTGCATGAAGGAGAAGGGGGTACGATAGAGGACGGAGAGGGGTTAGGGCTCGCCGGACCTCAGCAGCTCCGGTGCAGGAAGGTCAGGTTGCCGAGAGCAAGGGTTGCCCATGCACGGGGAGGGGAGGAAGGAGGCGAGATGCAGCAGGATTTCCTCCTCCTCGAGGGCTGCAAATATCAGGGCGATGCATTGCCGAGGGTCCCCACGGCACGGCCTTGTGGAAGCAGCAGCGAGGAAGAGGAGGTGCCCGGGGGTGCCCAGCACCCAAGCACAGCCCTGCCAAGAGCCCGTGCCAGCGGCAGGGCTGCAGAAAAAACCTCACCCGCCCGGGACGCTGCCAAGCCAAGAGCCGCCCCGGCCAGCCCGGGGCCAGGCTCGCCAAGCCACTCGCTGCTGGAAGTAACGGGGAGCCAGGGGGTGGGTTTGGGAGCAGGGTGGCCCCCACCCTGCCGCAGCCCTGAATGCTTCGTGCAAGCTCTTGGGAGGGAGCCACGGGCAGCAAAAGGGTTATACAGTCCCAAGCACACCGAAAGCAGTGCCCGGGCTCCGGGGATGCAGGATCAGGCCCGAGAGCATGAGGATGGGGGATCAGCAAGGGAAAAGCGGCTGGAATAAGTAAGTGACATAGCGGCTTATGTCATCCCAGTACATCCCCCCCTGCCACCAACCACCCACCCTGGGGACAGCCCCGCGGGAAAACCTGCTCCGGGGGAGTCTGCGTCCCCAACCGGCTGCTCAGGGGGTGGCTGAGACAGGGGGGGGTCCCCCAAACGCTGCCCGTGCTTTGCAGCAGCTGCATGGAGTAAAATCCAGGCACAGACCCGACAGGATACACGGCAGGGAGCAGGTTACATGGCACAAGCAACGGAGGGAAAGGGGAAAATAAAACCAAAAAAAAAACCCAACACTAACCACCAAACCCCTTTTTGGAAGAGGAAAGGACTGACAGGACCTGGCTGAGAAGCAGGAGAAAGCCCAGATTTCCCAGTTACTGTGCAGATGTTCTGGACTGAAAACAGAAGACGGCAGGAGCGAATTCATCTCCCCCTCCAGAGACGCCGCAGCCAGGGCATCTGGACTCTGTCTGCAGGCAGGAGAAGGCAGCTTCCCCCCGGCTCCCCGGGGAGCCCTCCGCACTGGGGACAGCCGGGGCACACCAAGCCCCCCGGGGTACCCACCCGCACCCAAGAGCCGGGGCGGCGGCGGCAGCCAGGGCCCCGTCCCCGCGCCGGGTTGACCTTGGCACGGTTACCTCCCGGGAAAACTGAAGGGCCTTGTCTTCGCCATGTTTTCACTTCGGGATAACTCATGCTGCCTGCTCCGAGGAGCAGGGGGGAGAGATGGAGAGAAGAAAATGCAGCTGTTTTAGCAGTGAAGACAAGGAGGGAGGGCGGGAGACATACACATATATATATATTTATTCCTGGCCAGGGTAATAACTGAAATCACTAGCACTTGATCATCACCCGATGAAAAGCTTCACGGCCGACTGAAGTCAGCCCGCTTCCAGAAACATGCTGCAAGCAGATGGGAGGTGACGGTGGCAATTTGCTGCTTGCCCCACATCCCACATGCAGCCCCCGAGATGCTTTGTGCAACTCTCTGTCCATCCGTCCCTCCCTCCCTAGGTCTGTCCGCCCCGCCGCGGCTGCAAACAGCCGAGCGAGAGGCTGACGCCTTGGCTGTCACCAAAACGTTCCCAGCTCCAAGGTCCCTGCCAGCGACTGCAGCGTCCTCGTGTCTGGCTCCCTGGGGACCGAGGTGGCTGCCGGTGGCCCCCCGGAGCCACCAGCTGATGCACTCCCCTCTTCCCATGAGGGGGGCAAAGCTGGGGGGGGGGACGATCAAAACCATTTTGGAGGGTCAACAAGGGAAACCACCCTGCACAGGGCTGCGGCGGAGCCCGGGCTGTGCCATGGGGTGCAGTGGGTCCCACAGAGACAGGCGCCCAGCCCTGGCTGGGGCTCGAAGGGGCGAGATGCCCCCACGATGGAAGTCCCCAGCCCCAAAAGCAGCAGGTGCCGGGGACGCACCGGGTGCCACCACGCCAGGACACAGCCTGGAGGCGGGTCACAGAGGGGCAGGCAGCCCTGGGAACAGCTCGGGCTCTGCTAAGTCGGCCCCGGCATCCTCCTTGGCTACAAACCACCGCCGCGCTCCTGCCCTCCGGCCACGGCAGCTGCCCGTCCCCGCGGCAAAGGGGGGATGCTCCTGGCTGTAGGGTCACCACCACCCATCTCCCCTCACAACCCTCCCTTGCATCCCAGCTGGGTCTCAGCCTTGTTTTAGCTCTAAACTAAAGCCAAAAATTCACCGGGAGGAGCTGGGAGAGAGCACGGGGTGCAAACCAGGCCCTGCGAGCCCTCCTGCCCCGCTCCGCATCCCTCGTGGGGGGTGCGGGCACCCTCCCCACGCACCCCTGGTCGAAGCCAGCCCTGCCGCCAGCCACGGCAGCACCTGGCTCTCCCCGGGTACCGGGATGGGTGACACCATGCCTGGCCTTGCCAGAAACCGGTGGGAAGAGGCAGCACCGGGCCTGAGTTTGCATGCAAGGGCTTGAATAACCCCCGGTAAATCCTGCGGCGAGTCCCCACTGCAACCGGGAATGGCCCGTCCAGCACCGGTGCTTGTGTATAGACACCGAAACGCAGCGTCCCGGCAGTTCTCTGGCTGGAGGGAGCTCCTACACCCCCAGCCCCGTTTTGCACGTGCCGCTGGCGTGCGATGCGAGGCAGCCGCGGTGCTCGCCCTGCCCCGGCGCAGGTCACGGCACGCTCGGCACAGGCACCTCGCCACGGGCCGGCAGGTTAGAGAAGGAAAGCCGGGGCAGCTGCTGCTCCGAGCACGCCAGCTCCACGGGTAAACAGATGACTTCAGTCTCCCCAGAGCTACTAAAGCCCGGCAGCACTCGCACTAACATGGAAGCAGGGAGGAAAATAAGGAAAATAAGGAGGGAGAAGCAGCATCATGTTCACGCCAGGCTGCGAAGTGCACACAGGTAATGTCATCCTCCTCCTCCCAGCCCAGCCAAAACTCCCTCCCGGAGCCGTCCCCTTCTTCCCCGCGCTGCTGCTGAAGATCCAGGGGGGGGGAAAAAGTCACGCCGAGGCCAGGCCAGCTGCACGAGGCTGTTTATCCAGCCGCACCGCAGCAAGGCTCGCGTGCGCCGGGGAGCGGGGGGCCGCCAGCGCCGTGCCGCAGCAGCTGCTCGCCCGGCAGCAGGAGCAAACCGTGACCTGCCCGTGGCGGCCCAGGCTGGCACCAGGGCTCCGGCATCCTCTCCACGGCACAGAGAGGAGAACCGGGCTCTGATGGCCGGGAGCGATGCCTTTTGCAAATGGGGGTGCAAGTAAGGAGCGGTACCGCATCCCCGAAAGCCGGGCTGGCACCTGCCGATGCGCAGCGCCGGCTCTGCAAGGAGCCAAGGCACGCTCGAGGCACTGCTGCCGCCCGCCTTGGCGACGGGGGGGACCCGGAGCTGTCACAGCCCTGGGTCGGGGCCCGGGAGGATTGCACCGCTGGAAGGTCTCCCGTCGCCAGCTGCTCGGCGGAGGAAAGCCCGGCACGGCTGGGAGCCTGCCACCGCCGGCCGAGCTCCGGTGGCTCCTTCTCAAGCTCCCACCCGGCTCCCCGCGCACCGGGATGCTCCTGCACCACCACCCTCCCGGATTTGCCCCCTGCAAGGTCCCCCCCCGCCTGGCAGCCCCCAAGGAGGGCAGTGTCCATTCACCCCGTCACATCAGAGGGACATTTCCATGCCATCCCTTCAAGCCCAGGATGCGGCACAGGCCTTTTGCTGAACGGAGAAAGGGCAACATCTGGCCAGATGCTGCCCAGCAGCATGGGACCAGCAGGAGCTGTTTGGCCAACAGCCCTTCCTGGGGAGTCGGGGAGCCTTAGGGAGCACCCCGCTCTGAGTGGCACATGCCAAAGGAGCCGGCAGGGAGCAAACAGCGGCCCCCCCACCCCTAAAAACCAGCATGGGCACAGACCCAGGGCACAGCAGGCACCCACCGCAGCCAAGGAGGTGCTAACAGGCTCCTGGCAAACCAGCTGTGCTCTGAACCCAAAACCTCACAGGTCCCCAAAACCAGCTCAGGAGATGAAGACACCTCCTTGGCCCCGGCTCAGCCCCCAAAGATGACGACAGCAGGGGTGCTGGCACAGGACCTTGCTGGTGCACCAGCGGGCAGAGGTCGGTGAAAAGCCGGCTCCTGCCATCACCGACGCGGTTACAAAACCTGGCACCCAAACCACTACTGCAGGGAGGTTCCTCCTCGCTGGGAAGCGGCCGAAGAGCATTCCGGGCTGCCCTCTGCGACCGTGCTTCCCGGACGGCTGAGAAAGGCCAAGTATCTGGCCAAAACATCTGTCCGTCCGCAACAGCCAGAGCCGTCCGTCCCTTCACCCCATCTCCTGACTTGGCCGCGGCTTCGCACGAAGCGCAGACAGGGAGGCTGCTGCAAGATGCTCCAGCGGTTGCGAAAGCGTTTTCACTGCAGGGGACCAGAGCGGAGCCGGTCCCTCTCCCCAGGGAGGCTGCGGGGGGCTATTTCGGGGGGTGCAGGCGGGGTTTCCTGGGCAGCAACACATTTCAGGCCTGCGTTTTTGGCAGGTGCCTGCAGAAGAGAGGCAGCGCTCGAGCTGCCAGTCCTCTGCTGCTGCTTTTGGGAAAGGCAGAGAGAAGGCAAGGGGCAAGGGGGGGGGGCGGGTAAAAAAAAAAAATATATAGCGGCCAGCTGGTGAGCTGTGGAGTCAGCACAAGGTCTGGAGGACACGGCGGCTGGCAGCGGCACGGGAGCCCTGGTATTTTGGACAGCTGGTACAGCAAGGTCAGCCTGGCCAAAGCAAAAGGCCCCCTTCGCTGTTCCCCCCCGCCGTGGTTGAAGGACGCGCACCCCCCGGCCGGAGACGCCGGGGGGACGAGCCACCATCCCGTGGGGTGACCCTGAAACAACCGAAGCGGTGGGTGAGGATGAGGAGGGATGGAAGGACGGAGGGGCGCGGGTTTCCAGCCCGGCTGGGTACATACCAAACCCGCCCTGACCTCATCGGCAGGAAAAAGCAAGCGGCACATTTTCCTCGTGTTGTTTCTTTGTTTGCCATCTGGGAACACGATCCCGCGGGAGGCCGTGCCCCAAGACATGAAGTCATATCACGATTATATTGCCACCTCCGTGCCGGGATTGAGATCTCATCTAAAAACACCAGACCCGGTCGATGTTAGTCGCAGCAGAGGAAGCTGCTTTGCTGAAAGGCAACGCGAGCCTTGCTAAAAACATCTTTACATATACATATGCTGCAAACAAAACAGGTTTATCCCAATAAAGTTGGCTTAAAATACCTTGGCCTGATTTTGCTCTATATCTGCTAGAATTAGTGATGGCAGAAATTGGCGCAAGCACAGATACTACCACCAAAGCCAACCCAAGCTGGTAGCCAAAAAATTGAGATGAGTGAGACCGGCTCTGCTCCTCTTCTACATTCAAGGGACCAGCAGAAGCCTGCTGCAGCCCGTGCCACCCCTCTGGAGCCCACACATGAAGCCCGGGCTGGGGACATGCGGAGGAGCCATCAGCTTGGCAGAGAAAGTGCAACCACCCAAAACACCGCCAGTCACCAGAAGGTTTTTGGTTTGCTTCAAAATTAATAAAAGATGCAAACAAGGCAGAGGTCCTGCCAGCCCGGCCACGACCCGAGACTCTTCCTGCACAGGCTTCTTATTTCTCATGCTGCGATACACCCGAATATCCATACCCCCACCAGGAACACGGCCCGGTGCAATGCGGGAAGAGGGTCAGGCATCACCCTCCACCTCCTGGGTTTGCTTTCGTGGCATCCAGGAGTTTCTGCTACTGCTCAGCATCAGTGGGACAAGGTTTAATCGAGAACACAAGAACTCTTTGATGTTTGCCCAAAACCTTTTTCAAAAAGCAAAAAGAAAAATGCCCACCAACAGCTGTAAGCTCGACGTAGAGTTTTGGAAATGCAGCATGACCTTTGGAGCTTGCAACCTGAAAAAACGGGCCAAACCCCCCGCTGAGCTCACAGCATCGCTGCCGAGCAATAAATGCAGTGGACTCGGCCCCACGAGTCTGACTGTGCCCTGTCAGGCACAGCCCCACGCAACGAGACCCAAGTGACCCCCACAAAGCAGGAACGGGACATGGAAAACACTGGGTGATGCTCAGAAACCAGCCTGAGGAGAGGGCTGGAGGCACGGCAGCAAGTTCTGGGTTCTCCCAAGGAGCGGGACGGCACCAGCTGCAAATTTTGCACAGTGCCATGCAGCACCCAAAGGAAACTTGAACAGCTTTGCTCGCGTTACGGTGGGATTTGAGACCTTTACAGAAACCTGAACATATTTGCAGAAAGTTGCACGCAGGGGGGTAAAAAAACCCCAAATCAATGGAGCTCACTTTTACAGGTACGCAACCGCAGCGAGAGCGGTGGCAGGCGAAGATGGGAAAAGCCAGAAAGGCAGGGGAAGTTTTTCCCAGTGCTGGCAGAGAGAAAGGATCGGAGCAAGCACAGAAAACACCAGCCGGGTCAAGCACAAGCCGCCCTTGAGCTGGGACCGCCAGCAATGCGGCGCTTCGCCCCTTCAGAGAGGGCAGGAGGGCTCGAGGGGCGGCTGCAGAGGCCTCTTCAGCAGGGACGGCCGGGGACGCGGGTCAGCATCGCCTCTGGACACCGGCCAGGCCTGGGCGTTTTATGGTTTATTCAAAGCAATCGGCCTCAACACCTGCTCCGCTCGCAGCGGCCGCCTGTCCCGCAGCACCCCGGGGACGGGACATTACACAGGTGACAGCAGCCACCCCAAACTGAGGAGCCCTGCACTGATGGGCGCGTAGATCTGCACAGGTCCCCCTTGCAAGGGGCGCAGCTGGAAAGCAGATGCAGTCTCACGGCGCACATCTGCACGCCTTGGAGGGGACCGAGGGTGACAAACCAAAGGACACCCATGTCAGGGTACCCTTACTAAAGCTCAGCATTGCCATTTTTTCTTGGTGGGAGAACCCAAACCCACCCCACACAAGCCAACAAGAGCAGGGTTTCTGCAGCAGCCCCTCTGCCCGAAGAGCTTACCTCCAGGAGACCCTCCTGCAGCAGGCAGGACCACAGGCACCACTACACCTCCACAGAGCATCACCTGCCCCACCACTCCACCCAAAATATCAGAGCCTCCACCCTCCTAACGAGCCTCAGATGGGGGGTTTCCTCGTTAACACCTCCAAGCTGTTACAGAAAGGACCTGAGCCCCATCCTGCTCTTGCTGCCCTGCTAAGAGAGAAGGATGCGGAGGTGCCTGGTGGCATCTCGTGCGTTTACCCGGTGCCTCAAACTTTAAGCCATCTGGGTCAACCACCCGCAGGCAGGACAGCAGCAAACCCCCAGCTCTACGTGCAAGGGGGTGTCAATTCTGGGCATGTGAAAAAGCACATGCAGTCAAAAAATGAAGTTGCAGAGCTTCAAGGAGGAACGGGGTTTTAAACCCTCGGGCTCACTCTCTCCTGCCTGGTTCCTTTTGAACGGGGCCCTGGGTGTCACGTAAAAGTGAAACGCTCGTCCAGGGTGACTTTCAGCAGCAAGCGTGGCTGAACGAGGGTACAGTTAAATTAGCCAAGCACCCTACCCAAGCATTAAGCCATGTTTTAAATAACCTTGACATCTGTGAGGTCTCAGCCTGATGGGAAGCATGTGGAGACAGGGAGGGAAAAGGTGAGAGGACCTTCTGGCCAGCCAGAGTCACCACGGGGACACAGCAGAGCCCAGCAAAGTGAAACGGTCCCTGCACTGGCCATGCCCTCCCCAGGCAGCTCTGCCTTGCCTCCTGCCACCCTGTCCATTGTAGCAGCCCCTTAATTTGCTCATTAGCAAACCCGGGAACAAGAGGGAGGAACTGAATAGCATCCCTTCCCCTGGACACCCTCCACGTCCTCCTCCTCCCCCTCCGCCTTTCATAGTCCCACACAAAAGCTTTTCAGAGCCGCTCGGGTCAGAGACGGGACTGCAGGCAGGAGCCCAAGTGGGAGTTTGGGGCTGGGGCCAGCGGGGACGGGGACCGGCACGCCTGAGAAATGCCGGGCTCTGAGGGGGGGGCATTAATGAACCCTTGCAGGAAGCACCCCCGAGCACCCAACTCTGGCATCCGAGCTGGGACAGAATTGCTGTCCATCATGTCCCCGTGACATGGCCTGGGGACACTAACGGGGCAGAGGCGTGAAACACAGGCTGGGGACATGCGGATGCTGTCCCCCTCACAAGCTGCGCCCACCCGGGCTCTGCTGGAGCATCACCCCAGCATCCCACCCCGGGTTAGCACCGTGAGACGCTCGCCTGACTCCCGAGCCCTCCACGGCCACCAGCCAGCAAGGGCTCCAGCACCTTGCAAATGCCAACAGACCAAGGGACGGACAGCCGCGCACCGGGGCTGTGACCACATGAGCATCGCAACCCATGCAGCCCCGCACCAGTTCCAACATCCAGAAAGGCTCCACCATCTCAGAACCCTCCGCACACAGCAAGTCGTGTTGGCTGGAAGCAGGCTCCTGTGCGGGCGAGCCTGAAAATAAATCATCTGCATCCACGAATGACCTGCAATGATGTCGGGGCCGTCCGGCTCGCGCCGATGGAGCCTGGGGGAAACCACCCGAAAGCAATGGCTTCTGGAGGATTCCCATCGCCGGTGCCAACCCAACTTCCCGTGCCATCCTGGCACTCTCCGCACCGGCACCGCGCACCGACCCTCCGGTGCGTGCAGCTCCTGCCCGGTGGCTTTCCAAGCAGCGTCCCCCCAGCTCGGGAACCGGCACGGCTGAACGGAAAATTATGTTTGTAACCAGCCAAGGAAGAGCGACCGGAGAGAAAAGGAGCGCTGTCTCGAAAGGGCTGGTTTACATTTCTAAAGAAAATGCCAGCACTTCGGAGAGCCACAGGGTTCTGGCTACGAACGGAGCCAAAAGGCTTTGAAAACGAACTCGGGGATTTAGGATGCTGGCATTTTTCGGAGCCCAGCCTGGGGCCTGGTTTGCAGATACACAGCAGCAGGCTCTCCAGCACACTCCTGAAAGCTGGAAATTTGGGGTTAAAGCAGTTATTTCCCCATCCCACGAGAAAAGCAAGCTTGCGACTAGTAAACCTTTACTCTGCCATGCTGCTTTCTAGGTGATGTCCCCAAAGGATCCTGCGTAACCCCGGCAGGAGGAGCAGAAAAGAGAAGCCCGGGAAACTGGCAGCACCTGGGCGATGACACCCACGACACCCTTCAGGGCTGCAGGGCTCTGTCGTGGCAGCTCGGGGGGCACAGGGGGGCTGGAGGCACGGGGGGATGCCGCCTGGGGGTCCCTTGCTGCAGGATAACCAGAGCAGAGCAGGTGGGGGGCACCCAGCTGCGAGCCCACATATCAGCCCCCCCTGGCTGCGGGAAGCGCTGGGGTTTCTCCAAGGGGAAACCCTTTGATTAAGGCACCTTATAAAACCAGAGATAACTTGGGAAGTTTCCTAAGGTGGCGGAGGCCACGCACTCCTTCGAGCTTCCCGAGGATGCTGCCGCAGCGGACAGGCCAGGCAGCCCTCCCTCCCCTCCGGCACCTCTGACCACCCTTGATGGCGAGTGGTACAGGATCAGGATTTCCTTCGTGCTGGCCCCCACCTCCCTCGCGCAGGGCTGCGAGCAAGCAGGCGCCAATAACACAGATACACGCTTCTGCAACAGGACAGGTCTTGGCTCTCCCCACCTCTTGGAAGGATTTTTATCTGTTCCTTTGCGGCTTGACAGCTCCAAAAGTTCATTGCTAAAGGCACCCCATCCATTAGCATTCGCCCCCAGGGACCAGACCCAAAAGGAGAGCATCCATCTATGTCACCGCTCTACCTCCTCCTCGATGTCAGAAGTGGAAAACGCCGGGAGGGGAGGGATGGGGTCCGGGCCAACCGCCTTACCTTGGGGAGGAGAGCCGGGGGTGCCGCCGCCAGCAGCTCCGGCGGGGTCATGCTCTTGCCGGCCAGGACCACGGCACCGCACTCGGCACAGGCGCCGATGGTCAGCTGCTTCCCGTCATCCACCAGCAAGCTGTTGGCCACGCGGAGGGTGTAGAGGAAGACGGGGAGCCTGGCCACTTGAACCGCTTTTAATCCAAGGCATCGCTTCTTCTCCTGCCGGCAGAAGAAGCAGACGAAGGTCTCCACTTTGTATTGCCGGGACCAGGCGCTGCTGGGGTGGTGGGAGTTCCTGCCCTCGTGCTGCAGCCACTGCCCCAGAAGGTCATGGTAGCAGAGGACGCAGGTGGCCACCAGCCCGGTCGAGTCGGCTGGTCTGGCCCGCGGGGCGGGCGGGTAGACCGTCAGGAAGGGGAAAAAGGGCTCCTTCTCCCCAAATCGCCCCGGCGGGTTGACGTTAAGCTGGAACTCTTTGCCGGCTCCCAGCTCGGCCCCGCAGATGTAGCAGACGGAGGTGGGACCGGGTTTGACGGCGGGGTGGCCGGCCAGGCCGCTGGCGTCACCAGCAGAGAAGACCTGGTGGTACCTCCCCAGGAAGCTCTGCACCGAGGTGATGAGCTCCTCGTTGTGGCAGGCCCTGTACATGGCCCACAGGTCCTGCAAGACCCCGAAGCACTTGCGGCAGCTGCTCACCTCCCAGTGCTTGTTCAGCCCCTTGGCGCTGGGCGGGCAAGGCAGGAGGCTGAGGAAGGGGAAATGCATGGTGCTCTTCGCATTGCCGTTGGTGATTTTGGCCGCCACCGGCCTCGCCTCCTTGCTGCACTCCTCCCCGCAAAGGTAGCAAGCCTCGGGTGCCGGCGGGGCACCCATCCCATCCTCCTTCAGCCCTCGCCGGCCCTTGGCGGGCATGGCACCGGCGTTGAGGGGCACCACGTAGAGCCGCTGCAGCACGGGCACGTTGGCCAGCTCGAAGCTTTGCCACTGCTGCATGAGGGAGGCGAAGCAGCAGGGACACACCAGGGTGCTGCCGGCGGGCGAGAGAGGCTGGGCGCCCGGCGGGGGGCTGTGCAGCCAGAGGAAGGGGAAGAAGG
Organism: Oceanodroma leucorhoa; assembly: GCA_030449065.1. Classification (NCBI taxonomy): domain Eukaryota; kingdom Metazoa; phylum Chordata; class Aves; order Procellariiformes; genus Oceanodroma; species Oceanodroma leucorhoa. The sequence continues at coordinate 18,523,733 of JASVER010000007.1, forward strand.
GTGCGGGCGAGGTCTTCTCCTGCTTCTGCACGTGGACGCGGTGTTGGGTGGTGGGTGACAAGGGGCTGCCACAGATGTAGCAGGCGATGCCCGACGCCCAAGCGGGCCGCTCGCTGCCTTCCTCCTCCTCCTCCTCCTCCTCGCTGGTGATGTTGATCTCGCTGTCCTCCGAGGAGCAGCAGGGCGGCCCCCGCTTGCCCGCCGCCACCGCCGCCGCCGGGGGGGTCCGCGCCGCGCCGCCCACCCCCTCGGGCTCCGAGAGGGGCTCGGCGTCGGAAAGCTCGGAGAGGTCGGAGCCGGCTGCCGGCCCTTCCTCCTCCTCCTCCTCCTCCTCTTCCTCCTCCTCCTCCTCCTCCCGGCCGGCGGGGCGGCGCGGCGGCGCGGCGGGGT
>JASVER010000007.1:18529511-18562955 GCA_030449065.1 Oceanodroma leucorhoa
TTTTCTTTTCCTTTCCAGAACGAGCGGCTCTGCAAATGCCAAGTGCTGATGCCAAAGGGCCGTGTCAACAAAGAAGAATGAGTGTGGCTGTTAGAGGCTGCTATTAAAAAAGGGTGGAGAGGAGAGGGAGAGCGTGGGGGGGGGGAAAGGAAGAAAAGGTTTGTCGGGGCAAATAGTAACAGTTTGCACCGCAGTAAAAATTCAGGAGCAGCAAGCGGGCCCCCGCGGTGCCCTCAGGGGCTTGCACCAAGCAGGGACTCTGCACCCCATGTACTCCCTGGGCTCCGGCAGCCCAGGGCACAAACCCATCCCAGCGACTTGGCATCCCCCCCGCCGGCAGCACAAAGTGTTTTCCAAGCTCAAAGTGTTTTCGGAGCCCTCTCCGCTCCTGCTCGGCCGCTGAGCCCCGACGCAGGGAGCCACGGCGGGGCTGTGCGTGGCATCGTCTCCCCGACACGCGGCGGGGCAGGTCGAGGTCCTGCCGCGTGAGTGCCCGGAGCTATTTCTAGGCAATCCCTGGCCACTGCCGAGCGGGATGGGAGGGAAGGAACCTCTCACATGACACTGAAGATGCAACGGGAAGACGCGGTCTCTGGTTTCAGCTTTCTATTCCCGGCCCGTTATTCACCAGTCGAAGATGCCATCTGCCCCGCCGGGCAGCCGCGGGGAGCCAGGGCCGGATCCGTGGCTGGTGGAGCTCCCAAAGAGCCCAGGGGATTTAGGTGCCCTTGTACCCCCGGGAAGCAGGCAGAGGTTACAGCTCCTGCCCAGCCAAAAATCCCCCTCGGCGTTGCCTCTTCCCTCCCGCCGATATCTGGTACCCGGGACGTCAAACCCAAGCGGATGCAGCGGTGCCTGGGATGCCCAAGTAGCACAGCACGGGAAAAGGCAAGCCAAGCTGCATAAATACAGAGGGAAGGATAAACAAAGGCTGAATCTTTCTCCAAAATCCAGACTGAAAGTCCTTCTGAGGTTAATATGCCAGTTTGCTCCATTTTGACTTTTTAAAAAATATTCTAGCTTGCTATTTTTGAAGCGCGCCTCGGGCTTTCCTTAGCCCTCATTTTACTCCCACATCAGCACGCACCCGGCGCGCTCCACAACCCACCCTTTTGTGCCCGTCTCAAAAGCAATGTTAGGAGGAAGGCAAACCTCCTTGAAAGGCCTGGTTTTTAAGTATTCTCCCCCCTGAAAAAAGAAAAATTTGGTCAAAATTGAGATGTTCCCACAGAAATTGGTATTTCCCGATGGAAAAACATTCCATCAGCAAAACGCTGACCCGCTCCGGTTACAGCCTGGTCATGGCGATGAGGCAACGCAGCTGGGAAAGGAATTAAAAGGGAGCTGGAGAGCTGCATGGCTTCACCACATCCCGCGGCCCCGGCTGCGAGCCGGCAGCAAGGACCCCGCTCCTCCCCGGTGCTTCCCGATAGAAAGATGCGGATCAGCCAGGAGGATCCGAGCTGTCAGCACAGCACCCACAGTGACTGTCACCCCGGCCCCATCGTCACCCCAACCCTGCTGGCACCCTGTGACGTCTCACCGGGCTGTGAACACCCTGCTTCCCCCAAAGCCGACTGCTGCTTATCTGAAGCTCAGGGGAGCCAAGGGTACCAGATGTCCCCAAGGATGAAGCTCTGCAAACAAACCGAGCCCGGCCCGCCCTCGTTATTGGGAACATCTTGCAGGGTTTAGCGAGCTGCGGGAGGAGCTTAGCAGACCAAGGGCCGGGAGCTCAGCAGGTTCACCACTGGGGCTGCAGATCAAGGGCTGCCGCCGGTGTCTTCGCCCTAAGAATTGGTGGAAGTGCTTGTTTGGGAGGTTCTCCTGTGCCTTCGGGTGGCCAAGCGATGGACGGGGTTTGTTTTCTTTCTTTTTTGAAGGCAGGTTGGTGAACGCAGGCTGGAGCGGATCAGGAATCAATCGTCCCTTCTGCAGCCAAAGGCCGAGAAAAGAAACTTCTGTATTGGAAAGATTTTTATTGGCAATAACAGGGCAGAAGCCCGCAGCCCTGCAGCGGCAAGCGCAGCCCATGCAGGGTCCGGCCCGGCTGTGGCAAGCACCGATGTGTGGGAAAGGTGCCGGCCGTGCAGGCGAAGCAGGCACTCATCCCCGCCGCTGCGGGCTCACCTTCCCCGCGCGGCACTGGATCCCATCAGCCGCGACAGACCCATCCCTTAGGACACAGGATGCAGCCGTCACGCCTGGGGAAACTGAGGCAAAGGGGCTAATCTGCAGGAACGTGAGCCCAGACCTCCCAAATTCCCACAACCACCAGCTCATCCCTTCCCTGTACCGAGCCCTTCTCCCCCCATGCCCGTCAAGAGGCATCACCAGCCCCCAGAGCCCCCTCCCCAGCTTGGCAGGTACCTCTGCGGCCGTGAAGCCCTCCATCCTCCTACAGCTTCCGCGTGGGCTGGGCACCTCCTCCTTTGCCAGCTCGTGTCCAGTCTGTCCGGTTAAAGTGTGTCCCTGTGTCCCGCTAATCGCTTTCCCAACCAAATGTGGGTTTCCAGCAGGGATTTGCCCCTTCCAGCCGTGCAGATGCTCTCAGCGCCCAGCGGTCCCTGCCCTGGGGACCTTCCCACACCTCCAGCCGCAGGGTGTTTAACGGGCAGCACGGTCAGACTCAGGAGCACCGGTTACGATGGGGACACTGAACCTCTTGACCCATGTCCAGGTTGTCTCCTGGGCAAGCAACGTCCCCTTCCCGGGAGGAATTGCGCTTGTGTGTCTCCATGAGACTTTTGCTAAATGCATCCATCCCAAGGGATGTGCTTGTCCTGCCAGCAGAGATGAAGCTGATCCCACCGGGCAAATGCACCGTCACCCGAGGGGACTCCATGCACGCCCGGCCCCAAGTCAGGGTGCACCAGGGATGGGGTCCTCATCTCGGCCTCTCCTCATTCTTCCCCACTCCCACCCCTGCAGTACATCAATGCCGGCAACATGAACTAAAAGCAAGTTTATCTTAAAGCCTTTTTAAAATACATATAAAAAAATACAGCTTCATTGGAAAGGCTTTTTTTTTTTCTTTCTTTCTTTTTTTTTTGGGGAAAGGTTTATGCCTCCCTGGAGACCTCTTCAATAAAACGCGTTCTGGCTCTCCGAGCGTCTGACTGCAAATCAGGTTCCAGCCGTTCCCTTCCTGTGCCGACCTGCTGGAGTCGGCTGTTATTCTTGGCAGGGTGCCCCGAAGGAAGAAAAAATCCCCCCCCCCCAGCTCCCAGCGGCTGGGAAATGCTGATGACATGACACCTTCCAGCATTCTTCAAGGTCAAGAGGGGAGGGAGGGAAATGAAAGGGGAGAGGGTTTTTTTTTTGTTGTTAGCGTGGGTTATTGCTTCGCTCAGGCATTTCCCTTTGATGCTCACTCCTTGTTACACAAGATGTTGCAGGCTCGCCGTGCCGCCCGGCAAAGCGCCGGGGGTACGAGCTTGCCCCCTTCCCAGCTCCCCACCAGCAAGGGGCTGCACTCCCAAAGGCATTTTAGCACCAGCACCGAATGGGCTCGGCTTAAACCCAAGCTGGTTTTAACCTCCTGCACATCCCGAGGAGCGTTGCGTTTGATCCATCTCACGCTGCCCCGCAGAGCTCCAGCCTCCAGGACTGCAGGCGCACGGACACCCCCGTGGCCCCGGCCACGCCAGCGAGGAGCCCGCGGTACCTCTTCAAAACCACGCAAGCCAAAAGCTGCCTCTTTGGCATCTCCCTGCGGCACTGGCATAAAGGCTTCCCCACGCACAAAGCCCCGGTCCCCCTCGGCAGGCCCCGAGTGCTGCAGCGAGCTGATAGGGACACGCAGCATCCTTCGGGGTCCCCTGCCGCAGGACTTCTACTCCGGCAAATAAAACTTGGCACCTCTCTCCTTGAGATCCAACAAATCTCTGCTAATCCCCCTGCTCCCGCCTGCCAAATCCTCCTCCTCCCCCCAGCCAAGGTGCCGAGCTCTTCAAGGCAAGTTGCACGGAACCATTAACAAGGAATCGCCCTTCTTGGTGCAGCCAGTAAAGAAGGAGCGAGAGCAGAGGACGAACGGCAGCACCAATGTCATGCACGGCCAGCGCCGATGGCAGGGGAGGATGCTGCAGCCCCCAGATAGGTTTTGGTTGATGCCCCAATTCTTGTGCTGCCGGAGCAGACGGCTCTGGCTGCTGTGTCCCCGCGGATGGATGCTTTTGCTCTCCCGCTTTCCCAGACCACATTGGAAGGAAGATCAGAAACGATCCAAGCACAGCGACAAGGGGAAGCGAAGCAGATGCCAGCAGTGGTGGCCAGGGACAAGGAAAGAAGCCAGGGACAGTGATGGGGTGCTCCCCGTGTTTGCACACAGGCTTGGGATGGGGTGATGTCCCCGGTCCCCTGAGAGCCCCGGTACATTGCTCACATCCTCACAAGCTGCATCGCAGTGCCTGCGGTTCGGGATCTACCTGGGGGGACCGCGCGCCTCCTGCTCCGTGTCCAGCCGAGTTCCCCCTGGCACGCCGGTCCACAAAACTGCCAAGGATGCTCGAGGACCATCTTTAGGAGCAGACAGAAGCTAAACTGCCTGCACTGGGCACCCCCATTGCCTCCTTTACACAACACTTTTGGGCCAGGGTGGTGAATGAGTCTGTTGGCTGTGCTGGATGAGGCCAGGGCTGATGGGACTCCCACCTCTTTGCTGGCTCTCAGCCCTCCCTCGTGCCATGGGAACTGGCCCATACATAGCAGAGTCCCCTTGGGACTACCAGGGCCACAAGCACCCGGGCTTGCCCTGGGGTTGGCTTGGAAAGGAGCGGTGGAGGGTCCCCAGGCCACCCCAGCATCCATGCAGGCTGCAGGTTCCCCTGGAAGCCAGTGCGTGGTTGCATCCTGCTCCGAGGGCTGCCGGAGGAAATCCTGGAAGGCCGTCTTACAATGCAGCCCTTCCTGTCCCCGAAGGACCGCCGAGCACGGAAAAGGCACCGCGGGCTGACGGCACCGGCCGGCCCCGGGGGGATGCGGTCCTACCCCACGGCACCTCGCTGTCCAGCCCACCTGGGGCCCGCTTCCCCGCCGGCTCCCGGCCAGCAGCACCGCTTTGTATTAAAAATACAGAAATACAATAGAAGCGGCGGGTTGATTGCCCAGGACCCCACCGGAGGCAGAGACACTGGCACAGCCGGTGCAAGGTGGGGGGAGATGCTATCACAGGGTATGTTCCTCTGCACACCCCGGACCCCCCAACGCTGGTGCCTCTGTTCCCCCTCCCGGTGACACCCCACCTGCACGGCAAAGGGAAATGTCTCATTAATGTCACCGAATTCCCCCCCCCCACGCTACAAGCAGCTCTTCTGCTCCTGCCAGCCCCGCGATGCCCCCGGGGACCCCCAGCCCTGCGTTTGGGCAGGAGGCCGTGCAGGGAGGGAGGGCGGCAGCGGGTCACGTCCCAGCGCTGCCTGTGCCGCGGTGACAGGCTCGGCGCGGGGCTCCCGTGTTATTGTTCCCGGTTGTTTTCCAGCGGGGAGGCCGCGGGGCCAGCTGGCTGCCGCCGGGCTGGAACAGCGTGGCCTATTTTAAACCGCTTGCACAAGGAGTCAGCAGCTCCAGCTCGGATTTTTTCCGAACTTTATTTGTCCAAACACTCTGCGGGGAGAGAGGGAGGGAGGGAAAGCAGGAGGGGGGAGCGGCTCCCGGCTTGCTCTGCCGCCAGCAGCTCACCTGCGCCAGCGGTGGTCCCGGCTGCGGCGGGGATGCTGCATGCAATGCCCGCCAGCCAGAGCCCCCGGGGATGGAGGGGTCCCCAAACCCCGCAGGGTCAGCGCACACAGAGATGCTGCAGGAGAGAGGGACAGAGCATCAAAGCCAGTATCCCGCCTTTAAAGGGCAGCAGATACCTGTCCAGGGGCCAAGCTGTGGCTCTCGCAAGCATCCCGAGGGAGGGCAGCTCCAGTACGCACAGGGGCTTATGCCCAGCAGCCACACATACGGAAAGAACCCACTGGGGAGCCAGGATAAAACCCCAGCGGGGCTCAGAGACACCCAGAAAAGGGGGCTGGAAAACCCTCCTGCTCCCATGGTGGTCCCAGCCCCATCACGTCCCCTGCGGACCCAGCCGTCCTGCTGAGGCTGCTGCGACCTGTGGATGAAAACACCAAGTTTGCAGTGATTAAACATTGACAAGTTTAAATTAAAATCCCCGATTTGTTCTTTTCCACATTGGACCGTATCCGCTGCAAACTTTTTGGAAGGGTGACCCTTCCCTGAAGGTCCCGAAGGACCCAGTGGCCCTGAACCACAGAGCAGCAGCGCTCGCAGGGAAGCACCTTCTCCCCAGCAGAAGACTTCATATTCCACAGCATGACCAGGGCATCCATCGCCCAGGAATTTTTTCTATGCCATTTTCTTCAGACCAAGCTGCTTACTAAACCTTTTTATGAAATGACTCCTGCCCCGGGCTGAGGTGAGCTCAGAAGACCCCTTCCAGCTCTTTTGTCTGAAATCCAGCATCTCTCACAAGGGTTGGCAGCCAAAGCAATGTAAAACATGATTTCCTAACCCCGCTGGTGGGAAAACACTGTGAAGAACAGAGGTGGATGACTATGGTTTAAAAAAATTTAATTGTGCTCAAAGATGTCTCTTTTTTTTTTTTTTTTTTTTTTTTTTTTTTTTTTTTTACCTTTTCCCCCAAAGAAGTGGGCGTTATTGTGGCCAGTAGAAATAAATTGCTTTTTCCAGAGTTACCAGACCCTTTGCTCGCTGGGGAGGGACCGTGCTCCTGCTCGGGGGAACCCGGCCCACGATGGATGTCCCAGAGCAACCTGAACACCAACGCATACATTTTGTAACCGCTAAACCACCCAGCTCACAAAACCTACTTCTTGGGTTTTAAGCTGTTGGCTGGAGGCCCTTTCCAGCTTTTTAGTTCGAAGAACAGCTCAACTCTTGGAAGAAAAAGGGGAGGGGAAAAAAAAAAAAAAATAGTTATCAGCTGTTGAGTGCTAGCTGGATGCGAGAGAGCCGTTGAGCTGCACGCCGGCCGGGTGGACGGCCAGGGAGCTCCACGGATGTCATATTGGCCGAAAGCAATATGTTTATGGCCCTGGCTGGAAGCTCTTCTGAGAAACCCATCGCAGTGATTTACGGCGCTTCCGATGTATACGAAGCCATTCCTCTTCCACTGACCAGCCCGAAAAGAAAACATCTGCAATACGTCAAAGTCAGCGAGAGGGACGAAGGCGTAAATAGGGGTGCGTGCCGGAGGGCAGGGTGACACGAGTCCCAGCACGTCCCCGTGCCCGGTGCCGGCCGAGCCGGGGCAGGAGCCGCTGGAAGCAGTCAGCCAGTCCCACTCGAGGATGCCCAGATCCTGCCCGCTGCCCTTCCCGGGGCTTTCCCCTCCAGCGGCAGAGCCGAGAGGTACTAAAACATTCTTTAAATAAACTTTCTGCCTTTCTACTCCAGAGCCAGCTAGGGGGGATGGAACCCAGCTCTGTTTAATGCTGGATTTACCCTGGCAAGCCCAGAGTGTGGGTGGGAGCGTACCTGGCAGCCCCCCCACCCCAGCCAAATCCCACACCCGCAGCAGAATCCCAGATGTTGAGAGCAGGTCGGAAACATCTTGGCTGCACCCGCACCCTCCCGGTGCCGGCCCTGGGCAGGTGCTGCCAGTGGAGGGCTCTGATCCACGCGCAGCCCCCCGGGGCTGGCTGGGGTCCCCCACCTTGGTTGCACGGCTTTGCCATCCATCCCCAGGGACTGGGATGTGGGTGGTGAGCGGGATCGCTTCACACCAGCGATGGAGCTGTGGGACGGACAGACCCCTGGCTCCAGGGCAGCCACCGCCTTGGGGAACAAACAAATCCCACCATGGAAATGGGATTTTTCTGTGCAAGCAGGTCCCGGCTATTGCTAGAAGTATTGCACCAGGACAAAGGTGCCGGTGTCCCAGGCTGGGGACAGCGTTTTAGGCCTGACAGCTGTGCAAATGCACCAGCATCTCTATTGCAAACGGTACAAGGCATGGCCATAACCTGAGCGTGCACTCAGCCGGGCCCCATCACGCTGGGGGCAGAGCTAAGGACAAATCTGGCCCCAGGTGACCAGGGGAATCTCCTGTCCAGACCCGCAATCAGCTCCCATCATACCCACTCGATCCTAAAAGGACTGTGAGCTTCATCCCTCCTACACATCCTCAACAAAACAGCCGGGACCCAACTGCCTCTGAAGCAGCAGCCTGCCAGGCTACAAGCGCAGCACCCGTGCAGCCCTGCCAGGACCACTCCTGGTCTGCAAGATGCTATCTTCAGCTTCTCCAGTGGCATTAACACCTTGTCCCATTCGGGGACTCCTTGGCAGAGCCAGCATTTCTCCTCTTGGCACCCAGAGGGAAAGGTGACCCCATGGTGTCCTACCGGAGACCCAGAGCCCCCCCGGGTACGTGTGAGCACGGGGCTGTTCAGGCTGCAAAAGCCAAAAGAGACCCCGGAGAGGGGCAATCTGCTCCCACTCAGACCTGCTGCGTGAGCGGGGCAGGTCCTTCACCCCGGGATGAAGGAGGGAGAGGGAGCAAAGCCTGTCTCTGCCCCAGTATTAAGAGATGCTGAAAGCTGAGCGTGCATCCAGAGCAAAATCTCCGTGGGGGTTTTTGGGGTGTATTCCCCTGCTCCAGCATCCCCCCCCTGCATCCCCATTGCTCACGCCGTGCCGGCAGGGCAGCCGTGATGGGAGCGGGCTCGGGGGATGGAGGGTCTCGGCAGCAGCCCCCAGCGCTGGGCCACAGATGTGGCCGCGATGGCTCATTTCCTCTGGATTTCACTTCAGCTCTTTGGGGGGGGTGGGGGGGCAGTGGGGGGAAGGATTTAAGTCTATTTCTGGGCACCAGAAGTGAAACAGCAGCATAGAAACGGGACCACAATCCCTCCCCCCCACCAAGCCAGTCTCCCAGCCTCGAAAGGAGAAGCGGGGGCAATGCTGCCGTCCATGGGACCCCCCCAAAAACCACGCTCACACCCGCACCCGGTTCAGCAGAGCAGCCAGGCAGCATCGCACCAAAGCCGCATCCCGAGGCTGCCGACCCTCGCTGGGGGTCAGGGGGATGTGGCAGCCGCCGGGTGCGATTGCAGCCGAGCATAACTCTGCCCCGGCTACTGCCAAGTTTTTCTTTTTTTTTTTTTTTTTTTGCTTTTATGAGCCTAATTTCATAGGAAGGAAGGGGACTTTAATGCAAGTGGGTGATTGGCAGCTGGCTCCTGGGAAGCCGGGGCTGGGGGCTGCCAAGGAGAGGGGGGGGGCTCCTCCTTGGCAGCCCCCAGCCCCTTTCTCTGCTTCAGCTCCCCATCCAGCCGCTGCCAGCTCGGCCAAGTTGCAAATCCTGCACGGCAGAGGCTGAGAAATGCAAATGGGGAGACTGCCCAGCCAAACAATTCCTCCTCCAAGCCCTTCAGGAAAAAAAAAAAACAAAAAACCCACACATGGAAAAAGCTGGATCCCACAGGAATCGTAGGCAAATTGCATCCCCGTGCCCTCCCAGACGCAGGGGAGTGGGCAGTTGATGTCTGCTTGAGCTCGTGCCAGGACCTGCCCAGCTTGCCCGGTTTGGTGCTCAGGAGCTTGAAGATGCTGCAAGATGCTTGGTGGGGGACAGCAGCATCGCTCTCGGCTCTGCCCTCGCCAGCCCAGCACCTTCCCCCGCAGCATCAGCCGCGGCCGGCCTGGGCCCTGCAAGGCAAACAGCCTTGACCTGACTTTCCAAGCCCATGGATGGGTGCAAGAGGACCTGGGTGGCTTCACCTTGGCTCCAGGGCAGAGAGATTAGGACATGGGTGGGAGGTGGATGCTCCCGGCTCTGTGACCCCCTGCTAGACGCAGCCATCAACCTCTCCCCCGTCCCAGCAATGTATGCATTAAGCCCCCCCCCGCAAATACAAACAGCCCCCGGGGCGATGCACGCCAGCCAGCAAACAGGGGGTTCGTTGCCCGCTCCCGGGGACCTTCCTGCAGCTCTCCCAGCCCTGCAGCCCCCAGGTTGGGTGCAGGCAGGCCGGTCTGCCTCCCAACAAAGACCATATGGTTATAGTCATACAACCAGCTCGTACGCCATCAAATGACTAACTCTGAGAAGGCAGGAAGACTCCCAGGGGCCGTAAGGCAGCCCCCGGCGCAGCCTTTGAGCAATAAATGGCTATATTCTCTTCCCAGCACTCACACCATTAAACATGCATGCGTTTCCGCCACCGCTTTAAGAAAGTGATAAGTCAGATTTGGGAGGGTGGGAGGTGGGGGGGAATAAAAAGCACCCCTAGGCAAGAAAAGCCTGTGAGCCCCCGCTCCCCCGGCCCCTCCCGGGATTTATGAATGAAAACACGCTTCGCCTTGGCACTGCAAATTTCCTCGATGCACGCGGGCAAGGAGGGGGGGGGAAATCCTGAAATTATGAGGCTCCAGCACCAATTAGGGCTGTTTATATTGACGTAAAGTCTGGGTGAAGTCCCCACCCCTGCTCCCAGCATATTTATGAAATTCCCCCTGCTGACACTGACAAATGCAGGAGGGAAAGTCCCGGAGAACACGGATCCAGCCAGGCGCTACGTGGGGTTTTTCAAACCAGCGCTGAGACAACCAATTCCTATAAATATCAGTCTAGACCCCCACAGCCACCCTCACCCCAACCAGGGCAGAGGGGACCCCCAGACCTCAAGCCACCCCTTTCCGGCTGGGAACCACCAGCATCCCCCCAGGGCCGGGACTCCCGGGGAGGGAGGCTGGGATGCGTAGGCAAACCCTCCACGTTTCAGATAAAAGTGGCCCAGGCTCCCCCTCCCCAATTTAGGGACACCTCAGGCCACTGTCACCAGCTGGGGCAGGGTGCTTGGGTGGCTGCAGAAAGGGGGATGCTCTGGGGGCCCCACTCTCCCCCACCACTCACTGCTGCTGTACCGGAGCAGGATGTCCCAGGCTCCGTCAGCGCTGGAGAGTCCGTGGAAAAGAAATAGCAGCTTTATGCCTGAAAAATCCCCAGGAAAGTCTTCCTCCCCGCCCCCCCCAATAAAGGGAAACTATCTGAACCTGCTCCCCACCACCCACGCAGCAGCCCAGACGCAGCGCTGGGCGCCAGCACGGGCGTGTTGGATGCAAACCTTCGAATTAGGGAGCTTGGCCAAGCCAAGATATTCCCACTAACGGCTCCTGGCGCGGGAGCTCGCCAGGGGCTGAGCAGGATGCGTGCACGGAGGGAGACGCCGCAGCCGGTGCATGGCGGGGGGCATGGGGGGGTGGGGGGAAGGATGCAGAGTGCTGCCAGATGCTGCCGCAGCCTCCGCGGAGGTCAGCGACGTCGGGAGGGCTGCAAATAGCTCCGGAGGGAAGGAATTGAGGCCTGATCCAGCCAAGCACGCAGGAGCGTGCCGGAGGGGGCCGTGGGGCCGGCGCCGAGCACGTTTGGGGGTTTTGGGGAAGGGCCTTGGGCGAGCCAGCAGCAGATGAGTTTCGGCACCGAGGAAGGCACATGAAAGATGGAGCGAGCGATTCCTGCAAGCTGCCGGGCTCGAAACGAGCCGAAATCCCTCGGGAAGGAGATCTAAGCGTGGCGGCAGACGGATCAATGCAAACCGCTCAGGCTCGCTGCACGCCAGCGGGGAGAGGCACAACCAGAAGGGAAGCGAAGGCGATGGAGGAGGAGGAGGAGGGACTGGAGCAGGCAGAGGGGAGCGGGCAGAGCAGGCAGCTCTGCCACCCAACAGTGCCGGCTGCTCCGTCCTGCAGCAAAGCCGAGTGCAGAAATGCAAGAGCAGGGAGGAAAAGGAGGAGAAACCCTTGGGCAATGGGGTTAAGAGGGACCAGAAGAGCTGCAGAGGAAATATTAAGCAGGGGGAGCCAGCCCGCAGAAAGAAAATGAGTTCCCTTTTGTCCCCCGAACAGAGCTCAGCGCTAACCTGGGGAACTCCTCACTGCTGTACAGCAGCAAGGCTAGAAGCAAAATGGGCTTAAAGTCATGGACTAATTCCTTTTTCAACAAATAAATATCTATTAGACAGTTACACGGACAGCAAGAGCATCTGTGGGTACATTTATTGTGATAAAAAGCATGGACATAAGAGGAAATCTCAGGCTGTAGAACCATAATCCAGATCTGAAGGTAACTTTTCCCTGCTGCCATCCTGGTACCCAACGACTGGAAAAACAGTGGGTTTGCTCAATTTGATAAGAAGAGAGGAGCCTCAGAACAGGTTTTTGCAGCCCACGGGCACGCTGCAATGCACCAGCAACGCTCAGCAGAGCAGCACCCGGGCGGTTCCTGACGCAACACCCGGAGCATCGCCTTACCCTATACCACAGAGCTCTTATTTGTTAACAGATTATAGATTAGAAATTATTTAACACAGGCTGCAAAACAACATGTTTCCCATCTGGCAAAACCACTCTCTTTTGCAAAGGCAGCTCCACACGCACGATGCCTGCACCGCGCCGAAGCCAACAGCCCGCGCCGGGGGGAATAACAGGAACTGCCCCCCCTTGCAATGCCCTGACGACACGCCAAAAAGCAGAACTTCCAGCAGTTAAACTAAAAATGGCAAATCCCCTTTCATCTCCCCAGCGTTATTTTTACCCGGTGTCCCAGCGCAGGGACGGCGCTGCCATTTCAAAGCTTAGACTTGAGCTTAAAAAGCTGGGGAAAAGCTCAGCAGTGCCTGTGAGCCGTCTCGGGGTGAAAACAGAGCAGAGATGAGTCGCTTTAATTTTATCATGAAATAACTCCCCGCGCTGGGCCGCGGGCACCTCCYCGGGGCTGGACCTGCTGGGTTTGGTGCAGCCGGAGTTTTTGCTGCAGGAAAGCTCTCRGGTGTTACTTACCCCAGCTAAAATAATGCAGCTTTTTCAGCAGCAAAACAAGCCTCTAGCAGGGAAAGCAACCCTCCCCATCACCGCTTCCCCRGAGATTTCCTCTGGTTTCTGCTCCGATTCAGGCTACTGAGGACCAGCAGCCAYGGGGATGGGTGCCGCATCCTCGTCCTACCAACCAGGGACAAAGCTCCACGGTGGGGAAAGGAAGGGAAGGCTAGGGAAGCCTGGGAGCAAGAGGGATGGGATTTCAGGAGCTGGGATTTAGGCAGACCGACGACATCTGCCTGACAGGGCTTTGAGCCGGGGCGCTGGGTATTCCCACAACAATAAAGCGATGGGGAGGGGGGAAGAAAAATCCCTTTTGTTTCCCAGGCCAGCGGCTGGAGGAGTTCCTGTTCCAGCAATGATATTAGCGGTTTTGCTGTAACACTAATTACGCGGCAGTGGCGATGGGGGAGGGCTTGGCCCTTGTTTTACTTCTCCCCCCCCCCCCAGATAACTCAAAGTAAGTAAGGAAGGTGCAGCAATGGAGCAGGAAGGTCATGGTACACATGCCCTATTAGCTCCTGGTAATGATCTTACTTGTATTAAAGCCCAGCCTGGGATGAACRCCTACCGTGGTCCCTCTCTGAGCCATCGGAGAGGTTAGGGGAGCAAAGTGCCTTTTGGGGGGCTGCCACCGGGACCCAAAAGCTCTGAGCAGCACCTCTGCTCCCTAAGCACCCTCAGGAGCAAAGGGCTGCCTTATTTCACYGGCACTGCTCCCTGTATCCAGGCTGGGAGTAAAACACTGGAGCATAAGGCAGAAAATATTTCTATTTTTTTTTCTGCAAAACACACATCACGAAGGGAGGTGTCCTGGGCTTCTCTGCCCTGACAGCGGGGTTGTGCCATCCCAGGGGCTGCTGCCCATCATCGCACAGACAAAGCGTGGATAATTTGGCTGTCAACCCCGGATTTTGCCTTCAACCCCGCTGGGGAGGGGATGCCGGGCAGCCTGGAGGTGCAGCAACAAATAAACCCCGTTGCTTTAACACCATTCCTATTAAGTGGCCGCAGGTGCAAGATTTATTGTTACAAACACCAGGGCAAAAATCAAGGAAGCTTCTTGTCCTGTCTCCCAGATGAAGGGAAGGGAAATGAACCGTGAAAAGGAGAAATCAGGGAGTTGAAATAAGCAGCAGCAACCCAGAGCAGCTCTGGGCAGGTCGGCACCACCCGGGATGCCCYGAGTGATTTTGTACCATACCGGGAGGAGGACGGGCTGGGGAGGACTGGCTCTGCCTCCAGCTACGGGGCTGACCTCGCTCCAGCCCTGCATGGAAAACAAAACCCAAAAGCTCCCATGTCTCTCTCCAGCACAGAGCCGGGACACGAACGGCTCCCACCAAGCATCATCGGGGCAGCACTGCCACGGGCACGCCAACRTGCACATGGGGTGCTGGGGACTTCTTGATTTTTGGTCTGCAAGCCCCTGCGAAGTCTCCAGCTGGCTTTCCCAGCACGGAGCAGATGGCATGGCACAGGGTGGCAGCACCAGCTCCATCTCAAGCCTCCCCACCAGCAGCATTTCACCCCCAGAGCAGGGACACATTTTGCCCCATCCCTGCAAGCGCAGCAGCGAGGGTATGGGGTGCTTCCACCCCCTTTTGTGGGCGTTTTCCCCATCTATAGGGGGTTTGCTGGCTCTTTCCCTCCTCCCCTCTTCCATGACCTGGGATGGTTTTGTGAATGGGCTATTGTAACCAGATCKGGGAGAGGGAAGGGAGCAGATGGGGAGTGGGCTCGTCCCGGTCGCGGGCCGGTGGCCCAAGCCCTGAGCGATGCGGCCAGGTGCTAAAGGCCAGCCTGGCTTGAAGGTTCTTCAGCTYRGAGAAACCCRAGATGCAAAAGACCTTGCAAAAGGRCAGACCCATCCTTACAGCCCCTCACCACTGCTAAAGGAGCAGACCTCCCCTCCGGCTTGCACCCCTTCTTTGCCACCCTCTTGGCAGGTGTGGGTGCCCCAGGAGCCCGGTGGGGTGCAGGCTGGGCAGCAGCCCCCGCTCTCTCTGCTTCCCAGGGCAGGAGCAGCCCAGACCATCCTCCTTGGGCAGGCCTTCAATTTTGCAATTGTGCTTCACCGAAACCCCGGGCCAAGCTCCGAGCCCAAATACGGAGGCGCTTTGGCCCCCGTCCCTCCCCTGCGAGCATCTCCAAGCCTGCCCTCGCCCAGGCAGCGGGTCCCGGTTCAGCACCGAAAGCAGCCGGGGTGGGGGGGTGAGGGCAGGGGCAGGCTTGCACCCCAGCGGTCCCAGCCCCACGCAGCTGCGCGGGTGCATACGCACCCTCGGGCATCGCCGCCTCCATCCCTCCTGCCTCTTGCTGCTCCCCCGGGCAGCCCCCTGCTCTTGCAGAGGGGATGTGGGGGAGATCCCGGGGGAAGGGGGGACAGAGCAGAACCCCCCCCTCCCCGACACACATGCATTCCAGCGGCTTTACCCTTCGGAGTCACAGCGGCTGGAGAATTCCAGCTATTCCAGCATCTTTATCTTTTTTGGCTACAATTTCTCTTTCGGCCACGTTATAAATTAAAAGCTGCTTTGCTTTTAACCTCCTCCAAGCTGCACCTTTTAACCTCCCTCCCCGGGCCGCTGGCAGGAAGGGGGCTGCTCCTTGCCAGGGCCGATGCTCTCGCCTTGGAGGTCTGCCGCAAGCCAGCGAGCCCGTTTCCCCCCCCCCCCCCTCCCCGGCTCGGCACGGGGTGCCAACAAAGGCTCCTTGCAAAAGGAGCTTGTCATCGCTGATGGATGACGTGGCCGCACGGCGGCTGGAGCCAGGGAGCCGGGATGTGTCTGCGCGGGGGCTCAGCCAGCCACCTGGATGGCACTAACGGGCTCCCCGCCAGCGACGTGGCGGCTGCCGGGGCTCCACGGTGCTTCCCGGGCAGGGGGACAACCCGGGGTCCCTGGAGGGGAGTGTGTTTGCACCGGCAAGGGAAGGGCCACCCTTACTCGGAGCGGAGAGCTGGATCGCGGTCCCATGGGGACACATCACCTGGGATGAAGGTGGCACGCAGCCATCCCAAGCCCCATCCCGGCTGCGCCGGTGACCGGCGGGTTCGGAGGGGCCGGCCGGCGGCTGGGGGATGACAGACAGGCAGCTCTGCTTGCTGAGCTCTGAGAAATAATTCTCTCCATCCTATGTGGCTTCCTACATAAGGTATCAGTGCTGCTCTTGATTAGAGAAAAGCTTCCCATATTACAGGCTTTTGGCTCCGGGGAGGAACGAGTTGGCCAATTGCAATTATTAAGACATTTAAAGTGCATTTAACCCAGGAGCCCTTATTTTCCCCTTTCAATGTAACCACTAATTCCTCCTAAATGGTCTGCTCCGCGCTCCCAACCAGACAAAGGCTTTAATGTTCGCCTGAAAAGGCTTATGGCACAGGCACCGCGCACGGCGAAGGAGAGCAAAATGAAAGGCTGGTGCAGCCTCCAAGGGGAAATCAAAGGCGGCGACTGGAGCTGGGCACGGCTGGGAGCCCATGGAGGGGTGCAGGGTCCGGACAGGACCAGGCTGGAGGCACAGGGTAAAGCTCAGCAGGACAAGGAGAGGCACGGGGAACGGTTTGCATTGCTTGAAGCATCGCAGCCACAGGARAGCCCGGCCAAAGCCACCCCTGGGTCACCTCGGGAACCCAAGGCAGCCAGAGGGGACATTACCCACTGTCCCCAATGGCTGGTGTCCCCAGACATCACAGGGATGCTCAGTCCTCCCACCTTGACCACATCTTGTTTGGGTGAGCAACAGGCTGCTGGAGCCGAGGGACCGCATCCTGCTGCCTTGGGGATCCCGGTCCACAGCCGGCAATCCCCCGGGACACCAGCCCCTGCCACTGCAGCTCGGGGACAGCCCCCGGCCACCCCGCCAGTGCTGCAAACCCGGGACTTGCCTGGGAGCTTTGTGCTTTGATCCAGGGCCAGGGGTGTATTTGCCTTTTTGCTACCTGCTATTGGATCCCCCTCAGGCAAGAGCCGCGGCAGAGGCAAAGCCCAGGCCTGGAAGCGATGGATTTGTACCAGGGATGAACCTGGGGCCACAGTCTGCAATAACATCACCGTGTCCTCGCAAGCCAAGCAGCCCAGCAGCCTCACCAGGTGCTCCCCATCCAAAAAAAATTTGATGCTCTGGAAAGAGCCTGCCTGGGTGCAACCGGCATCCTCATCCCCTCCTCAACACCTAAAATCCCAGGTTGGATTTATCACCTCCGAAGGGGTCCGAGCCCCTGGCGGGATGGCCAGCCGCTCACATACCCCCATGTTTCTTCGCACTTAATTCCTCCCGGAGCRAGGGACTCTCTGAGGAAGTTTTTTTTCCCGCAGCTCTGGCTTGCCTGCGGGCTCCCATTCCCAGCTGAAGTTATTGCCACGCTTGGACCCGATGGGTAAAACAGATGCAGCAGCAGATGCGAAAGTCATCGGCTCCTTCGGGGCGGGGGAGAGACAGGCCAAAAAACAAAAAAAAAAAAAAAAACAAACCAAAAAAAAGGCAGAGCAGGATGGGCAAAGGGAAAACAGATTTTTTTTTTTGGCGCTGGGGTAACCAGGAGGCGGCACGGCAGAGCCGGTGCGAGCCCGGCTGCGCCGGATCCAGACCTTTTCCCTGGGGTTTATTTCCCAAACAACAACAAATTGGTTGCAGATTCCAAGCTGGGTGGGGAAATAAAAGGAAATCAAACCAAAATCCTTTGACTGCAGAGATTAAAGGGGATCAGAGGCCAAACACACAGTCAGCACCCAGCTCTTACCACTCACATGATGGAGGCTGCTTTGCATTCAGGCTGTAATTAAACAGCTGTGTTTTCTTTAAAGTGCAATTTAGAGTTTGTTCAAACACCATTTTTGCAGAGTATCACGGGATTTCAAATGAATAGACTTTTAAAAAAACCATATTTTGTGGGGTGGCCTTGAATTTGTGACCGGGGAAGGAGGCAGGAGAATATCGGGGGGGGGACAGAAGAGATGAAAATTGCCTGCAGAGCAAACACGGCCGGCAGCAAGGATGTGCAAACCGGGGCTGCCATCCCTGCAGCCGTACGAGAGGAGAGGCAGATGATCGGCAAGCGCAGGGTTAAGACTCCAACCAGCCCCTCTATTAAGAGCTGAGCACATTTAATGGTTTAATATTAACCGAAGCGTGACAGCAGGATTTCAGCCCAACTGTCTCACYGTGGAGCACACGGCCTCGCCGAGGACTCCAGCTCCCTGGCGAGCCAGTCCAGCAGGCACAGTAAAACCTGATCCCAAGCCCAGCCGGCTCCAGCATCCCTTTGAGCCGCGAGATGAGATGCCAGCAGCCCCTTG
The DNA here is from genome assembly GCA_030449065.1 of Oceanodroma leucorhoa. NCBI lineage: Eukaryota > Metazoa > Chordata > Aves > Procellariiformes > Oceanodroma > Oceanodroma leucorhoa. The sequence goes on from JASVER010000007.1 coordinate 18,547,661, forward strand.
GCACGGCCGGGGGGTCCAGCCGCCCCGTGCACACACACGTGTGCGTGGCGATGGGAAGCACGACTTGGTTTATAGCAGGTAGCGCTGCCCGGCTCGGCAGATAGTCAATACCTAATTTGAGGTTTAGCCTTTCAACCATTTCCCATTCATTTCAGCAAATGGATTGGACTCCCACATCTGCGGGAAGATCGAAGGGGCCCCCCCCCCGTCCACCCCTCCGGCTGGGCAGGGTGGCAGGACAGCGGCTGCCAGACTCTCCCTCCCAGCTCAGGGGTGTTAATGGGAAGTCGATGCGATGGTTAACGACYGCTCTGGGTTTGACCTTCGTGCGGGCCGAGGTACTGAGCTATTTTGTTAGGAAAATTGTGACTTCAGCCTGCTGGCTGGTTCAGGAGGCTAATTGCAGAGGGGTTGGTAACTGAGAAGTGGGATTGCTGGTTCACATCCACTCTGGGTTTCAGGTCCCTCAGTGCTCATCCTGCTCCAGCCTCCAAAATACAGCTGAACTGGGTCTGGCTGTGACCATCTCCCACATCCCAACCCTCCTCCAGCACCCCTCCAAGGGCTGCTCCACCACCCACCGCCTCCACRTCCCTCTGCCCATCCCCGCACACGTGGGCACCCACAAACCTCCCAAGGCAGCGCAGCTGCAACTTGGGCTTCAAGGCAGCATCCAAACTTCTTTCAGGAGTATTCTAGTGGTGCTTACCTGAAATCATGTCCATCCAGAGGATGCACGATGGAGGAAGCACAGCAGCTCTGCTAGCAGTAACACCATCACCCTCCAAGGCAGTACCAGGAGCAGAGGCAGCCCTGCTCAAGCCCAAGATTTAGGCACAGAGCAGCTCTCTGCTATATAGCCCACCGGGAGCCTGATGATGGGGTAACGAGGTCCACCTTGGACCCATCAATGGCCTCCAAGGTGGGAATCATCACCCCATTGATGGGGTTACCATGCCAGGTCAAGCATGAACCCCACCACTTTGCTTAGCAGTTGATGAGAAAAGTCCCTGTTTCGTGGGGAACRACCGGCGCACCCACCCGCTGCCGTGGGACCCCCCGGGACCCCCTTGTCCCCTGCAGCCGGGACCCACCGACCAAGCAGCCCCYGTGCAGGGAGGGTGGTTTTTTGGGGACAGCAGGTTGCAAAGGTCACTGTTGCCCTCTGCTGGTCCAGGGACAGGGAGAGCGGGGACAGCCCGGCTCCCACCCCGGGCCTGGCAYCCCGGCTGGGGGGGACCCTGCTGTCCCTCGCTGTCACACGTGCGCTGAATGCTCCCGTGCTCAGCCAAGCTGCCACCGCCTCGGCGAGCTGGTGTTGTTCGATCCGCCTTGCCGGCAAAGAGCCCTTCTGGTCCCAGGTCCGCGTTGTCTCTCACGTCGGCTTTTTCTTACAGCTGAGCTGGGGGACAGTTCTCCTGCAGGAAATAAATCAAATCCCCGGGATATAAATCAAATCCCTATCCCCAGGGCATTACAACCTACCTCCTCTGCTGCAGGGCCCCCGGGACCACCCTGCCTCCCACCCCTCCATCTCCATCCACCCCCCCCGGCAGTAGCTCTCCAACCCAACAGGTAACTCTCTCCTCCTTCCCTTGTTCCAAGCTCAATATTTTTCCTGCTCCCAAACAAATCAACAGGAGGTACTCGGAGGCTGGCGACCAGAAGGCAAAGTCCGCAGCTTGCTTAATTCAAAGCTGTCGTTGCAGTCACAGCGCTGGCGGAGGGCCCGGCCGAAGCTGCCCTGCCTGCGGGTCCCCAGGCTCAGCACCGGGGAYGCTGAGCCAGACCCTGCCCCGCAATTCCTGGCTCCTGGCCATGCGACGGCCTTGAAATCTCCAAAGCGCGTGGGAAGGAGGGATGCTTTGGGAGCAGTGGGGATGGGAGATGCCTTGGGACCTCTGGGGAAAGGGGAATCTCTTGGGACGCTGGTTATGTGCAGCAACACTGGCAGCAGCGGCAGCTGTAGGGGTTGGGGATGGGCACACCCATGGGTCTCAGGCGAGCTGAGGGTCTTGTGTGTGCATGGTACCTCCTGCCACCAGTCCCCCCCCGGCACGGGGCTGTGCTGAGCCCCAGGAGCCCCCCRGGGCCAACCCTACAGGGAGATGCCCCAAATAGCTTTCCCTTCCCCGAGACAGGAGCAAGGACCCGGGCTCCGGCGTGTTCTGCAGCCAGGTCCTATATCATGCTTGCAAAACCCTGTCAATAAGCATTGAGAAAGCATCCAGCTCACTTGGGAAGGAAAAAAAATCTGTAGGGTTAAGATAAAGACATGATGACAGAGCAAGACAGGGTGTTATCTTGGGCACAGTGGAAGGAAACGAGAGCTTGGAGGGAGGGAGGCGGMGAGCGGGGCTGTTTTCCCCTGCAAAACAGCAGTCTGCCAGGCTGAAGGTCAGGAGAGGTCTGTAGCAAATCAGTTTTTAATTGGAAACGAGCACAGCAATCACGCCCGTCCACAGCTACCTGCGCAATGATGCTGCAAGCTGGCTGCCACGACGGCTGTCCTACGCCTTCGCTCCCCAAGTGCACGAGCTTTTTTTTCTCCCACCGGCATAAGTGGCAGCACACCCTCCCGAGGAAAGCCATGTGTTTGGAAACGCAGCCCCTCCTGCACCCCTTTCAAGGGAGGAAAGCAGAGGGGGAAGTAGCCTGCTGTTCTGCTATCTCCCAGCGAGAGGGAGAGGTGGAGGAGAAAGACCCTGTTTAGATTCGGCATTTAAAGACACATGCAGAAACCACAATTTCCTAGAAACTTTGCATCTGCTGGAGCTAGGAGGCTGCTCTGACAAACACGGCTTGCGCTATATTGGATCCATACGTTACGCCGTGCAACTGGAGCCAAGATCTCGCTGTGGGATTTGTGGGGCCTCATCAGGAAAAAAGCACCAGAGCCCAAGAGGTTCCCAGGCAGCTACAAGCAGGCTGCAGCMTCCTTCCTCCCCCAGGTCTTCCTCCCGGCAGAGAGGCCGGCCCTTTTCATCCCCCTGGCAGGTAGCTGTGGTGGGGAGAGCTGTTAGGTCTGGCTGTGGTGATGCTCCCGAGAGATCACGGCTTTAAGCAGTGCCTCCCACCAGCACCCAAGACGCTCAGCATCYTCTTGCTATTGCAAGAACATCCCTCGTCTCTGGAGACAAGAGCATCTCCCAGACGTGCCCTCAGCCCCCCCAGCTTTCCCTCACCCTTCACTTGCATTTCAGCTCTTCCCACCTTTCCCTTATTGGTCCCAGTTCCCTCCTTTCACTGGTCCCCAGCTCATCCAGGCAAATGGGCACGACCCCACATTGCTTAGGGCACTGCAGCCCACTGGAGCACCAGCGCGTCTTGCAAATGCTTTATTTTTGGCAGAGGGTCACTGAAAGCAGGGAGGGGGGAGCAACAGTTCACTGGAGCTCCAGAACTTGAGAAATTTAAGGTGCTGCTACTCATCAACCCACAGCCCACCAGCACCACCAGCACCATGCACTGGGGAAGGGCATGAGCAATGGGGAGCCTGGAGGAGCCAGCACGGCTCCTGCCAGCCTCGGCCGGGCGTGGGTCTGCTGGACTCTTGGCTTTACAGCTTCAGCAGTCCAGCTGACAGATGGACATCGCTGCTTGGGAAGTGAGTGGTCAAGCAGAATGGCAGCCCAGCCATTGAGGATGTGCAAAAGAGGGTTCCTTGCCTGCGYTGAGGAACATCGTGGCTCAAATTCCCAGCCCAAATCGGTGTTGCTAGCAATCCCAGCCACCTCCCCAGGGACAGCTGGGTGAAGGTCATGGAGAGGATGGTGGCCAACACAGAGAGGTTCTCGGCTGGTTCTGCACCCTGATGACTTCCTACACCACAGAAGGTGGCCGACCTCCACAATGAAGAGGACCTCCTGGTGAGCTTGCAGACTACGCCARCACCGAGAGCCTCGTGCCGCGAAGGGCTTTGCTGGGGAGTTAGCCAAAGTGCAGGATTACAGGCAGGCCGAGGTAAAGAGCGGTTGAGACCACAACCCCCTAACAAGGTCCTAAGCAAATAGGTCCCAGATGTGGGCCTTCCCATCAGGAAGCAATAAACACACWCCCGCAATAAAGCGAGCTGCAAGGACTCTGTAGCGCGGTAGCGACTGCCTTCGCCGGAGGGGGATGTGCTCCCTCCTGCCCTCACCATCCGTGGGCAGAAATGCCCATTCCTGTGATGCCCATCTGGGTCCTTCAGCCCACTGGGGAGAAATCAAGCCAAGGGTTGGACCTTGCCTGAGATGATGACCCCATCTCTGCTTCTCAAAAGCGTTTTGGGGTGGAAAGGGGGGAAATCACACCCCCTCCTCTGTACCGCCTTGTGGTAGGTGGTACCTGGAGGTAAGCGGCTCTTTGAGATGCTCTGGTTGGCATCACCAGCTGGGAGACCTCCAGGTCTGGATCTGGTCCAACCACGCTGGCTGCTGGCCTGCTCCTGTTCACGTTTGCTCTGCCTTTCTACCTGGCAGACAAACATCCCCTTTCCTTGCGGATGGAGAGGCTGGGCGTGAAGGTCGTTGAGCCCCTGAAGCTCTACGCCACCCGTCTGAAGCAGACCCAGGTGAGCCCTGGTGGGGCTGGTCTGCCCAGCCCCAGCTAGGACACAGCTCCACGCAGTGGAAAGCTGGTCTGGGAAGGGCACGGGTSAGGCCAGGACAGAGGGGACAGGCCCAAAATGAGCTTTGTCCCTCAGCATCCTCGTGGTCCAGGATGCAGCCGGATGGAAAATCGCTGTTCCCGCTTTGAGCTGAGTGGTTGCCGAATATCTTGATGGTGGTTACAAAGATAAGTCCCTGCCTGAAAACGCTTCCCCTGAATTAATAACCATTTTTTCCCATTAGCGCTTTTGACGAGACAGATCTGCTGCCCGCAGGCATTTCAGAAACCAAAGCAAAGACCAGAAGTCAGGAAAGGGGGGGTTGCCCCTCTCCCCAAAGTTCAATATGGTTAAACAAAACCTGATTATTCCTATCAGCCCTGCTTTCCCGCGTGGTCCCACATGGAACATTCGTGTGTTACAGCGTTGGGAGATGCTAACTCACTGCTGGTGCCTTTAAGGGAGTTATTCCTGATTTACACCAGGGCCAAGGATCAGCTCCGAGTGTCCCTAGCAAGGATCAGCTCCGAGTGTCCCTAGCAAGCAGCAGGATGCTCAGGGATTAAGACTGACATGCATCGCCCCTGAGGGACACGGAGAAGCTGTCCCTGCAGTTTCCCATGGGAAGGGGGGGGGGAGAGTCATTAAGCAGCTCCTTACCCTGGGAACAATTAATCTGCAAAGCCCTCGAGGAGGGAACGGCTGCGTTGCCCTCTCCACGTCCAAGGTGGACCTTTGAAAGCAAGCCCCCGTCTCATGGCGGTGGGCTCCCCGCTTGCCACATATGGGGTCTTCAAGGGCATGGGGAGGACACCTTGGCTCCCCAGAAGCAATACCTGGRGGCAAGCTGAGCCCCGTGCCGGCCGTCTCGGTGGGCAGCCGGAGCGTGCCGTGCCTCGGGAAGGCTGAGCTCCCCCCCAGCCTCCGGGCAGCCTCTGCAAGCTGGTGCGTTTTTAATCTGGTGCTGTAGAAATTTGGGCAGCTCTCCAGCCCTCTGAGCTGTTTTGCGTTTAGGCTCGGCTGGCTTTTAGCTACTGCATCCAGGGCAGAGGCAGGAGCAAGGCTGCCTGTCCCCACCGGCTCTGCCCCATCCACGGGGCTCTGTGCCAGCACATCTAATCTTTCTGCTTTTCTTAGGACTTTTAAGCAAAGATCAGTGCTGCATTAGGAGATTACGACCCACGGCCGCTCCGCTCCACCAGCCCATCATCCACCCTGCCGCGGTCCATGGGCAGCCCCCCATTGCACAGCATCCCCAGGGTCATATTTTGGTCTTGGAGGAAAATCCCATTCCCATTCTTATCACTCAGGCAGTTCCCAGGGCAGGAGGCAGCATCCCAGCTCAGCGGGGTGGAGGATGATGGATGGGGAGGGAACCTGCATCCTCCGGGAAACCTTTCTGGGGACAAAGCCACTTTCAGCACCGGTCCAGCAAGTCGCTAGTGAGTGCAACAGCTTTGCAAGAAGCTGGCCTGGASCTCTGTAAAAACAGGAGGGCTCGGCGTAATGGTGCCTTTGAGATGTGCTCRGTGATGCCTTTGAGATGTGCTCGCCCTGCCGGCTCCTGCCACCTGCGGCAGCCCCTTCCCCAGCCCCGGCCTTTGATCCGCCTCCAGCTCCCGGGCTCTTCTCGGTGATTGCTGCCCGGGTTTCTCTCTGCAGGGATTTTCCAGACCACCTGGGTAGAAGCATTTCTGCATTCCCCCGTGCGGCCCGGTGCCGGCGTGGGAACGCACGGCAGCTCCCGAAGTCAGCCTTGTCTCTGCCTCCATCATGGACTTGCTCTCCCCTGCCAAACCAGGCCCCTAAAATAAGCTGAATTTCCAGAGCAATYGCTTTTCCCCAGCTCTTCCGAGCTGCCGGCTCCAGCGGGGCCCACGGTCAGGATTTGCAAAYGCTTTTTATTCAGATATACAAACACCAGCAGGTCTAAAGCCGCTCTTTAGGTGGGACTGGCAGGGTTTAATCAACCCAGGGGCTCAGAAAGCTTCACCGGCTTGACCTGCCTTGTTTACCAGGAATACACTTCTCTGCTGTGCATGCACCAGACTGAGCCATATGACGGCATCTCCAGCCCCAGCAAACTCCCCCCCGTCACCCCAAAGCTTGAGGGGTTTTGCCGCGGCCGGCACGCCCCGGCTCGCTGCTGGGTGTCAATCCAGTTGGAAGGGAGAGCGGCTCCACTGATGGTTGCAGGATTTGAGGCTGCTCCGAGGTGGAYGGGGCTGTCGGCTCTGTGCTGGCACTGCCCTCTGCGGTCCCCGCRACCCCACTCCAGCTTCCCCTATAGCATGAAACCCCCCCACTCCAGCATCAAAACCAACCCCCGGGGGTGTCCCCGGTCCCCTGAGCTTTGTCACCCATCATCTGCCGGTGACAGAGAGCTGAGCAGCTCCCCACCCTGCAGCAGGGAGGACCCAGCCTGAAGGATACGGCTCCTGCTCCCCCCCTCCRTGTCCAAGGAGAAACAGCCCCCGGTGGTTTCATCCCCCTCCTCCTTCCCTTGCAGGCTGTTTTTCTCCCCCTCTCCTCCTTCCATCAAGCAGCAAATATGCTTTCAGAGCAATAAGACGGCTGTTCAGCCTTTGGAACAAATGTTCTCTGCCAGGCTTCGAGCACAGGGGCGGAGGGGGGACTCACACTGATTTAATGACAGTGATTTAAGCAATTTGATCCATTTTTATGGCGCATTTACAGTTAGGGGAAAGAGAAAGAGAAAAAAAAAAAAAAAAGAGGAGAGAGAGAGAAACACAGGAGTGGAACGGAGGCAGGAAAGGTTAGGGAATGCACCCCAGCAGGCGCTCGGAGGGGGAGAGAGGCTGCCGCAAGCTGTTCCCCTCGCCGCTCTGCCAAGGAGAGCCCTCGCCAGCCTCCTGTGCCATGCTCCGAAATCTGGCTCGTGTCAGCGCCGGCTCCCCGGGGGCTGGGGCTCGCCGGAGAGGTGCTGCAAAGCCTGCGAGGCCGGGCATGGCTGCGGGGCTGGGGAGACCCGAGAAAGGGCTGATCCTGCGGCGAAGGCTGGGGTGCAGGCGTGCACCGTGCAAAAGGCTCCAGTCCCTCGGCGGCTCCCTGGGTTGGATGGATACAGGGGCTGGGGGGGGTCAGGACAGGGCTGCATCCCCCCCTTTCGTTGGGGAAATGCAGCAAGGGCTTATCCAAGCCCCAGCTCTCATCCTCCTGGGGGTTCCCGGTTTGCCGTCCCTCAGAGATCCCGTCCGCTTCTCGATGTCCGCAGCTATAGGGGCTGCAGATGCGCCTTTGGGGTGCCGAGGGATGAGCTGCTCATATAAATGCACCGTATCCACTTGCAGCAGAGGCGAAAACAGAGCTCCGAGCACAGCCAGCTCAGCAAARCACCAGCTCCGGCGAGCCCTTTCCCAGCGCTGCGCTGAGACCTGGCCTCCTCGTTGCACGTGCTCTGCACAGCTTCAGCCCGACCCYGTTCCCAGCACGGAGAGCGCAGCTGCTCGCTGGGGCCGGGAGCACTCCRCATCTCCCAGCTGGCTTTCCCTGCTTGCAGAAACACTGGCCGGACAAGGGTCATGCCGACGCATCCYACCGCGTACAGCACCTCGTGCCCCGCAGGGCTCTCTGCAGGGAGGTGCTACCCCTGCCGAAACGCTGCCGACCCCGGCTGCCCCGTCCTGCTCCAGCACGGCCAGTCCTTCACCTCCAACGGGGGCTGACCCCTATTAATTCAAGGAGGCACCAGCTCAGACATCCCTGCCATTCCCTTACAGCAGGGGAATCGACGGGCAAACGCTGCTCCTCCATCAGGAAGAGATCCTGGAGATGCCTGTGCTCAGCGTAACAACAGCCAGCCGGCAAGCTTGGTTCCTGTGGGAAAAGAAAGAAATCCCATGCAAAATCCTAAGGGATCCCTCCTGGGGGTCCCCTCTGCCGCGGGTGGTGGCTTTGTGGGACCAGAGCTGGCTGCAGCATCGCACCCTGCAACGTCTCACCCTGCCCAAAACCTTGTTGCCCTGCGGCACGGCTGCCCCCAAACCACATTTATGCTGCTCCTGGTCCTGCAAAGGTGGGTTTAAAACCTTGCAGGGGTGCAAGGTTTCCCAGGGAGCCATCCAGGACCGCTCTGAAGTCATGTGCCACTGATATTCAGGCAGTGAAGCTATAGGCTGCAATTAAATAGGCCGTTCGTTTTGCAGGTTTTCCTCAGCGCCTTTGGCCTGTCCCTGCCCGGCTGTGACCACCCTCATGMTCGCCCGGTGAGAATCTGTCCTTGGGAGCACCTCGAGGACTTGGTATAAGGTAAAACACAGCTGGACCTTATCCTGCTGGAGAGCAAACCGTGTACTGCCGCAGGAAAACTGACGGGAACAATTAGCTGGGGGAAAAAAGTCGTTCCAAGAGAGTAAACCTAGCTTTAACATCAATAAACAGAGGGGAGCAGCCTCTGCCAAATCCCTTCCATGACAAGCTGTGAACCGTGTCCTCCCACTCCGGCTGCGAGGAGAGCCCTGGGCCAGGACCTGCCCCAGTCCCACCGGCTTTGGGTGCCGGTGGTCCCTCGCCGCGGCTGCTGCATCGTGTTTGCAGAGCGAGGGCTGTCCCGAAACATGGGTCTCAACTCCTAATAACCCCCCCGCCGTTGCTCCAGCCTGCTGCAAGCGCAGGGATTGGGATGCTGCGGGTCCCTTGCACCGCCGGAGCCGTCACCTCACCGAGATGCTGCACAGGCACCCGTCACTTATATCTGATTTCTCCGGCTTGATGCCCTTTGCATCCCACRGGAATGAGATGCGGCAGCTGGGAGGGTTTCTGCAGGATGGGGAAAGGAGCACCCAGGGACARCGCAGCAAGGTGGGGGGCTCCCAAACTGGGTTTCGGCAGCCCACACCTCCCGGGGGAAAATGGGGAAGGAAAGGGCTGTACGGAGAATCCACCCTCCTGCCCCATCGATCGGTCCCACAGCCAGGAAGACTCCTCCTGGAGGCCTGTGGGGTTTTTTCTGCTTGTTTTCTGAGTTTGTTTTTGTTTTTTTTTTTTTTTTTTAAATATCAAGGCTTATCTGGAAGATACAAATGCCCTGCAGGTCTGTAAGGGGTGGGCTTTGAATTCGCCCCCAAATGCTCTACTTCAAGTGCCACAGGTGGCACCAACACCTCCATGGACCCAGAGATGGACAGGAGAGCAGTGACCCCAGCCTGGACTCGGGGTGGGGGGTATCGTTGTCTTTAAATGCCCCCAAGGAAGAAGGAAAAAAAAAAGGGGGGAAAAAAAAGGGGGAAAAAATTTCCAAGCAGCAAACAAAATAAATCTTCCTCTCCCAGCCAAAACAGAGAGAAAATAGCCAGGGCCCTTGGCCGGGAAGCTGTTTATTATAGTCATGGGATTCGCTGCCAATTTCGGCAGTTGGACAATTTTCCTTTTTCAGCCCATAAATAGCCACCCCTTTGCTGGGCGGTCCCAGGCGCTGCGGGGTGGGCTGCTTTCCTCRGCTTGGCGGCTGCTCCCAAAATCATCCCTGCTCCGGCAAACACCCCRACCAGCCTGGAAACCCCTCCCCGGCCAGCGAGAGGGTTTGCTTTGGCAAAGGGATGGGAAAGGAATCACCTGCAAAGCCAAAATCCGGCACGTGAGTGAAGCCCCAGCCCTGCCTAGGCAGCCGCAGGCTGCTGCGGGATGCTCTGCCGGGTGCAGCTGCCCTTTTTCTTTGTTTCGAGGGGATTAAAAAAAAAAAAAAAAAAAAAGAAGGAAAAGAAAGAAATAAAGCTCAGGAGAGCACAAGGGATAGGCACACCTGCCTGTGGCGTAACCCCGCGCCCCGCAGCTGCTCCCCCTTCGCTCCCGTCTCAAGCCGGTTCCCCAGGAAAGGGGCAGCTGGTGCTCGCTGGGGTCTGGTCCTCCCGTGGGAATGGGGGACGGTGGCCCCAGGGATGGGTGGTGATCGGTGGCCCGGGGATTGCCCTGCTCCCTTCACGTCTTTCTCCTCTTCCCATGAAGACGTCAGACAAAGCCGCTCTGGGAAAGGCGGGCTCCCTCCAGCACGCGGCCTTTTGTCTTTCAATTAAAAACAAACAAAAAAAAATAATATACGAGAGGAACCCGCCTGCTGCGGCCGCACGGCTCCTTCACGCAGGCGGCTCCGCGGGCTTTGCTCAGCGGAAAGGAATCCGCGGGCTGCGAAATCAAATCCACGTGGGATGCGAGAAAATGCTCCTGCGGGGGCCGTGTGCCCCCCGAAAGCCCCGGCCCCTTCGGGGGGAACACTCCTTCGCACAGCTGGCAGCGGCACAGCTCTAGCTCAGATAGCATCTCTCCACCAGTGGTTTCACAGCCAGGTTTCTTCTCCTCGCTTCCCTCCATGCCCTGCCAAGGGGTCCCCGGGCGAGGGAAGGGGGACAGGGAGCTCCTGCCCCATGCCTTTGGTGGGGGAACCAGCCCYTTGCAGCCCCGAGAGCCTTTGGGTGCCCAAAAGCCCCCAGCCCAGGAGCACATGCTCACGGTAGCGTTTTACCTTCTGCATGACACCAATGTCATCATGACCTTCTGCAGGTGACAACGGCGGCCAGCGTGAAGTCCTGGGCCACCAGGTTGATGGCAGTGAAGAGCAGAGTGCTGAAGAGGATCAAGGGCAGCTCGATGCCACAGAAAAGCACCTGGCTGGAGTACACCTGGATGTCTGGAAGCACCAAGACCTTGCTGAGCATGGAGCACCACTCAACACCATCAATGGGCTCACGCCTTGCCCCGAGGCTGCTGAGCCTCCTTGCAGGAGGGGACCGAGCCTCGCTGGTGATGCTTAAAGCCCAGGCAATGCTCAGTCCCCTCTCCCCAACCCAGAAACCCATCTGGAAATTGCATTGCTGTTATATAGCACCTGAAACTCCATGGTCAAGACATGCTCCAGAAAGACCTTCTCCTTCACTGCATTGCCCATATCTCTGCATACCTAGAGCAGAGCCGGGGCTCGCTCCCATGGCATCGCAGCCCCTGCAAGGCAAGGTCATGGCAGGCTTTTGGCCGGGGCCCYGGGAACCCGCTTCCCTGCTTTGCGGAGTCAAAATTAAATTTTCATTCAAATTTTCACTTCGGCAGCAGAGATATCGGCTCAATTTCCACCTGCTGCTTTGAAGCCTTCGCTTTGCATGGGAGAAGCACACAACTGAGAGTTTTCAATTATAAAGCACATACATATAAATGCAGTAACAGCCAGGCATATGGATTTTAAGCCTAAAAAAATAAAAAAAAAAAATGAAATGAGGGGCACTCAGAAGCACACGCTGTCCCAGGAGAGACCGTCTGCTGCTTGGCTGGGTGGAGCGTGGCCAGCCACGTCCCCGCCGGACCACRAGGTCCACATGTGTGCTTGGTCCAACTTCAATGCCAACAGCTTGCGATGTGGAGCTTGGCCCTTCCATCCCGCAAAATCAGCCCTGTAGGTCTGGTTGGCGAGGTCCCAAGGCTGAACTCAAGGCTTTAAGCTGGAACATGGGGCAGGTTTGGACCTGTCCCTCCGAGGATGCCCAGGGTAGATGCGTGGAGCGGGGCTGCGGTCCCCAGGCTATTGCTGTACCCTCTTCCAGAGGGATAAAAGAGGATTTATCCTCCTTGCAGGGCTGGGGATTCCCACTCCGGGGTTGCAATTAGACTGGAAACTGCTCCAAGTTTCATCAGCGGTCTTGGAAAGGTGGGTGGGAGAAGAGGGAAGCTCAGCACTGCTGGGCTCAAATGCAGCGCCCAGCAAATGCCCCGGGAGGGATGCTTGCTCGCTCTGGAGCCCCAAGAGCAGCTCAGCCCCACGCCGTTTAATCTTCGAATCATAGAATCATTAAGGTTGGGAAAGACATCTAAGATCACCAAGTCCAACCGTYGACCCAACACCACCGTGCCCACTAAACCATGTCCCGAAGCGCCACAWCTACGCTTTAAGAGTAATTTCAACCCACATCTATCARGGRTGGTCTTCGAGATTCAACCAGGTTGCTGGGTTGGAACCTCAAGGAGCAGAGGTCCACGAACAGCTGAATCCTGACCCTCACCAACCCCTTGTAGATGCCAACAAAACCCACCACCTGCGGGAAAAGCAGCATTAGCTCCCAAAACCACCCCAGGGAGCATAAAAACACAGCCTGGCCTTCCWCCCTCCAGCATCTCACCGCTCAGCATCCTTGCCAAGCCCACCCTCCCCACCAGCCTGGCACCGTAGCGGGTTTATTCCCAGTTTCTCCCTCCCATCCTCCCTGTTGTGCATCCCCAACCCCTGGGCCAGGGCTCACCTGCACCAAATTTTCATCCAGCTTTGACGCCAGACCCCAGCGCCGCGCGGCGAGCACGGCGTGGGAGCACGATGTTCTGGAGGAGGCAATTGCAAGTGCAAAGAAAAACCTTCCAGCTGGCCGCAGGAGATATTTATTGAATAACCGCGACAGCCACGGCTCCCCACCAGCAGCAGGAGCAGCAGGACCGCGAGCCGCTGCGGCAGCGGGTCCCATCTCCGTCAAGTCCGGATTTGGCCCCGCTCACTGGCGCTCAGGATGGTTTTCCCGGCGTTGCCGGAGGAAGGTYTCCCGAGGGGGAAACGCCACGCTGGGTTCAATTTGCTCCATCCTCGAGCACCACGCCGGCCGTCGGCAGAGCGCGAAGCTGAAGTTAATCTATCGGGCTCAGGATGAAGCACTGAACTGGCGCTGATTTCCCAAAACTACCCCAGGGCCGAGACTCGTCTCCGAGCAGTAATTAGCTCCGGCAGCCACGACACAACCTYGAGCAGAGGGTGCAATCCTGTCCTCCGCGGGGAAACGGCTCCTGCGCCTGGTGGGTGTCTTTATAGGATGGTGTTAGTGTGCTGGGGGGGGTCTCCCAAAGCACCCAGCAGCCGACAGGATCACCCACCTACAAAATTTGGGCTTCTCCCAGTCCATCGGGAAGACGGAGGCTGTCAACTGGGTGATTATGACACGCAGAGGGTCCTGAGCCTGAAATAAAAGCAGGCAGGGGGTTTGCCCATCACCGTGCCAGAGGGCAGCACCACCGCGGTAGCCAGCTGGAGCCAGGCTGGGGGGGGACACCGATGTGCTTCATGGCGGGGGCAGATTTGGGTTCGTCCTCTGCCTTTCCCCATCTCCTCTCGCTCCCGGGGAAGAGCCGGGGAGATGCAGGAGCTGGAGGCTTGGAGCCAGCTCGCCCCGGGGCTGCAGCACAAAGAGCCTGGGCTTCTCTCCAGCTGCTCCAGAGGTGCAAACCCACCTCCTCCACCAGCTCCTGTGGGGCCTGACCCTGCCAGACGCTCGGTCCCAGCCCTGCCTGCGGTGAGGCATCCCGGGATGGAGCCAGCCGCTGCCTTAGTGGGTGGCGGGGGGGAAGCACGCAGCCTCACCGAAGAGGATGCCATCCCGTAGTTAGGGATGAACCTCCCAGCACCTCACCGCAGACCAGGGCACAGCACGTGCCATCCCTTGGGATCTCACATCTGAAACAACCCCAAATAWCCCCCCGGGCTGCCAGACCAGGGAGCCCCTGGGGGGACGGGGACGGAGTTTGTAGCCTGGAGCTGCGCAGAGCCTGATCAAACACACCCCGAGGCCAGACCCGTACCCCGAAATCAGTGAGCCAGTAAATCCCAGCTCGTGGGACCACCACGAAGATGACATTTGCCAGAGCCCCCGCAAGGAAAGCCAAGAACTGGAGCAGGATCTGCAAAAGGCGAGAGGGGAAACGCTGCTGGGAGAGGAGCAGAGAAGCCTTYGGGGACACGTTAGCGAGACCTTGCAGCAGGAGATGACACTAACGACCCGCAGACGCCCCGCGAGGTCGGCGTCTTCCAACGGACCCAAACAAGGCATGGGTCCTGCTCTCCAAACCAGACCCGTGCCCCCCTCCCAAAGCCCGGCTCCTCAGTGGGGGACCAAGGGACCCCGCTTCCCAAGGGACCTTTGCAAGAGCAGACGCCTGCCCTTCYTCCAGGCTCCTATATTGCATTTTAGGGCTGACCATCAGCATCTCTCGAAGCCATCCCGTATCCGATGCTCGCCCCTTCTCTCGCCTTTCCCCAGCCCTTGCCGGTGGGGGGGGGGACGGACTACCGGCGGTCCCCCCCCTCCAAGGCCAGCTGCGCGGCACACCGAGGGGCCGCCGCCGGCCCGGCAGCAGCTGCCTTGGCCCGGGTTCAAGCACAGCGCTGGTGGAGAGCAGCTTGTTATTTCGGTCCTGCGCCGGGGTTATTTTTAGAAAGCGCTGAACACCCCTTCTCCGAAATCGCTCCTCGAGGTACGACCTTGCGGTGCTGCAGCYGCCCAGCTGCCGGTCCCACCACCCCTCTCCTTGGGGACCGGAGCTGAGCGTCACCCCCCCATCTCCCCTGGGGTCCCCTGCAAAGCCCCGGTGACAACAGCTTCATCACACCGCGGCGGCAGGGAGGGTGGGGGGGGTGGGGGGAGATGGAGTCTGAACTACATCTCAACCCCTGACGCCATCCAGGTTTGCTCCCGGTTTCAATTATCACCTGCTGGAGCAGCAGCTGCCGAGTGCTGGGGAACTCAAAGGCAAGTCAACAAGGTCTTGTTGTTTCAGCTGCTCGGGGGCACGGAGCTCCATACGCCTTCCCCCCCCCGGCGCCCACGCTGCGGCCCCCCGCTCGCCCGTGTGCGTGTCGGGCTGCTGGGCTTCGCACGCTTCCCCCGTCCCGCTCTCCCGGGCAGGTAAACGCTGCAGGAGATGCCGAGGGGGGAGCAGAGAGAAACC